>JAJGRW010000568.1:471474-582748 GCA_025461045.1 Carex parvula
AGCTGCTCTCGTTGACAAGGACAGTTTTTATTAGAATTAATAGGTTGGTTAGTTTATTGCTTGCCTCTAATATTTTAGCACATTATGCTTGCTTTATAGGGGTAGTTCCGCAATTTAGTGAAAAGATTACTGGACAAAGATACTCTTCCTCGCTATAAAGGACACATAGGAAACCTATAATGGTTTATTTTATTATTAAAAACACCAACTTTATGTGGCACAAGCGAAGTAGAATTTGGTTTTTCTAATTTGGCATATTGCAGTTTGAGGTTTCTACTTTCTACTAGAGTTGTGTCAAATGCAATGAACAAATACTTTATGTTAGTCTTATTTAAATAGATTTTATTATTTAAATCTAATTGAGTAAATTAACAGGCATAAATATAATTAGGTAAATAATTTTATGTTGCACCACCTATGTTGCAAAGAATCAGTGTTATACTGTTAGTAAATGTAGTAAGAAGCAAAAGAAGATGTCACAGTGAAAAAAGCACCAATTATCAATCTTTACATATATGTATCAGTTTCCAGCTTCTTTATTGATTCTAAATTGCTTTATAATTCTTTTTGTATTTATTAACTTTTCCAGCTTTTGCTGAATTTCTTTTCTTTTCCTTCTTTTTGACTTTTGTAATTCAAGCGAATATAACGGATGGAGCTAGTGTTAAATATTTGTACTTCTAGCTTTTTCTTTTTGACATTTTTTATTTTATTTTTGTAATTCCAGTTATTTTCTTTCCAGATTGGATGTAAAAATAACATTAAGACAAATATAAAAATTCAAAATTAAATTCACCTCAAAATGGATACGGATAAAGAGCGAATAATCTTTATTCGATGAACACAGATTCTAATAAAATTACAAAACATATGAATGTTACTAACAAATATGTTACAACAACCAAGCCTTTATCCAAACAAGTTGAGGTAGGCTAATCAAATCCAACAGAATCACAAGGTCAAAATAGATAGTAATAAAATAATAGTAAAAAAAAAAATAATAATTATTATTATTATAATAAACAATAGTAGTAATACTAATAGTAATAATACTAATTGTTGGATTATACAATAATCCACTTGGTCTATTTGACTAGATTTGTAAAGTATATATTTGTTGAATTTTACAGTTTTTGTCTTGAGATACGATGCAGGTTCATGAAGATATAAAGCTTCAATATATATAAAATGCATGCACAAATGTGCTGCAATGAATCAAATAATGGACTAAGAAGACTTAGCTCAAGATTAGTATTAATTAGAAATCTGTGAAATTGGTCAAATATGCTTGAGATTGAGGTAATTTACATAAACCGTTACAACAGTTAATGAAGCATTACAATGAAATAATTCATATGCCGAAATCCACAGTGTAATCGATTTATTTCGTTACAACGGTCAAATTAAACGTTGAAACGGAATAAATCAATTTCGGACTCCAAAACTTTCAGAGAGTTCCGTTGTATCTACCGTTGTAACGCTTGACAAGCGTTAGGGTTTCAGCGCAGCCAAACTTATTAATTGGGGCTAACCGTTGCAACGGTTGACGCCAGTTACCAAGTTTTGCGTTTCTCTATATAAATAGAAGCAAAATCTAGGTTGAGATAACAATCTAGCCGTCCCTAATTGCAATATTTCGTATTCTTTTCAGATCTAGAATTCTCCATTGTTGCTCGTGCACAAAACTTCAATATCTATACAACAATCTCAAGCATACTCCACCAAACTCAATTTTGTGTAAGAATTAGTGATTTTTGTGTGAGTCTCTTGTTTGTTTCAAATACTTAAGCCTTTAGTGCTCGTGAGCCAATTCCATGCTCGGACCGTGTGACTTTCCAAGGTTTGTAAGGGCTCACCGATTTCACCTTGTACTCCTTTCTCATTGGGTAAAGAATGGCGCACCATCAAGAATGTCGCGAAGCCCCGGAGATGTAGACGTTAGTGCGAACTCCGTAAACAACTCTCGTGTTCAAGTGTCTCTTAACTCTTCTATTTACTTTACGTACACTTGCTTTATTTAAGTTTTCTTGTTTCCGCTAAGAACAAAGATATATATACATATATAGGGGCTGGCTACTATGCTTATATAAGCATATGCCCACATATGCTTATAACTCATTTTTGCGTTTCCAATGTTCAAATGGTCGATCCGACCGTTCATCTTGTTCTCCATATTAATATGTGCTTGGAGACTAAATTTTACATTTTTCTGAATTTTTTTACTATTTATTAAGCCACTCTGAAAATTGCTGATCTGGATGAACAGTAAAAACAGTGTTTCCAAAATTCTGGACCATATGATCAGCAATTTTCAAAGTGGCTTAATAAATAGTAAAAAAATTCAGAAAAATGTAAAATTTGGTCTCCAAGCACATATTAATATGGAGAACAAGATGAACGGTCGGATCGACTATTTGAACATTGGAAAAGCAAAAATGCTTATTTAAGCATATGTGGGCATATGCTTATATAAGCATAATAGCCAAGCACTACATATATATATATATATATATATATATATATATATATATATATATATATATATTAGTGGTGAATATTAAATTACTTAAGTATTAAAATTTAAAATGCCCCATATTCACCCGCTCTAGGTGCCGTTACGGACCAACACTAATAATAATACTAACAAATATGTTCATATATAAAAATAGGTATTTAGAATAATAAATAAATAAAACCAAATTAATAAAAAAAATATGCATGTACTAGTTGATGTTTATGATAGAAGATAAGTTTATAAAATAAAGGGTATGTCACAAAAATAGAAAAGAGAAATTAAAAAAATGAGATGTATATTTTTGTTGAAAAGAGAAATTTAAAAATTGAGATGTATAATAGAAAGAGCAAGATTTGAATGTCTCACGTTTTTCATGTTTTAATGATGCCTCACATACTTATCTGTGTTTTTAAAGTCCAAATAGTCAATTCAAACTGTTTAATATAATCTTCATATTAGAATGTGCTTGAACCAAATTTTAATTTTTTTGAAAAAAATATACTTTTTTAGATAGGAACAAAATCATTGTTTCTGAATTGTCTAGAATTTATGAAAAACAATTATTTTGTATCTATCTAAAAAATAGTAAAAAAAATTCCAAAATATAAAATTTGGTATCGAATCACATTTTAACATGGAGATCATGTTGAGTGATTCAAATCAACTATTTAGATTTTGAAAATGAAAATAAAAATGTGAGGCACAAACGAGATATGAAAGACATGAGACATTTGGATCCACAGAAATTATGACAATTTGACATCATCCTTCGAATAAATTTTTTGGAACATTTGCTTTTATTTCATATTTGGATCCCGTGTATCTGCATTACTTTTGACAATATAACCAAATCCGACATTTTTATTAATATTCAAATTAAAATCAAATGTATCCATAACGAGCGGATATTTTTGTTAATGCCCAAACTGGCTAATTTTAGACCGGTCAGGATTTTTTTTTTTTTTTTAAATATTTGTTAGATTACTTCTTTTGATGTATAATTAGCATACTTATACTAAATTACGCTAATTACGCTAAATTACGCTAATTACTCTAAATTATGCTAAATTACGTTATATTACGCTAAATTATGCTAAATTACGTTAAATTACGTAAATTATGCTAAATTACCTGACATTCTTAGAAAAACGACGACGAAACTCCCAAAATTTAGTAATTTAGCGTATTTAGCGTAATTAGCGTAATTAGCGTAATTTAGCGTAATTATAATTTGGCGTAATTTAGCATAATTAGCGCAATTAGCATAATTTAGCGTAATTTAACCTAATTACCGTAATTTAGCGTATTTTAGTATAATTATGCTAAATATACATCCAAAGAAGTAATCTAACAAATATTTAAAAAAAAAAAAGATCCTGACCAGCTATTTTTTTGGCCGGTTAGAATTAAAATTGGCCGGTCAAAATTTTTAACCCAACCGGCTAAAAAATGGCCGGTTTGGGCATTAATAAAAATGTCCGTTATGGATACATTTGATGCTTTGTTTTTTTAATTTGAATATTAATAAAAATGTCGGTAACCAAATTTGTATTTGTACTTCTATCATTTTTGTATATACATAATGGAGATAAATACTGATAATTTATTTATGAATACATATAGTATATTAACAGATAATTTGTGGATCCAAATACTGTACCGTTGACACAGCTAGTTTCAAGTTCATGTGATCTAGTTTCAATTTCAGTTGCATTTTAGTCTTTAATTTCAGATATCCCAATAATTTAAGGTAGTGCAACTGTGCAAGGAGTGCTTAGACATCTCAATAATTTTAAATATTTTTATCATGTGTACAAAAAATTAATTGAAATTTCATTTTTTTTAAGTTTTTATATAATTCAGTTTTTCTCATAAAATATTAAATGTGTGTCTGTAGTTTAATAGTTAGAATTTCACTTTGTGGTTGTAGAGACTTGA
Source organism: Carex parvula (assembly GCA_025461045.1). Taxonomy (NCBI): domain Eukaryota; kingdom Viridiplantae; phylum Streptophyta; class Magnoliopsida; order Poales; family Cyperaceae; genus Carex; species Carex parvula. The sequence continues at coordinate 475,928 of JAJGRW010000568.1, forward strand.
GATCAAATTATAGTGACAACACATTATGTATTTTTGTTTCAGTCCTTCAATCTAGATTTTCTAATTCTGCCTCTAGCAGCAGTTTGATTAGATCCAATCTAGCAGAGATAGACGGTCCATATCAGCTCACCATATGCAATGACCACGATATTTTCTGTATTCACCCAAAAGTGACTTTTGAACTAGGATCAATAACTCAGATTCAAAATATTTTTATTTTTTTTCAATAACACACAAAAAATATTTTGAACCAGGATCAATATTCATCCGGGTTATTTGTCACAGTCTTTCTAATAAATTAAATTATATAGTATTCCATATATTTTCAAAGAAATATATAAAATATTTCTAATATTTTAATACAAAAAATAAATAAATCATAACATTTTCTATTTAATAAAAAAACTCAAATCCGGATAATAATTCTCCGGAACCTCAAATTCGAAGAATAATTCTCCGGAAAGTGAACCTTTAGATCCGGAGAATAATTCTCCGGAAAGTAAGTCTGGATCTGAAAAATTATTCTCCGAATTGAGCAGAATTGGAAATTTTTCTGAATTTAGATGCATAATGTTAAATTTATATTTTTTTTGAATATTAATAAAAATTTCGGTAAAACTTGCCTGCTATATTAACCCAGGTCAAAGTATTTATTTCATGTGCTTGGAATTTATTTTGCTTGTTCAAGTGAAGATTTAATTGTAAATGATAATGACATAACATGATTCTTAAAAGAGTGGCGAAGCAAAGGTATTCCCGTTACTTGTTTTCAGAAGAGAGAGACGCAAAGTGGTGATTCATTCCCATTTGAGTGGGCATGTGGCGAACCATCCCACAGCTGGCAGAATCCGTATCCCGTAAGGTAACAAATTATTTCTGTTTGGATCACTACCGTCCGATCGGAATCCGGACCAAAGTGGCACGACTATGATTGGACGGTTCAGATCCAAACAGAAATATTCTGTTACCTTAGGTGATACGAATTCAAGCTGGCAAGTGGCAAGGCTTCCTCCTCGACCGCTATATAATTGGGCTGTCTTTCGTTGGATCTGCCTTCCGGGCCGACAGTAGAAAGTAGGCCATCGGCCCGTTGTTTGGTTATAACATGCTAATTGGGCTGTCATCTTCATTCAACACGAGGAATATCTAAATGTACCTTAAGAGCAAGTTCAAGCCGAAACACACTATCCATATGATCATCTTCAAATTTACAACATCAGAATGCTTGTCAAAATGGGTGAAATGAACTGCTTTCCTCTGGATGAAGCTTACACCTATTGTTGTGCTGCCATTGAACGAAGTAAAAGAAGTAGAAAAAACCATGAAGTTAGGAAGTTGAAACTTGAAAGATGTAACTTATTAGAGTGATTAACTTGCTAACTTGATGAAGTTTAAACTTTGAAGTTTCATCTTTTAAGTTGCAACTGAAGTTGTTATTATTTTTGTGCTCCCAATAATTGGGTAACAATATGAAGAAATTACTGATCCATGTCAGAGAGAAAAAGGAAACGGAAAGAAGGCAAGATTGCAATCATTTTCAATGAGCACGTCTTGCTATAGAATCCATAGCGGAAATCAGGAAAAAAAATAGTTCCCTTTTAAGTTTTACTAAAGTGCATCAGGCAAGGGAAAAAAAAAGATTCAATCGGATGAGACTCACCGCCTGAGTTATGCTGATCTGACTGGTTCGTTATGGCGCGCTTCTTCGAAAGCACCTTCTATCAGTGAATTTGAAAACGATAGTTAGAGGCAGAGCTGAACCAGTGCAGCAGGGAGAAACTGCAAAGAAAGAATGAAACAGATGGTCAACAACTTGTTAAATTTTTGTGTTGCTAACTAAAAAAATAGGAAATTCAACCATAATGATGTATATTAAGAGTAGATTTCAATATCAGAAATATGAGAGAGATTTCTGATGAAGATGGATCATGGAAAGTTGGAAACAAATCCTTCATTGTTTTTTTTTTCTTTTTTTACTTTTCACTATCAGTATGCTGAATTTTACCTCAAGTCTATTTCGGGGGAATTTAAATATTGATAAATGTTAAAGTTATGCAAGTAACAATAAAGGAGTATGTCATAATTACCAAGATACCCTTATGATACTGACAAATTGCAGACCAATCAAGAGTACCATTTTGTATATTATGCTTGATTAACTTGTATTTTATTCATATTAAGTTCAACTCCATCAATGCAGTCCTGGAATTTAATAAAAAAAGAAGAAGGAAAGAGCAGGCCATATAAGTATCCAATAGAGAATGCTACAAAATCGGATACCGGTAAGATAACATTTGGGTTAGTACAGCTCCATCTGCAACCCGCCATTGTACAATTTTTTGTTCAATACACCTTTTGAAAAAAAAGGACAAGATTGTAAGATGTAAGATGTCAAACCAATTAAATCCATCATCATTCAGTAAAATTCTTAAAGGATTCTACAATGCAACATATAATGTAAGATGTGAAAACTTTGGTACCCCTTTTCTGGTACCCTTTTTCTGGTACTTTTCTGGTACTGTACCAGTTCAGATATTTAACCCCTTTTCTTTTTCATTTGAAAATGTACGATGTGAAAACTTTGGTACCCCTTTTCTGGTATTTTTCTGGTACTGTACCAGTTCAGATCTTTAGCCCCTCTTTTTTTTTATGGTGCTCTAGTTCTTAGTTATCTACTAATTATTGTTCTGAAATAATTAACAGGAAAAGGCAGAGTCTCGAAATTATATTGATATTCCACCGTATAGTATTACAGTCTGCAAAAGGGTGAAATGCAATTCTAAAAAAAAAAAACACTGCAGAACAATTGGGCGAGTCAAACTCCAAAGATGAAATAATTACAACATATCGTAAAACAATCTGGAACACTAATTATGTTGGTACCAAAAATTCTCTATATACTTATATTTTTCTTTTTTCTTTTTCCTTTTTTTTTCCCGGCAGTTTCGAAAGCAAATCGTAATGGTAATATTGATAAGATATCATGTTATAATTTTCCTTACTTGCACTATACTTGAAATTACTTTGATTATATCTAAAATTATAGTATGTATTGGGTATATTCTGGTACTGTATCAGTCTGTACCAGTTAAACTTTATCAGTCTAGTACTGGTCCGACCTGAGTATCAGTTTACTGTATCAGTTGGTACTGGTACGACCTGAGTATCCGACCAAACCTAATGGCAAACTTATGTGAACATATCAACTGCGCAACAAATGTAGTCTTGATCTCAGTAAATATCCCCATAATTTTCCTTTTCATTTCAAGTGAGTGCTATAATCTGAACAAAATGTATAAGCCCCTTCGTTGATCAGATTACTTCTTAAACAAGGAAAAGAAGGCACAATACAGTGGCAGTAAACCAACAAATGAAGGGAGGAACTGATACTCGGAAATCAGAAATCAAACCTGTGCGCACGACAGATCTAAAATAGAATGCAACATTGACGAACACTACAAATCCTAAATTATTAATCATTAGTGGCAAAACTTTGGCAGGAGGAATAACATTTAATATTCGTGCAGATTCTAATTGGACGGTCCAGATCTGAAAGCAAACTTTGAGTTACTTTAGTTAATCGAATTCACTAGGCAACGGGCACTTAAAAAGTAACCGAAACACCGCCTTCCTCAGAAGAGCATCTTTTGAGTTAACGCATCTCAACCGTCTGATTTTAAAAGGAACCAATACGGCCACAGCCTATAATTCAGGGGCCCTTTAATATTACTGTAGATCTAGTCCACACGAATCTTAAAGCGAATCGGACGGTCAAAATACATTAACTCAAAATATTCTTTTTTTAGTTAAATGCAGAGGATACGAATTCATCCCGTTATAAAACCCTTTCTCCGAGCAGCAAATCGTGGCGGCGAGAGCGAGGATTTGTGAGAAATTTAGCCTCATCGTGCAACCCTTTCTCCTACTTGCGGAGAACTAAGCTCAAAAGAGGTAAATTTTTTGATCTTTTCCAGTTCTTATTTTGGCATTCTAGTGTGTGTTTTCGGGCATGGCTGGCTGGAATTTGAAAATTTAGGGAAGGTAGTAGAGTTCTTCTTCAGGTGACTTTCGGTGAAATCTGAGGGATTGTATGTATGAATTTAGTAATTCTCAAATGTCCAAATTTAAGCTTTGATGGCTGAAAAAAAATATTTGTACCTGATCGGACGGTTTCTAAGGTAATCAAGCCGCCTCTTCTTGTTGATTAAAAAAAAAAAAAAAGACAGCTAGTAGATGTGTTTCAGAAATGAAAAGTGGAGCTCCTGAATGATTTGACAATAAGAAATTTGGGAATTTATTTTGAAAATGTTGAAGTGCTGTTAAGAAAGTTATTTACAATTGTTATATCCCGCAAGTGTTGTTTATGCAAATTATTACATCTCACATTGGCACCTTATAAGTTTTTTAAATAAACCCCTTGGCCGTTGATATTTAATTTAAAATTGGTATAAAAAGCATGTGGCAAAGATATCCTTCTGACTGCAAAGCATGGTCAATCTGGATTCTGTTATCATAAGAAAACTTTTATTGCTCTTGAGACTTGTTTTGTTGAAGCGAACATTTATTCGGTGTTGCTCTGTTCTTTCAGTTTCCACTCAGCTTGTTACTGTGGTTGTGTCAAATCCATAGTATGGGTTTTTTATATTCCCACTTCCTTCTATATATCTTTAAAATTAATAAATTTTGTCAATGTTTCTAATGATCAATTCCGTATATATTGGTTTGCTAGATCAACTTTTATTTAAATTACTAATTAATTATTTAAGCATGCCAAATGAATTTGTTAATATCTAGTTTATAAATTAATTATTTTTGGCACTAAACAGATATGTTACTCGTTATCTTATCTTTATATATATATTTTTTCACTTTTGTAATATAGATACTCATGAGGTGACATCAGCTTAATCATAAAGAATGCGAGCTGCCTTGAATTTGGCATGAGTGGTTTAGGAAAGGAATTAATGGCTTACAGGTATGTTTTTGCTTCTATTGATTATTGAATGCATTAACTGTACTTTTGTTCTTTCAAAGAGAAGTTATAACTAAATGCTGAAAGTTAATTTGCTTGAACAGTCATTGTTTTGGGTCTTATATCATGTCAAGTTTTTTCATTGTTGGAGACTACAAAGTAGGGCTGTTTTGTTTCATAATAAATAAAAATCGGATTAGCTGTGAGCTTAAATTTTGTACGATTTTTTTATTTATAGAAGATGTTATATAATAAGGGAGGGAAAGAGAAAAAGTACCTTGGTTCTTTTATCAATAGAAGGATCAATAGAATTTTTACAGATCCAAACTTTGGATCGGTAAAAATTCCACTGATCCAAACTTTTTTTTTTTCCGCTTGCAAACTTTGGATCAGTGTAACCAGTGAACTGCAGTCCTCTGTGTGACTTCCAGATGTCTAACACAACTTTATAGTCAAGAAAATATAGTTTCTCGGGCCTTATTTGCTTCCATTTCAAATAGCTTATTTTTATATGTAAGATATTTTGGCAAAGAAATATTATGAGTTTCTTCTGTATCTTTCAAATAGGGAAGCGGGTAGGAATCGTCCGATTCGCTTCATGATTCGTCTGCGCTTGTTGCATGAATATTGAAGCAGCATGCATGAATCATGAAGCGAATTAGACGGTTCCGAGCGGATATCGGACCGATTTGAGCCTGTAATGCCCATCGCACGCCTGTAATGATTTATAAAATTTTATTATTATCTTCTTTATATTTCAAAATGTTTTATTGAACTTAAGAACTTAATTTTGAAATTGATGTAGTTTAATACTTTTTTTAAGTTTTTTTTACCAAGAAACCTCACATTTTGGAACTTTTGGACATAACTTATTAATAACAAGAAGCTGGCCGTATTTGTTTATTAGCACAATGGAAAAATTGAATTGTTTTATATAATAGACTAATAGTGATAAAAAGCTGTTATTTGCTTTTGTAAATTCAGGAGAAGGATCACTTAAAAACTATAGTTGAGAAGATGTCAGCTCTGAGACCTCATGTGCTTCTGGTAGAAAAAAGTTTGGATCGGTGAAATTTTTACCGATCCAAAATTTGAAAACTATAGTTGAGAAGATATCAGCTGTGAGACCTCACGTGCTTCTGGTAGAAAAAAGTTTGGATTGGTGGATTGTTACCGATATAAAATTTGGATTAGGAAAGTTGTACCGATCCTTCCTTCTATGCATTGAAAAACTGAGGTACTCCTTTCTATTTCTCTCTCTTATTTTATAATGTTTTTATAAATAAAAAATTCTCTAAAATTTGGAGTCTATTGTTATTGTCCTTGTTAACTACTTAATTAGCTGGTCAATCTTGGTAACAAACTTATTCTTACTGGTACAAACATATTGCATCATACATATCATCTGGGTATCTATATGGGAAAGGTTGCATTGGCTTGAACTAGACAGTAATGGTAAACAAAATCTCTCATTGCAGGAACCAGGCATGCAATTAACAACACAAATTGAAACTCGAATATAAGAAAGAAGCACTGAAAATGAGGGCTAAATCATCACAAACAGAACCAGTTCATTCGTAATTGCCAATCAAAGGCTAGTTTACAACAGCAAGCTTTAATCAGGTAGCTAGCAAGCCAATTCCACACATGAAACCAAACAAACCAACTTAATTAATCTTGCCAAAATTTCAAAACCACACAAAGCAAATCCTGGCATCAATCCCTCACTTGCCGGGCACGAAGTTGGTGGCATAAGACCAGGCGTTGTTGTTGACGGGATCTGCAAGGTGATCAGCCAAGTTCTCGAGCGGGCCCTTGCCGGTGACGATGGCCTGAACGAAGAAACCGAACATAGAGAACATAGCCAATCTGCCGTTCTTGACTTCCTTCACCTTGAGCTCAGCGAATGCCTCTGGGTCGTCAGCAAGGCCGAGTGGGTCGAAACTTCCACCCGGGTAGAGTGGGTCGACCACCTCACCAAGTGGACCACCAGCAACACGGTATCCCTCAACTGCACCCATCAAGATGACCTGGCGGCAAGGATGCTCTGCGCATGGATCAAGCTAGGGTTGCCGAGGTAGTCGAGACCACCCTCAGAGAAGATCTGAGAACCAGCCTTGAACCACACGGCTTCACCGAACTTCACGCCGTTGCGTGCAAGGAGCTCTGGGAAAACGCAGCCAAGGGCACCAAGCATGGCCCACCGGCAATGGATGACTTCCAACTCACGGTTCTTGGCGAAGGTCTCGGGGTCAGCTGAGAGACCAGCGGTGTCCCAGCCATAGTCACCAGGGAACTCACCGGTGAGGTAGGACGGGGGCTCGCCGGATAGTGGGCCCAAGTACAGGACACGGTCGGGGCCGTACCAAGGGCTGCCAGATGAGACAGGCTTAGCCTTGGTCACAGTCTTGCGCATGGTAACACGGCTTGATGAGCTGGAGGGGGTGATGTTGATGGTCTTGCCGGCGAAGGCGGTGGAGGAATGGGACATTGTTGAGGCCATCGTTTTTCTTTGGTTGTTTTGTGTTGGTTAAGAGAGAATTTGTTGTGTTTATGCTGAGAGGTGGTGCTTGGGTTTAAATAGTTGATGGTCCTTATCTAGGGAATATATCTTTCTCTCTTTTCATTGGCTCTGCCTCCGTTGCATTTGGATTTGCAACGGATAGTTTTTGGGTTGGTTTTGTAGTAGCCACAACTTTTTTTTTCTCAGTTAGCTCCAAATGTTTATAAGCCCTATAACTGTTGTAACCAGAAATTAATAATATACTTTAATGCTTATTTGCTCATTACCTTACATGTTCTTACTTTTTCTTTCTTATCTATTTTATTACATTTTTCTATTATATAATTTTCTTTTTATTTTGTAAAAAAAAATACAGTCTGCTTTTATATTACTTCCAGTTCAAAAAGAAGAGGAATTCGCATCGTATGCAATGCAATAACTTGAATTTTGAGTTACTGTAAGATTTTGTTTTTAGTCTCGTCATGCTGTTCACATCACGTCACTTCAGCGTTGGCAAATGCTTGCCAATTGCCATGGATACCGACTTGTTATTGGCTTGGCTCTATTGGATTGGTTTCTGAATTTATTCGCCCGACATCCTTGGTCCACAATTTACACGTGTCATTGGCTTATTTGCAATGGAGCCGCAAAATATAATAGCATACAGATTAATTATGTCCCTAAAGATAACGCTCAAGTTTTTCTAAAGAAAATTGAACTTTGTAAAACTCACCGTTAATTACAGGGAATGACAAATAAAAAGTTTAGGAAATGATAATTTTTTACACTCATCAATTTAATGTGTATTTACTTATTTTTCTAACTTTCCTATACACATGCTTCATGCAGGTTTTATATCAAACTGATACTTTTCTTGCTTTAATTCACTTTTTCATCATCAATCTTCATGAGGCTGGAAGTTTATTTGCATGCACTGCCTCACCACATATATTAGCTATTCCCTGTTTAGAAACCTTAAACAATTAATAGAAAAATAATATATTAGTGCCTTTTGTTTGTAAGTGCTATCTTAATTTGCTACTAATTTGAAAAATATTACAAGGGAGATGCCAACCCACAAGCCTCAAAATCAGGATATTCATGCATGAGACTTGCTTTGGCCAATATTAACACCACTTTTAGGCAATTAGCTGTGGGGATAGCAACATGCAACGAATTTTTTGAAAATAGTTTGGGTTAGATATTGCCCATAAACTTAACTCATACCACCATTTAACTTGATATATACGTCAATGATAGGAGGCTCTCTACTGAAGTAGGTGTATTGACTTAGGATACAATATGCAATCCATTATCCATTAAAATGCGCCATTTAATTAAAGCATGCAAAAGGAATAGGCTATGATTAATTACAAGGATATGCATTTACTTTTGCATGAATTCGGAAGCCGTAATTCTGATTGAAGCTAACCAGCATGTAGATCTATGATCACCCTTTTCAATCATATAAAATAAGAGTGAAAAAAATTACCAGAAACCAATTAGGTTTTTCTAGGGTCCGTTGGGCAGCTAAAACCTCATTTCCATAGCCGAAAATAAATCTGCTGTGATTCTCGGGGAATCACAGGACCCTGCAATCCCATCTCAACTGTTAATCTTTCTCGAGAGGCGTGCATTAAAATTTACTTTTTCAAGAATTTTTCCGAGATCCGCGCACGGAAAAGTTTGAACCGTTGATCTCGGAATTTTAGAACCTGCGATCCATCTCAGAATCGCAGCAGATTCGGACTCTTCCATAGCCACCCATGTTGCTAGAATACGCACATGAAAGGTGTCATTTCAGAGATGCTGAGGCGAACAAGGGCTAGTACACTGAGCGGTACAGATAGGTGCCAACCCCACCACTTAGTATAATCCCCAATATGCCCTGTTATAAATCAACAATCAAATATCAGCTCCTATCTCATACACCAAATTCACTGTTTGAACTTACAAAATTGCATTGTTGTGATAAAAAGGGATTACTGATGGAATTTTCTAAAGTAGCTCTTCTTTTTATCCCTCTATATAACCAGTTTTTTTATTAATAGGAAAGAAACAAAAAAAAAAAATATCGACAAAAGGGTACGAGTTCGTGAAATTTCAAAATATAGGAAAACCATTATGGTTCATTAAGTCCAGCGGACATTATGAGCTAATCGAAACAGTAACCTACTCGAAATCGCTAATTAACAAAAAAAAAAAAAAAACTCGGACGTCATAGTCCATAAAGTCCAGCAATAGAAAATGAAAACATAAAGTTCACAGAACCATACATACCTTTCAAGTAGCGGGAGACACATGAACAATGAATGCAAGTTCTTTTGCACTCTTATCAAGTTCAAACAAGCAAATATCTCCTTGCTTGAGCTTGTTTTCTTTCACAAATTCTCTCCATCCTGCATGAGAGATCGTCCATTGGCGCTCCCCATAATGGTAATACCAGGCTGACCATGTTGTTACCTCCATGTAGCGATGCAGGAGAATATACTGGCTTTTCTTAGGCCAGTTCTCATCACAGAACCTTCTTGGGATAGCCTGATTGAAAATCATACCAACTAAATATTAAAAGAAAATCTAATTATATGATAAAATTGATAACAAAAGTAAACAATCTCATAGAGCTGGAATTTAGTAATTTACTTGACCTTATTAACACACATAAATGAAGGAATGAAACGATAACAAGAATCAATTGCATCACTGGGTAATGTATGCCTATTGTCTTATAAGCCATTTGATAGAAATAAGGCTCTTGTAAGTCATTTTCTGCTTGGTGTCTTGTAAACCACTGCATTGTTTTCTTTTTGTTTAATGTTATGATGGTACAAGTAACAGCTAGTACTTAATACCATAGCTGATACCAGCAATAATACTTAGTTCTACTTAATCCCATAGCTGATACCATTGCATTGTCTCCTGCTACTTGAAAGGTATGTATGGTTCTGTGAACTTTGTGTTTTCATTTTCTATTGCTGAACGTTGTGGACTATGATGTCCAGGATTTTTTTTGTTGTTAATTAGCGATTTCGGAGAGGTTACTGTTTAGATTAACTGGACGTTATAAATCATAACGGTTTTCCTATATTTCAAGATTTCATGAATTCGTACCCTTTTGTCGATATTTTTTGTTTTGTTTTTCCTATTAATAAAAAAATCGGTCTATATAATGCTACCTATTGGTTCATCAATTTTGTCTAATATTTGTCATATGAAGGACCAGAAGATAACACACCATAATTAGAGTTTGCTCATTACTTACCTTATAGAGGAGTATGAGTCTGTAAAAAAGTATTCACTCTGAAAAGTTTATATTGGCATGGGATGATTATGACCTCATTAACAAATTCCATGGGAACTGACAGAATAAAGCAACATACAAGAATTGTTTGCTTCAACATTGGAAAGTGTTCCAAATCATTGGAGATTTCTCTAACAACAGAAATCACTTTTGAGCAGGTTTTGCAGTCAAAAGAACCAAACTTCTTAACATGCATTTCCCACCATATGGAGCATGATATCAAAGTAAATGTTGCAATTCTCGTAAGAAAGAAATATTTGCGGGAAATGCCATGAAAAGTTATAGACAAAATCAAGATATAATTTGGTACCCTATGAAATTTCAGAAAGTACAACAGTACTAAATCACTTTTGAGCAGGTCTTGCAGTCAAAAGAACCAAACTTCTTAACATGCATTTCCCACCATATGGAGCATGATATCAAAGTAAATGTTGCAATTCTCGTAAGAAATATTTGCGGGAAATGCCATGAAAAGTTATAGACAAAATCAAGATATAATTTGGTAACCTATGAAATTTCAGAAAGTACAACAGTACTAAATCTCAACTCTCCATTGACATTGCCCCTCCTTTCCCAGGCTAAATATATGATAATTATTAGTATATTTAGTTCATTCAATAATCAGTTGAAGAAAAAACATACCTGCAAGGCCATTGACATTGCCCCTCCTTTCCTAAACCACTACTCATGCCGAATTCAAGGATGTTGCATTCTTCATGATTAAGCCAATGCAGCCTCATGTGTGTCTGTATTACCAAAAAATGGAAAATGATAAGATATGATTAATACATCTTTTAAAGACCAACAATAAAAATTAACATGCCAATGATACTTAATTTATGAACTCCAAATTATTTTTGGAATAAAGTTGGTCTAGCAAACAACATTATCTGGACTTGATCAACTAGAAACATTTGAAAATTAATTATTAAAGATAAAGAGTCCTACAAATGTTTGCTTCCAAAAAAGAAAGTCTTACAAATGATAGAAGATCTCTTATGACAACAAAAACCAGATTTGACTATGATTTGCAGTCAACATGACTAATTTTTCACATGGTTTTTACACCATCATTAAATATAAGATATCAATGTAATACACCATTACTTTTACACCATCATTAGAAAATAACATATCAAGATGTAATAATTTGCATAAAGAATATTTGCGGGATATAACAATTGTATATAACTCTCTTAACAGTACTTCAACAAAACTTCCCATCATGAAATACTCCCAAGTATTTGACACAAAAAGATCACATAACATGATAGCTAAGTTTGGAAACATTCAAGTAAATCCCCAAATTTCATCTTGTTGAATCATTCAATAGCTTTACTTTTCAATACTGAAGCAGATCTACTAGCTGGCAATTATAATATTGATGGCATTCTTATAAGATGTAATAACATAAAAACAAATATCGACTACTTTTCAAAGGAAGTAGTAATGTAAGTAGTGCAATACACTAACTTTGATTTGAATTTTCATCATGAATAACCCCTAATAGAATAACCAATCAAGTCTATGGATTTCAGTAAACAACTTACACACAATTAATCAAGATTCATGTGACCGCCTGATTACCTTAAAATCGCTCAGATCAGGTATGCATGGAGCTGGCTCTTCACCTCCTTTGTCCGCACATAGACCCCGATCCTCCCCTTCTCTCTTCGGCCGCTCTTACACAAACCCACTGAGCGATCTATTGGTCCTCCTCTCTCTTAGGTCCTAATCGTACACTAAAATCAACCACCAAGGTTTTACACTTCGCATAACTACCAACTCCATACACTCAATTCTCAGGTTTTATCAAAATTCACACAAAAATCATCTCAGAATACAAAAAATAAGAACAAAAAAATGAGCAAATTTTACCTGGTTCGAGTTTATTCCCCCGCAAGAAGAAGAAAGGGTCGCACAATTAGGCCTGATAGTATCTCACAACTCCTCGCTCTCTCCGCTTCGATCGCTTGCTGATCGCAGATAGGGTTTTATAAGGGGATAGAGAAGAAGATGGAAAGAGGAAAGAAACAAAGGCGAAACGAATTCAAGCTGGCAAGGCCTCCTGGCTCGCTCGACCGCTATATAATTGGGCTGTCTTTCGTTGGATCTGCTTTCCGGGCCGACAGTAGAAAGTAGGCCATCGGCCCGTTTTTTGGTTATAAATCTGCGTTCCTTTTTATGGATTATGGATGTAGATGTAGAAAATAACATTTTCATATAATGGATTAATCGATTTTCAGTAAGAATTTATTTTATGGATACCACAGATTGTTTTAACTAACAGATGCAATGAAAACAAACAAACAAAGGCAAATAAAAAATGATATAGGCCATATTCCTCGCGTATGCCCCTCCTTATATAGAAAATTATATGATAGGTACGTACCACCCGCAGAATTATTCAGCGGATATATATCCCCATGCAGACTGCCAAATAATTTCTCGATCAGAGTATTAATTATTATAAATCTGTCCAAAACGGCAATACATGTTTAATTTCATGCTTTTTTTTGCTACGCTTTGTAATATAAAAATGGACATTAATTATCTTGTGGTTATTTTCATGGTAAAAAAGGATATTATAGTACCGACGATAACTTTTGAGAGTGTCGTCGTTATCGATCTACTTAATTTTAATAGTCACGGTGCTAAGGTATTATATCACGATTTTTAAGATAGATTTTTACACTGTATATACTGAATTAACTAGTCTATCTTATTCTCCCTAAATTAATTAATTATTAATATAAAATATGATTTACACCTAACACGTTATTAATACCGAATAAGACGCAGGCGCACATGATAAGGATAAGAGTGAGCCTATGGTACTATGCATAGCACGGATTAGTCCGTACTACGGAGTTATATTTTCATTTTGAAAATTTTAATGGTCGATCCGAACCGTTCAACGTGATTCCCACACGAATATGTATTTGCAGACTAAATTTTATAATTTTCAAATTCTTTTACTATATTTTAAGATAGGTAGAAAATCACTTGATCTAAAAATTATGGACCATCCAAAAACAGTGATTTTCTACCTATCTAAAAAAATAGTAAAAAAAAGTAAAAATAGAAAATTTAGCCAACAAATATATTCTCATATGGAAATCATGTTGAACGGTTCGGATTAGCCGTTAGGATTTCGAAAACGAAAATATCAATCTGTAGTACAGACCAATCCATTCAACTATTTAATAAGTCACCGTGTAATCAGTGTTTTTTTTTTTTTGTGTAAAGTACTTTTTTTTTAGTAGAGGTTGGAAGTCAAGCCACTTAACTATTAATTTAATACCTTAGTTATTACAACAAAGAATTTTTCCTATCTGAATTTCGAACTCATGACCTCGATCTCATATAGAAACCATGTGTCTTTGCCACTAGACCAAATGATGTATCATACTTAGTTTGATCACAACCCTCATCCCTCTTGTCTTTTCTCTCTCATATGAATCGGGATTGTTACTAGTACAAAAAACGCTACTAACTACGGTAAAAAAAAATGGGCTTATACACGGTTTTCCAACCGTGTCTACGAGATTTGTGTAAAATAAGGACGCTAAATTGTATACGGTTTTTGAACCGTGTACAATAACACTAATCCTACACGGTTTTTGATAAACATTGTCATCCAAATCATCATCAAACGGGTCCAAGTTCGACTCAAATGTCTGGAAGTGGATAATATCATAGAGCCCTTGCGAGTTTACGATTGCCTCCACTTCTTCAGCAGAAGGCGTATTAAAAGGTAAATTGAAAGTGTCCAAGTTTTCTTCTTCCACGAGTCCCTTGAAATGTAAAGAAATACACAATGAAATACCAAATTAAATGAGAGATTTTTAATTTTATATTAGATAGAAATAATGAGTTGTATGTAGATCTCGCTAACTATCTATGTTAAATGTTTCCACTGGCCATAAGAGTAATACTTTCTATGTTAAATGTTAGGTTTACTCGTTGCATTATCTCATGTAAAGCAATATCAATCAGGAACTAATAAATGGAAAATTCTTTGAGAATGAAACACTTTTGATGCAAATATTGGAACTCTTATTTTGTTTCACTTATATAATAAATTTGGATGGAATAAGTTTCTATAATACTCTTATTAATATTTTAACTTTCAAGATTCTAACAGTTCTTGTTTTATTTTATTAGTGATGCATGCATACTAAATATTTGTAAATATTGTATACCATTTTTATACTGCAAGATCAAGAGTTGGGCGGACATGTATACATCACATCTATGTTAAACTGGAAATAATATTTAGCGTGGTCATTTGCAACTTGTGATCATGAGCAAACATTATATATTTGTGCACGCACTAGTCTCCAGGGGCAGAGCCAGACTATCTAGCTATGGGGTAAATCATATAAATTTTTCATGTTGCGAAATGAGAATCAATTTTATAATACTCGTAGCATTTTACTCTAAAACTATATATATAAAAAATCATGTATAAACATAAAAATTTAGAAAAAAAAGTAGAGGTCAATTTATTCCCATTCCCTCTTTCTAGCTCCGCCTCTGCCAGTCTCTTCTAGAACAACATGAATTGCTTGAGGGGTTAATTTTGAAAACTAATATATGGAGAGGTGGAGCTGTGCAACTTTTAATTGCTGGCACTTAGATTTGGTGTATATTAATTATGCTGGCCTCCTCCACATAAGGGAATCATAAAACTTTAATGGACAACATTTTAGAATATTTTAATTGCACCATAGGATTTTTGCAAATACCTCTCGGACCATTAATGAATCCAGTGACTCAGCAAGTAATCCCCATATTGTGCTGTGCTCTCCATCCAATATGTCCTTTTTTTTCCTTCCAAGAAATGATAGTAATTAACATCTGACCACAAGGTAGTAGTTCGTCAAAGCGGAGCTTGAGAAAGTGCGAGAAGTCCCTGTGGAATTGTTCCTGATATAGTTTCACCACATGAGGTGGGCTTGTTTTTCCAATGTATATGTTTCCTTTGTTTAAAGGCATACCATTTCTTTTTTCTCCTTTATCTTTAGGCACCTATATATACATATTTATTTGTTAGATTAGATAAGAAAAATCGTCTTAATATATATCATAGAGCTTATTACTTTATTTAGTATGCATGCATATATGACGATGCATGAAAGGACGTATATATTAATTAATTATAGATCACTTACGACTCCATTATATATTAATTTTATCGTCATAACTCATTTTATAATACACTCTCTATGTAAATAATTTGGAACATATCTATAATCTATTCCTTTTTTTTTTAATTTAAATAATATTTTTAAAAATATGTCATTATGCGCTGCATGTAATATTATGCGTCCGTATGAAGTATTAATGTATTATGTGATATTCTGTTGATTTTAAATGCCGGAATATTTCACGAATTGTGCTGATGCTGGAATGTCGCATTTATATTTGAAGAATTAATTTTGATAAAATTAATTAGAAACTTGAATGATTGTAATAACAAGTCTTTGGTCTAGTGGCAAAGACAATGTACTCTGTGTGGGAAGTCGCAAAATAAAAAATCTGTTGTGGATATTAAATAGTTGAGTGGTTTGACCTCTCATCTTTATTAAAAAAAAACTTGGATGATTGAGTGATATTTTAAAATTTTAAATATCAAAATATATAAAAAGAGTAACATTTTAATACCATTTATATACTTAATTCTTTAAAGTTAAACTATAGAACTATCGTGGCATTTTCTCAGTATAGCAAGCCCATAACTGTCGTGGCATTTTCTCAGTAAAGGAAGCCCATACGTTATGGGCAAATTTTGGAAATTTATGATACGAGAGATCGTTGATGCCTAGCCTTAATTTTGTTCATAATTAAGTTTATATATTTTATTTTGTCTTTTAACAATTTCTAATTTCTTGTCGATCTAGATGCCAAATAAAACATTAATTAAATAGTTGCATGGACCTTTAATAAAATATAATATCTATCAAGTGGTTAAGTAGTTGCATGCATGGGGTTGAGTTGTTGCATGGACCTCAGATTAATTATAATATATGATCTTCAAAAGATATTTACATGGGGGGATAAAAAACAGTTACATAGTTGCATATCACACAATTCCATACAATATAAGTTATATGGAACTACCTTTACAACAAGTTTTACAAGTCAACAAACGTCATTTCTTTTACATGTACCGTCTCTATCATGTAATAAACTGGTTTTGCACATGTAATAAACTCATATTCTAGTAGTGATGTTTGACAGTTTGAAGTAGATCAAAGGTTAGAGAGAGAGGTGGGAGAGGCAGGCGGAGGCGCAGAGGGAGAGGTGGGAGAGGCGGGCGGAGGCGGAGGTGGAGTTGGAGAGGGAGAGGTGGGAGAGGCGGGCGGAGGCGCAGAGGGAGAGGTGGGAGAGGCGGGCGGAGGCGGAGTTGGAGAGGGAGAGGTGGGAGAGGCGGGCGGAGGCGGAGGTGGAGAGGGAGAGGTGGGAGAGGTGGGAGAGGGAGGGAGAAAGAGGAAAAAAATAAAGGAAGAAAATTGGGTAATTAATTTGTAAGGCCATTAGGTAGTTAGAATTTGTAATTATAGTTAGAAGAGGTAATTAGTTAGTTGGAGGATGAAATGGGGGATGGATAGATGGGGAAGATATAATTACTCTTTTTAAAAATACCCAACCAACTAACGTGGATATATATTTATTAATTTGTAATTATTTTTGGATCTTAATAAAAATGTCGGCTTAATTAGTTGCAATGCGGTGTCTGTGCAACGGTATTATATATTTATAAGCAAATTTCAACATAGTCAAAGGCCATATTAATTATGTACGTGAAATTTGGTAGGTGGCGATGATTGGAGTATAAGAATATGGTGAGGCTATTGCCACATCGCTAGTTATGGCTGGCACAAGATTGAATTGATGCAATCACATACAGAAATTCGGTTGGTTTTAACATGCAGCAATATTAATTTCACGAATTGTGCTGGTGTTGGCTGTCGCATTTATATTTGCATAACTAATTTTGATACAAATAATGAGAAACTTGAATGATTGAGTGATATTTCAAATTTTTAAATATCAAACTAGAAAGAGTATTATTTCAATACCATTTATATACTCTTTAAACTATATATGTAACATATTCAGTAAATGGATTAGATATTATTTGTCCGTATTCAAATTTGTATCTGAAAATTAGATGCGGATATTCGATATCTGAATATTTGTATGGATAAGATGAGGTTATGATTTCGAATTTTAATTATCTGTATCTGAAAAGTAGATTTATATTATACAATTTAATATATATTATAAAAATATTTATATATATATTTACAAATATCTGATATCCGATCTATGCCCGTATGTATCTGTACAATATCCAATCCGTTTGCACCCCTACCAGCAACCCTAGCTGTCCCCTTTACCAACCTATTCGATTAATTATATCCCTCCTACATCTCATCCCTTCTAGACCTTAACTTCATCATAACGGTATTTCTCTCTCTCTCGTCTCTATCTCCTCGAAAGGAGAGAAGAATGAGAGATATGGAAGGGAGGTGAACCGAGCGGAGCCGATAGCGTGATATCGTTGAAATTCGGAGCGTAGATCTGGTATTCAGAGCACGGCAGTGATTAGATCCGGCCGTAAATAGCGTGGTGGTGTGTATATATATTTGGCTGTGAATAGATCCAGCCATGAATAGTGCGGCGGTGAGTAAATCTGAAGCGCGGCGATGGGTAGACTCCATCTCGATCGGAGTGTGACGGTGAGTAGATCCGACAGTTAGAACCTGGTGGTTATTAGACAAAAGCAGATCTGATCGTACGTGGAGAGAGATAAAAAATGATCAATTTTGTAAGAAAAAACTGGTGGCACAACACTATAAATCATTTAACAAAAACTTATCTTTAATATTGGGTTTTTAAAATAACCGGTGTTAAAAATAGTTTTAACACCGGTTATTTAATTAAAAACTGGCGTTAAAACTATTTATAACAATTTATTAAATAACCGGTGTTAATAATATTTTTAACACCTGTTTTTAACCTATTTTAAAAATTATTATTTTCAAGCAACCCTCTCATTAGCAGCGGTACATGAACGGGTGGTAAATGTCAATTTTAACAGCTGGTAAATGTGGTAAATGTCAATTGTAAATGCATGTATATGTATTCGAAAGGAATGTTGAAAATGTTGCAAATTTTAGTTTTCGAATTTGAAAACTTGTAAACAAAATTTAATAAAATAGAAATTAAAACGGCTTGTGCATTCGTTTTAATAATAACACAAATCAAATAATGTATATATATTATACAATTTTTAGTATCTCGAGAATTGAATCCGCGTCTTTTCATAAAGAGAGTAGGGCTTGTGCCACCGTATTAAACCCACAGTTTAGAAATTTTAATTATAAAATGGTAAAAAGTAATGTACAGAAAAGTTTTTCTATGCATTGTTGTATCTTTATGATAAGATAAAACTTATTGAGTGAGGCTATGGTGCTATGCATAGCACGGATGGCTAGTGTATTACGGCTTAATATGGTACTTTTTAAAATTCTAACGGTCGATCCGAACCGTTCAATGTGATAACTATATGAATATGTATTTGCAAACTAAATTCTATATTTTTTCAAATTTTTTTACTATTTTTTTAGATAGGTAGAATTTTGATGGTCCAGAATTTTCAGAAAACACTAATTTTTACCTATCTAAAAAAATAGTAAAAAAATTCAAAAAAAATATAAAATTTAGTTTGCAAGTACATATTTATATGGATATCACCATAGCCGTGCTATGCATAGCACCATAGCCTCACTCAAACTTATTATACAGCATGTTTCAAGTAGATAGAATATCTAAAGGAAACAAAAGAGAGCATTAATTATAAGCTGTCATTTGTATAGTCTGTAGATCTTGGACTCGGAATAAACTATCTAATTACATGTTTGATATTAACACACAATATGAATTATGAATAAGACAAGTCATTTCAAGGGCCCAATACCCAGAATCACAAAAAAATGTTTAGAACCCAATGTCGTATTTCGGCCCATATAAATCTAGAATTTAGCCCAATTTTCCAATCAAAACATAATAATATCCATTATCGGATTATTCCCATAAAAACTTACATTATTTCATCTATACTCTTTTATTTATTTAACTTTTTATTTAATTATTTTAAAACTTCAATTGACAAATATACTCTTTATTTTAAATGAAGGTGTCCCTTATTTTCTTTATTATCTTCTCTTCTCTCATCTCTCATCTCTTTCCACTTTGTTGTTGTTTATTTACTCACTGAATTTTTGGTAAATGTCAAAGAAAGAAAAACCTCATCTTCCAGCAAGCGTATTTTAAGAGCAAATGAGCCAAGATTGTTGCCTGTTGTTTTATTATTAATTATTGCAATTTGTTTTCATCAAGCGTATTTGTGTAATTCATTATTAAAATCTTACTAATGAAAATTGTGTTAACAATGATTTATTATATATGATTTTAAGGGGCGTTTACAGTGTACGCCAATAATATCCAGTAATCTGCAACTCGGAAGTTCTGACCACAAGCTGGTGTTTACTCTTGCAGAACACCAAGCAATGAAAAGAATCGAACCTTTTGATTGTGTGTGGTGTGGGTATGTTGTCCTCCAACGAAAACCAATAATGCTGCGGTCACACTGTGTAAGAGCGTTAGCGTTTTCTGTTGTAAGTCTCAGAATAATTGAGATATGGGGAAAAACAAATTAATGCAGTTCATATATATTTTGTAATTTGTGAGTATATTATATTGTAAGAAGAATGGGAGATCAACATTATATGTCATTCTGATTATATTGCACGTACATTTTACATAAAATAAACGAAACAAATATATACAAAGTAATTGACAAATTAAACTGAAAAAAATAGAAAAAGCAATCTCAGTCCCTCGGGACTAATGGCACCTTGCTTACGTAAATGCGCTTTTCTGATCCCCACAAAATGTCATTATTAGACATCTTTGTTACTCCGAAGGTGTATTTTCCGACAGTACACATGACGAAATCACTTTGGCGCATTTTCCTTTATAAAGTTCACAATAGAGAGTCTTTAACTATCTCTTCTAATATATAAAATAATTTCATCGGATTTATGTGGATTCTTTTTTCTTCAATGAAAGAACTAAAACGGGAACCTTTAGTTTCTCCTTGATGAGGTGCTTCGCTACGTTTGTGGCAAATCTTGAGAACAAGTCATCGACAATATGGCTACCAAAATGGCTTACAATCATCGACTCTAAAACAGAACGTAAAGCCTTTGCTAAATTTGCACCACTTCGGACATTGTCGAGCACCACATCATCCAAATCATCATCAAACGGGTCCAAGTTCGACTCAAATGTCTGGAAGTGAATAATATCAAAGAGCCCTTGTGAGTTTATGATTGCCTTCACTTCTTCAGCGGAAGGCGAATAAAAAGGTAAATTGAAATTGTCCAAGTTTTCCTCTTCCACAAGTCCCTTAAAATGTAAAGAAATACACAATGAAATGCCAAAGTGAGAGATGTTGAATTTTATATATGATAGAAATAATGAGTTGTATGTAGATCTCGCTAGCTATCTATTGATCTTTCCACTGGCCATAAGAATTATACTTTCTATGTTAAATGTTAGATTTAATTAATTACTGCTTACATTATCTCATCTAAAGCAATATCATTTAGGAATTAATAAATGGAAACCTCCTTGAGAATGATACAATATTGATGCAATTATTGGAACTCTTATTAATTAATTAGTTTCACTTATAATAGATTTCGATGGAATAAGTTTCTATAGTACTCTTATTAATATTTTAACTATCAAGAATTTAACAATTCTTTTTTTTTTTTAAGGTTGGCTTAGAAAGCCAACTGATACTCACTAAATATAATACAAACAAGAAATTAGGCAGCTAAATATTTGTTTTATTTTATTAGTAATGCATGTATACTAATATTTGTAAATTTGGTAGATACTGCAAGGTCAAGTGCTGGGTGGACATGAAATATACATCACATGTATGTTAAACTGGAAACAATATTTAGCGTGGTCATTTTGCATCTTGTGATCATGAACAAACATTGTTTGTGCACGTACGAGTCTCTATCTAGAACAAACATTATTTATGCTCATACCTCTCGCACCATTGAATCCACTGACTCAGCAAACCATACCCCGATTGTGCTGAGCTCTCCATCTAATATGTCCTTTTTCTTCCTTCCCAGAAATGATAGTAACATCTGACCACAAGGTACAAGTTCCTCAAAGCGGAGCTTGAGAAATTGCGAGAAGTCCCTGTGGAATTGTTCTTGATATAGTTTCACGACATGAGGTGGGCTTGTTTTCCCAATGTATACGTTTCCTTTGTTTAGAGGCATACCATTTCTTTTGTCTCCTATATCTTTAGGCACCTATATATACATATATACATATATAAAATATTTGTTAGATTAGATAAGAAAAATCGTTTTAATACCACATAGCTCATTACTTTATTAGTATGCATGACGATGAAAGGACTTATATGTACAATTCTAAGTTTATAGATGACTTACGACTCCGTTATATATTAATTTTATCGTCATAACTCATTTTACAATACACTCAGATCTCCAGCTAAATAATTTCGACCATATCTTCAATTCTAATTTTTTATTTAAATAATACTTTAAATACATGTCAGTATGTATCACAAAAATTTAATGTATCCTAGAAGTTAAATATATGCTAGAATATCGTTATATATATATATAAATACTTATTTCATTAACTTGTTCCTCGTATTGCTTTATAACTAAAAGAACTGTTGAAAAGAGTACATGTATGTACCTGAGAGATCCACATGAGGGAATACGAGGAATGGAAAATGTGAACACTCTGGCGAGGAAAAAGCCGCCTGTAGAAAGATCCGGGCAAGCCCGCAACAAAATAGGGAATATTAATTGTAACTTTCTCCGCCCTCAACCTCTGCTCAACAAGGTCAAGCGAGCGAAATATATTGTTGAAATCGTTATTCCGAAGGTCATTTAAGAAGAACAGCATCTCTGGTGGATGCTGTCCCACCTTTTGACATTGATTGCTGATGATTTTTATCACTTCGGACATCAAAACTAGTGTGTTCGGTCCCGAAGAGCAGCCTAAATCAGCCACCACCATCTTCTCGGGATGAAGATTTCTGTATATATCTCCGACAGCTTCCTCGAGCATAGGCCTGACCATTAGTATTGCCTTCTCCTGATAATGGAGTAACACATGTTATGCACTTGATATATCCATACACAAACAGCATGAAAGAATGCTAATTAGCAATTGTACATATTTTAGGCAACAAAAAAGGTTATATATTTTTTGTCTTTAAATAATTACAGAGTATCCCACAGTATATGTTTTTAATATCGAGATGTGGGGGAAAAGTGCAGTTGCCAAAAGAAGTCCCACCTGTGTCTTGCTATTGGCAGCATAACTTGTTTCACCGCTGCCGCCAACCATGGAAAAGCATTTTTCTACATCCATTGCTCCCAGACTCCTATTTTTGTTCTCCTTCTCTTATTTGCAATGCATGGGTCTCTCTGCAAGGTATTATATATTTATAAGTAAATTTCAACATAGTCAAAAGCCATATATATAATTACGTACGGAAGATTTGGTAATTGATAGGTGTGATTGTGTGTACGCTATCATGCCAAGGGAGCCCACTGGATTCTAACCCTAGTCTTTGAACTGCTGCCAAGCCTCGTTAGCCGAAGTGCCTATAGTACTTACATACATTATCTAACTCACACCATGATGCAATTACTAAACACCTATTGGTATGTGGAGGGTTAAAACTGAATTTAAATAATAAAGAAAACTCCAATCAATATAAACAAAACATAAACATATACTAAAACATAATTAAGAATTCGAGTACAACTCTCATTCTAGAGATGAGAAGTTTAACTTCTCATGGCCATGGCAAAATAAAAGAAATAAAATAATGATAACATAAATTAAAACCCAATTGAAGATAGATGAACCTCTGCCTTCTTAGATGACGCATTCTTCTCCTGTTTGGCTTCCGATGGCTATCATTCTCTCTCTAAGTACTCTCTAACCTAACCAAGCAATGAGAATTGCTAATCTCGATTCTATGGACTTAACACAATTAAACACACACACCAAATCCTATTACAAGAGGGTATTTATAGCCTTCCTAATATGAGAGATGGAGTAGTGGAAGTAGTGGAGGTAGTGGAAACTTAGAGTGCACTCCAAGTTTGGATAGATGAAGCCAAAAATAGCTATAATGACTTGGCTCTGAAGCAATCGTGTCCTTCTAGAAGAATTCTGCCAAAAATAGCACCAACGGTGGATGATCTGATCCAAAGATAACAGTCCACGGATTGAGTCCACGGATCGTGCGGCTTAAGGTTATGCCACATGCAGCATAGAGGAGGCCACACGGCTTCCTGACTTATCATATTTTCTGTATTTTCGTCATTTCGCATGTTGTGCACTTCATGTGAGGTGTTGCATGCTCCATGTGATGCCCTATTTTGACGCCATCTTCAAAAATCACCTAAATATGACACTTTTACTCTGTTTTTTTTACCTAATTACGCAACTTTCTCAAAAATCTACCAAAAAGACCTAAAAACACGTTTGTGGTAAATAAATCAGAAAAATAGCTACTTTGCATTCGTTTTTCTCCATTTTTCAGAAGAAAAGATAGGAATTTTTGCTATATGTTTTGGCTTAATCACACCCCCAAGCTTAAACTTTTGTTCATCCTCGAACAAAATAAGCAAAGGCTACTATATATGTTGGTTAAAAATTGGCCCTTGAATAAGATTTACAAAAATATTGATAAATTTTCTACGAATTAACCTAATAGAAAAATGTCTACTCAATTCCTAATATTTGTAATTGGTGAAATTTTTAGAAATGAAAATCTTTGCATTAACAACACTTTGATTTTTGAGATATTTTGAAGACAATCCGTCTTAACATCATCATGGTAAAAAAAATCTTAAAATCAATCAATACTCATTTTTCATCCTTTTAAATTTTCGATCTCTTCTTTGAGCTAAAATTTTATAGACTAAGTGTGTTAATAGAATGCAACTTTATTGATAAAAGTAAATTGCAAGAAAGAAAATGCACCTTACTCAATTTGATTTTACCTTTCTAGCGCATATATACAAACGAGAGGTTATGCATTCCGAATGTAAAGGTTTTCATTGGGTGATTCTTCTAGCGCATAGATGCAACAAGAGGTTATGTGTTCCGAATGCACCTAAGGATTTCATCGAATCCCAAATTAAACACGGTGGTGGGACCTATTTTTGCGTTCTCTTCTAATAATTGATATTTTTGGATTTTTGGTGGGACTCATTTTATGTCCTCTTTTAGTACTAGTCGCATCTACTATGAATACACACAATTTCTAGATTTATATATATATATATATATATATATATATATATATATATATATATTTATATATATCTAAAAATTATCTTTTTTAATTTTGACAAATTATCGGGGTCTCAATTTAAAAAGGAAGTGTACAGAAAATATTCCCAACTTCAAGAAATTTTGCTTACATAATGCATAAAAAAAATAATCTTTCCAAAATATTTCTTTTTCAATCAATATGTTGTTAGCCTTAGCTTTCCATGTCCAAAATTTCTATCAAGTGTCTTGTAGACTATGCTACTTTTTCATTTATGATTTGCCTCAACAAAATTGTATAGATTTAATGCTTTTGAAATTTTTTAAAATTTTGTGTGTTTTCATGTGTGGACTCTACGTAACCTATGACTATATCTAACACTTTATGCAATCTCAAACAATTAAGTTCAGCCATTCAAGACTCTATTTTTATAACTTCGGTAAACATCCTAATAAGCTTGCAATCTCAATCAATTAAGTTCAGTCATGCAAACCCTATTCGTGGTCAGATAAAAAGCCTAGTTATACCCTAAAATTTGAAAAAAAAAAATTAACCCTAAAAGCTAAGATACAAGGGTTCAATCCCCTCCCCCAAGGTTTAACCCTGGGTCAGAACTTACAGTCAAAACTGACGAGGCATTGTAGCTTCTGAAGAATTCACTTGCGTCTAAATGGATTTGATGTGATTTGGAAAGCCTGCATCATAGGCTGAGGTCGCATGCGGTAAGGTGATGCCGTAGGGGCTGCTCCAGCTTGCTTTGGATCTGTTTGTCTACGGCATGAGGACGGCCACATGCGGCAAGGGCAATGTCTTATGGGCTGCTAGCTGGGCAGAGAATTTAAAGTTAATCCGATAAATTTTAGAGTTGAGTTTACAGAGAAACTTAATATACTTAAAGAACATCCTAGTTCTACTCATGTATTAACTATAATTTGAAAAATAAAGATGTTCGTTGGAGTGTTCCCCTAGCTCGGTTGAACTGAAGTAAATGAAATTCTATTTACAATCCGGCCCGAAATTTTTATTTATACCATAATAAAAAAAACACTAGATTACTTCTTTTTTTATTTATAATTAACATATTTTTATACTAAAATACACTAGATTACTTAAAATTATGTTGAATTACACTATATTACATTAAATTACGCTAAATTATGTTAAATTACGCTAAAATAAGGTAAATTTCAAAATTCAGAATTGCCAAACAACAAAGGGAAGAGCCTCAAAACTTGAGTTGAAGTTTCCGATTAAGATTTTCATTTCTATTATTCAATCTAAGTAGCTCAGAAAATTAGTTACATAATGAACTTGTATAATACCAATTTTTACTATTTTTGGAATCTTTTTACTATTTTTTATGATTCATGAAAGATGGCACAAAATCAGTCTACTTAGCGTAATTTTGCGTAGTTTAGCGTAATTTACCGTATTTCGACATAATTAGCGAAGTTATTGTAATTTAGCGTAATTTAACGTAATTTAGTATAATTCAACATAATTTAATGTAAATAGTGTAATTCAACATAATTTCAAGTAATCTAGTGTATTTTAGTATAAATGTGCTAATTATAAATTAAAAGAAGTAATCTAACAAATAATTTAAACAAAAAATTTGAATTTTCAGTGTTAGATTTCATTATCTTGTTCTTCGTAGTGTTTCTAAAAAATAAAAAAAATAAAAAGAACCGGCCATTTTATGACCGGTTTGGACATTTTTAGAAAAACTCAGGAATAATGAGTAAACTTATTAATTTGTAATTAACTTTGGATATTAATAAAAATGTCGGCCGCTAACAGCTCATTAATTTGTATCTAATTTATTAGTCAAACTCAATGCCCAGATCTCGAGGTCTACTCTATTTGTTTAACTCACTTGATTCCGTCTAGCTGTGATTGCATATCTGGAGCCAGCTGGTCAAGTGTACTAATCAAGAATAGAAAATGGCTTAACAAACAGAATTGTTGGATGGGGAAATAATCTTTTGCCCCCTAATAAATTACAAATATTTTTTCCATTTTTATTTGTAATTATCTTTTGTCGTATTATTACATTGTAAACTAATGTTCCCAACTTTCTACACCTGGATCGACGAGGAATTTGATTCCTTTTTTTATTTTTAATTATTTTTTGTCGTATTACAATGTCGATCATGCCTCTATTTTTTAAACTTTAATAACTCAAAATTTAAAGTTTAAAATTCAAAATAAAACCGTTAAATATGCTCTACATCATTTTATCTATGCATTTGTAAAAAATTATACTGAGTTGAAATGTCACACATTTAAAAAAAAAAAATGCTCTAATTCCATCATGCCTCCATCATGTCTTCATTTTATCTCTGCACTTGTAAAATAAAGTTGAAATGTCACAATTTTTTACACGTGCATAGATAAAATGATATATATCATATCTAACGGTTTTATTTTGACTTTTAAGTTTTAAATTTTGAGTTATTGAAGTTCTTAAAAATGGAGACATGATGGAGGCACAAAAAATAAAGGCATTTAAACCCTCCTCATGTATTATACATAATGCATGGTGTCGTAATTTGATGTGACCAAGCAACAGCTTGCTCGTTTTTTAAGTTATAAAAATGTAGCGTTGAAATTGCACTGATGTGAACATGTTCTAAATAATTACAACTGGGGTCTGGGGACCTGCATTTGTATTATCCAATTGCATATTTTTTACGAGCGTATTATATTGCATCTAGATCATTGTACAACTCTGCGAACGAATTAGTTATCGCAACACTCTGATTATATTAATTACGAAACAAAATTCATGATTATGAGGTCAATCAACAAGACCATTAATTTGGTGTTAATTTACAATGATCCAGATGGTACTAAAAACTTACGGGAACAGAATACACTAACATGTGTAAACAGAATTGCAATTTCTGAAACCTTGGCCTATTCGTTTAGATTAAACATTTATGGTACTGTGGTTGTGCTCTTGTTTCCAATGAACTTACAAGCAACAACATTAGTTCATAATGTAATAATACAACAAAACATAATTATGGAGTCGAGAGGTTGAGGTGTCAAACATGGAATGAAGGCATCGATCAGGAGAGGGTAATATATCAGAGTTGGTGATCCAATTAAATGTGTAATCTCTAACTTGAGTTACCACAGACACATGAATTAAAGCCTTCTTGAAGCACTCTATGAGAATAGATATTGACATTGTCTCGGTTGGTGTTTGATCTCTCTTCTCTTAATTGGAAGGATGAACGAGGAAAGGGAGGAGGTAGCGGTGGTGAACACAGAGAAGGCAATTAGATGGGTTAGGTTGGATTCAGATCGAGTCGGATTCGAATGAGTTAGATATCATATCATTGTTGGATCTTGGGTCAAGTCCGATTGAATTTAAGTTCATTCAATTTTGACGTTTCATTATCAAATCAGGTCGGATTTGGATCAGTTTAGCTTTGTCGCAAACGAAACTTCAGAAATTATATCTAAGGCTTTGAAAAACACAGAACTTTGAAATTGTTTATGAAACATTTCTAAAACGCATAAGACATCTGAAAAAGTTGTCTAAGATGTTTCTAAGTAAAGGCACATACAAATTAACCATAATAAAACTGGACATTATCCTACAAATAAAAGATCTAAAGATCTTCTGAAAACCTTAAAAGAATTAGGTTGAGATTTGTTAACCATACTTTTAATTGTTAACACACAGGAGACGTCAAAATTAATATTAAGAATGCACCTTTTTCACTCCCAAATTCATTGAATTTATTATCTAGAAAATCTAATGATTCAGTGATATACAATAGAATGCTTTGGGTGTGTATTACGCAGCTTGGGGGATCCGTATCCTCCCAGGTACCTGACTCAACACAATTGAAACGGATGGCCCAGATTTACTCCCAGCCGGTGCCTACTCGGGATGACATAGGGGTCAGTATTATTTATGCTTTGAGATTCGTGCTAAGTTTAAATGAACAATTTTAGTCCGTCCGATTCATGTTGAGTTAGTAACCTGAGAGCTGAGAGGATGTGAATTCCCATCGGTATGCCATACAGCAGGCGTGGTGCACGACAAACGATGTGTACTCAGTCTTTGTGGAAGAAACCAAGCTTTTACATGGAGGGAATCATTCTATTACATAATAATTCAACTCGAGGTAAATTCATTTTATTTTGTGTAATGAATTCAACTGCTCATTTGTATTTAAGTCATTAGTCAAACTCAATGCCCATATCTCGAGGTCTACTTCATTTGTTTAATTCCGTTGATTGATTCAGTCCAGTTCAAATCGCACATCTGCAGTCAGCTGCTCATGGGTAATAAACAAAAATAGAAAATGACTCAACTAAGAGAGTTGTTGGCACTACTACAGAAAAACAGATTGCACACGGACATTAATGGAAGAGCTACACGGATTTCCTGCTGTGTTTAAAGCCAGGGTGTATGAATAGGTCAGAAACTACACACGGATATTTAACCGTGTGTGATTATAATGATTTCTACACGGATATTCCCTAATTAACCGTGTACAAAGACCTGCCGGTGTCGCTCTACAAGTTACCGAGCTACACGGATATCCCCTAATTAACCGTGTACGATTCCTCTTTCTACACGGCTTTGTATTAAAAGTCCGTGTAGCTCTCTTAGCTATTATACACGGACTTTTGGTAAATATCCATGTACAAATAGTTGAAGATTTTTTGTATTTCGCCTCCAGCAAGGCTATCATACACGGATTTTTCTAAAATATCCGTGTATGATTAGTATTGCACACGGTTTTTTATAAAATGTCCGTGTAGCTCTATGCTATTGTACACGGACAACTGTTAAATAACCGTGTGCAATAGCTAATTTTTTTTTTGTTTTTTCTATCGTACACGCACAATTGTGAAATATCCGTGTATAAATACCTTTTTTTTTTTTTTTGTATATTTTGTTTTTGGGCTAGCCTCCAGCTTTGCTAGCCAATTTTTTGCAACAGAAATATAATACATAAATTCATTCGAAACAGATTAATTAGCAAGAAATTCATATACTAAATTTATACAAAATTCATATAGCAATAAATTCATTCGAAACATATTTTTATTACAAATCTATGCAAATCCATATCGAGGATTACAAAATTCCATGGCAAACCACCTTGCCCACATGCACCGCACATCGTCGATCTGTTCCTTGGTGTAATGCGCTTGCTTTGTCACATCCTACAAAATTATAATTTGATAATAGTTAGTATTTCAGAAAAGGTAGATATCAATTGCTTATTATATAGGAAATTAATATGAAGTACATACCGCTTTTGGGAATATGAATTGTATTCTTTCGACAAAGTCAAACATGAATATCATCGTGTAATAAGCGCATTCCCAACCTTCCTTCTGTTGCGGGCTCTGAAATTTATATTTAGCGGCATTTGTTAGAATGACAATAATTTTTTTAACAAGATATGAAATTTCTAACTCATAAAGAGTGTGCTCACCAACATCCACTTCCAATTCAACTTGCTTTTCTTGCGCGTGCCCGTGCTATCTGATCCTCCCTCTTTAATATATTTCGCAAAAGCCCTTACAAAATTGAGTGAATGTAATTAGCAATTTTATAATTTGATATGATTGAAAGAAATGCAAACCTATAGAATTATTATTGCTTACTTATTCACAAAAGGGAAGATAACTTTGCACTTGTCAAGCGCGATCCTTCCTTTGGGCTTACAAGAATCAACAATTATGCCCACATTTAGGTACGACACAATGAAAATCGAGCACCAATGTTTGCTGTGGGATCGAGGAGAAGAATTATAGTACTTTAGCATATAAAAGTGACACAAGTGTTTGCTATGATTGATGGTGTGATTTCATTTTTTTATGTTTAACTTTTAATTCCTTTATACAATTCTTTAATTAAAATATAAACAACACATAAGTTAAGATTAGAACTAACCCCTCGTGGTATGGCATGAGAATGAATTTCTTCTCCTCCGCCTTAGCACGATGCATCGCAGAACACATGTACTCGATAGCCATATCCGGATAATATGTCACTGCCGTAGAACTCACTTTCTCGGGGTCCAGAAACATGCACAAGTTCTTCTTTTCAACCATCTCATCACAGTTTCGGACTAGCTTCCTGAAACTCATCATATTGTAATTAGAATATATATTTGAGTTCTATACAATAATGAAAATATTTTAATATCACTAACATGAGGAAAATGGTGATGTGTGAAACATCGAGCCATTTGTCGGATGACAAGTGGTGGAAGAGGTCCTTGAAGTCTTTGAACGACAGCAGGAGATCCCTGCCTTCGTGTAGAAACATCCCAGGTGGGACAGGGATGATGATAGCCTCCATGCCTTCGGGCGCCGTCATCAAGTAGTCGTGGAGAAGGCGCAAATCATTGGGCAAACGGCTGTATTCTTCTTCGGTGACCATAGGATGGGGCGGTGATTGTGGCGCGTCAGCCGCGACGTCACAAGCCACCTCCTGACGTACCGGTGACATCGCCGTACCGGTAACATCATCTCCTCGTGTCTGTATCAAGTTATAGATGGATTATTCTAGTATTTCATAAAGAATGAGTTGAATGTAACAAATAAATGGATTTTTTTATGGATTACCTGATCTAAAACAATCTGACTCTTGGGCCATTGGACAAATGACATCCGTGCATCATCAAGCACAAACATCTCGTCGGTAGGGACAGGAAGGGGTACGCGCTGCCACCCATCCACGACTAACTCAACCTGCACGCATGCATGGTCGGGCCTTAGCTGACCAAAGTGTACACTCTTGGCTCCTGGATGTACAACGCCCTTAGCAACGATCAGAGGAACACTACCATGCAACAGGACGAGGTCGCATGCTCTGGGGTCCTGCAAATTTATAGGAAAGTTGTTTATTTTAATGATGCGATATTGTCTAACAAGGTTGCAAACATGTTTTAATTAACTTTAGATTATGAACAAGTATTGATTACCTTGAGATTATCCAAATCGTCTAAGGCCCACGTGCCGGATGCTTGACTACTTCGCCGAATTCCCGGCGAAATGGGAGGTGGTTGCTCGGATGGCTGCGTAGTTGCTGATCTAATTTGTGTCAACATTGCTTCCATCTCAGCAAACCTTGCGTCGTACTCTTTGCTCACCTCCGCGCGTATCTGCGCAACTATCTCGTCTTTGTTTACCTTGGCACGAGATTTTCTTCGAGGTTTTTGTCCCTCCACTCGGAACACCTCCTTCCAGCCCCTGTAGCCCCCTACACCCCTTACTCGACCCGGGTGTTCTGGATTCTCGAGCGCTGCGGACAAGGAATCATTTTGTCGTTCGACACTCCGGGCACCCGAGTTGACCTCCTCCTCCACTTCCAACTGTTCAAGTAGAAGAATTAGTTAAAGCAAAAGAACAATTGATGTACTTTCGGAGTTATAATTTTCGGATGAATGTCACAAAGTAAGTATAAAGGACTCTTACCATTCTTTGAGCCACGGGTTGCAAATCCTTTGGGAGTACTATCCTCCCGTCAGCGGTTACCTCGGCTCTACCCATGACCCAATCTTTGCCCCTAGGATTTTGGATCCTAACCACGGGTGAGTCAGAATCCTTGTTTTGCTCCAGGACTTTCCTCCATTCTGCCGACTTACCCTCGTAACCAGCTGACCCTAGATGGTGTGGATACTTGCTAAAGGCAACGGTCCTCCTGCCTTTATCACTTTTTGCCTTCACAGAAACAATACAATAACGATCAGTTAGTTTTAGAAAGATAAGTACATATCGAGAAAGAATAAGCACAAAAGAGGCACGAGTTAGATACCTGGAACTCTTTGGTAGACTTCAAAGCTTGAAACGCATCCCAGTCCTCTTGTTTTAGCCATTTGTAGTAGCCGACCGGAGTTCTCCCTTTCTCCATGAACTCCGTCTTCAACGTGCTCTTGAATTGCTTCCAACCATTGTTCATAATCTTCAAAGTCTTATCCTTTGGAACATCATTCTCGATGTTCCACTGAGCCTGATTGACACCAAAATTTAGTGTATTTAAGTATAGATCATACATAAGTGAAAATAAAGCAAAGAGTTGTTAGGCACTTTACCTTCACCCTGTTCCACCACTCGTCCTTCACCGCATCCTCAAAATGATCCCATCTCTCAACAAGGATACTCGCGTTTTGCCTCACCAAACTCGTACACCAATTTGAGTATTTCTGCCGTTTTTCTCCCTGCGCACGCCCATCTTCTGTGAACCAGATTTCTTGATGGGTCTGCTCGGACATGCTCGTGCACATTGTCGGCCCTCTTCTCCTTCTTTCTGATGAGGCAGTAGCTTGCTGCTCCTCTTCTGCCATCATATCGACGTACTCATCCTCATCCGACATGGTTCTGCATGAAATTAAAGATCAAATCATAAGTGACCAATAATTGATATTCTTGTACAAAAATTGATATTCTTGTACCAATAATTGAAATTAAAGATCAAATCATAAGTGACGTTAAAGAAATGATTCAATGATTCAATGTATTTTGTTTGAATATTACTTGCAACACTATTAGTTAAGGTAGTGACGTTATATATTTCTATTCATGTTATCAATATAGAGTGTACTTGCTTTACAAAGTTAGAATTATAAAATTTTCACCTTTGACCCTTATTCTAAACAAACTATATATTCGACCTAAGAGCCAAACAATGTCATGCATGTTTGTTGAAAAATACTTTGAGAAGAGGAGTATTCAAATGTCTATTTTTAATGTCTACATTGTGTCTTTATTTATAAAATTTTAATAAATTAAAGTTTAAAACTCAAATATCTAAATAAAACCGTTAAATATTATTTATATCATTTTCTCTATTTATATGTGAAAAATTACAATACTTCAATTTTGTTTTAATTGGTACAAGAATTTGAAAAAAAAAATTAATACACTAATATAGATAATTTATGGATGGTGAATTTTCAACTTATTAATTCATATAAAAATAAAATTGAAAAATGATAATTTTTTATGTGTTTGTACTTTGTAGGGAAAATAATTTAGATCATATCTAATGATTTTATTTTAACATATGAGTTTTAGAATTTGAACTTTTAGTTTGTTTATATATATTAAAGAAAAAATTCCTACAAATTTGTAATTTCATAACAAGATAAGTACTCTAGGGGTCTAAAAATAAATGTCTATTGACTGGATTTTTGTTTTTTCTAACTTAATTTTATTGTCATAACAAGATAAGTACTCTAGGGAAAATAAATGTCTATTGACTGCAAAATAACGAGAGAGAGAGAGAGACGCTAACCACGGGTGAGAGAGACCGCGGGTTAGAGAGAGAGAGACCACGGGTGAGAGAGACCGAGGTGGTGAGGCGGCGAGGCGGCGAGGCGGTGAAGAGCTCGGAGAAGGCTTTCGAAATTATCTGTGAGGGTTTTTGGAACTGAACCGCTTAATTCTCTGTGAGGGTTTTCGAACTTATGAAAATTTTGGCAGAGAAGGATTTCGAAATAATAGTGTTTTCCTCATTATACACGGACTTTTAACTTAAAAGACCGTGTACAAAGAGGTTTCTACACGGACATAACTCTAAAGTCCGTGTGCAAATATCCTTTCTACACGGACATCTAGCTAATAGTCCGTGTAGCTCTCTTCCATTTCTACACGGACTATTAGCTAAATGTCCGTGTATAAATAGGTCCGACAGGCGGGTCCCAGGTTCAGTAAAATTTCAGATTTCTAATATTTATAACGTAATAATAAATTAAAAGACCGTGTACAAAGAGCTTTCTACACGGACATAACTCTAAAGTCCGTGTGCAAATATCCTTTCTACACGGACATCTAGCTAATAGTCCGTGTAGCTCTCTTCCATTTCTACACGGACTATTAGCTAAATGTCCGTGTATAAATAGGTCCGACAGGCGGGTCCCAAGTTCAGTAAAATTTCAGATTTCTAATATTTATAAAGTAATAATAAATTAAGTAAAATTTCAGATATCTAATATTTATAAAGTAATAATAAAAGCTAATAGTAATATTTGATAATACTAATACTACATTATGCTTTTTTCCTTTTTTCCCTCTTTTTTTCCTTTTTTATTTGATATATTACAAGCTAAGGTTGCAATATTAAAAGCTACACGGTCTTAAACAAAATAAATATTATACATTATGCTTTTTTTTTCCTTTTTCTCCTTTTTTCCACTATTTGAACAGTACCCTCGGCCCATAATCCTTCGTTGTGGTCGGACCGCATGTAGTCAGCTTCGTCTACCCCTTCAAGTGTTGCTACCTCAGCTTGCATGTCGGTACAAAAAGGAGGTATTTCGTCGAACTGGTCGTACTCTTCTTCATCGACGACATTTTCTACCCCGACAATCCTTCTTTTTCCGGATAGGACGACGCTCAACCTAGCATTACTCGGGTCAGTGGCATAAAAGACTTGGGTGGCTTGCTTGGCGAGTATAAACGGATCATCAACATGCCCAACCCTGTTTAAATCAACGAGTGTGAACCCGTCGTTGTCAACTTTAACACCTCGGTCTTCGACCCATTGACACCGAAACACGGGAATGCTCAGGCGAGGACTGTAAATGAGCTCCCAAATTTCTTGAATAACGCCATAATATGACTTTGATGCTATTACAGCCCGGCCATCTCCGGATCTACTGAATTCTTGAGAGGTCGCCACCAACGTCACCCCACTGTTTTGCATCGTGCTCTTATCACTCTGGGATTTAGTGTAAAATGTATATCCATTAATCTCGTATCCTTGGAATGTTCTAACAACAATTTGGGGTCCTTCGCCAAGCAGTTTAACAATTTCAGGTACGGGGTGTGACTGCACTCTTTCTTTCAGCCATCCTATAAAAGAACGATTATGCTCGTTAGTAAGCCACTTCTGACTCCTCGTGTAGTTTTGTTGTTGAAGGATTGTCATGTGCTCATCTATATAGGGAGCAACATCTGTCATGTGTTGTAGTACAATAAAATGTGCCTTTTGTAGTTCATTTAGATCAGCAACTATGGCTCTCAACCCAATTGTCCCGACTCCTTGGAGCCTTCCCTCGTATCGAGATTTTGGAACGCCAATAGGATCCACACCGGTCAAGTAGTTGGTGCAAAAATCAATCACCTCCTCCGTAGAATATCCTTCTATAATGCTGCCTTCGGGTCGATGTCGGTTCCTTACGTATTTTTTCAAGATGCCCATGTATCTCTCGAATGGATACATATACCGAAGAAACACGGGACCACAAATCTTAATTTCTCTCACAAGATGAACAACAAGGTGAACCATGACATCGAAAAAAGATGGCGGAAAATACATCTCAAGTTGGCAAAGAGTCACGACGACCTCCTTTTGCAAAGAGTCCAATTTTAGAGGGTCTATCACTTTGGAATTTATTGCATTGAAGAAAGAACAAAGCTTCGTAATGGTTTGACGAACATGCTTTGGTAAAATTCCCCGAATTGCAACGGGAATTATGTGTGTCAATAAAACATGACAGTCGTGAGATTTCAGACCGACCAGTTTCAAGTCCTTCATCGACACCAACTTCTTAATATTCGAAGAATATCCTGATGGGACTTTTATACCATTGAGGCATTCACAGAAGCTTGTTTTCTCTTTCTTTGACATTGTGCACAGTGCGGGGGGTAGGTATGTGCGCTTCCCTTTCTCCTGCGGTGCGAGCTCGTGTCGTATTCCCATCTCTACCATGTCTTTTCTCACTTTAATACCATCCTTAGTCTTCCCCGGAATGTTCAATAATAAACCAATTAAACTGTCACAGACATTTTTTTCGACATGCATGACATCTAGGCAATGCCTCACTTCTAAATATTTCCAGTACGGTAGCTCCCAAAATATGGACCTCTTTTTCCAAATATTCTTCGGTAGTGCTTTGGCGCATTTTCCAAAAACAACATCAATGTTTTTTACCCGTTCGAAGACACTCTCCCCGTCTAATGGATGACGAGCCACTCCAAGCTCAATTTTCCCGTTGAATGCCATCTTCTTCTTACGATATGGGTGATTAATAGGAAGAAACCTACGATGCCCCATGAATACATTCTTTTGACAATTTTTCAACCTCAGCACCTGCGTGTCATCTTCACAGATCGGGCACGCTTTTGCTCCTTTACAAGTGTAACCCGACAAATTCCCGTACGCGGGGAAATCATTTACGGTGCAAAACACCATGGCCCGCAAGTTAAAGGTCTCTTTCATATACGCATCCCACACCGGGACGCCATCACGCCACAATTTTTGGAGGTCCTCGATTAATGGTGCGAGATATACATCTATGTCATTTCCGGGTTGTCTGGGTCCTTGGATTAGTAATGACATCATTATATATCTGCGTTTCATGCACAACCAAGGAGGAAGATTGTAGATGCATAAAAGAACTGGCCAAGTACTGTGCCGACTGCTCATACTTCCAAACGGACTCATTCCATCTGAGCTCACCACAATCCTAAGGTTCCGCGGTTCAGAACCAAATTCTTTGAAATGTCTGTCAATGTTTCTCCATTGAGGAGAATCAGCCGGGTGCCTTAGTTTACCGTCATTTTTGCGCTCTTCTTCGTGCCAGCGCAATAATTTTGCATCTTTGGGATTCGCAAACAACCGTTTGAATCTCGGTATTATCGGCAAATACCACAACACCTTAGCCGGAGGTCGGCCATTTGTGTCCTCGTTACAATCATCAGTGTCCTGGTCCTTACGACGTTTATATCGTGAAACACCGCATTTAGGACAGACATGCATGGCCTCGTACTCGTTACGATACAATACACAGTCATTCGGACATGCATGTATTCTTTCGATCTTCAACCCCATTGGACATATCAACTTCTTTGCCTGATATATTGTACCGGGTAACTCGTTGTTATCTGGGAGCATTTCTCCTAAAAGCTGTAATAAGGACGTGAAACTCTTATTGCTCCAACCATTGTCTGCTTTTAAGTTTAATAATTTCAACACAACTGACAGTTTTGTAAAATTGGTACACCCGGGATACAACGGCTTCTTGGATTCATTAGACAAATTTTGAAATTTATCATAATTTTGATCACTAATTTCATCTTCCACATCACGTAACATATCCTCCAAATTTTCAGTAAACTCGTGTTCTACATTTTCATCAAAATTCCTCTCCATCTCATCATCGTCATTTTCGGGTTCGACGTTATCAGAATATTCGGCACTCTCATAATCCTCGTTCCAATCAAGTTCAAAATTATCAGAAATTACAACATTCTCATCATTCAATTCACGATTACAATCTTTATTGGCACTACTACTTTCCCCAAATTTCTCACCATGCATGAACCAACATGTATATCTCTTCTTAAATCCCCGACAAATCAAATGAGCTCTAATTTCTTCGATGTCGAAAAATCTTAATAAACTTTTACAATCTTTACAAGGACATAAAATGTCTTCTTTTTTTTTCTTCACTCTATAACTCTCAGCAAATTTTATAAACTCATCAACGCGAACCAAATATTCTTCACTGTCACGTCGCATTTCATACATCCAGCTTCGATCCATCTGTAAATTAAATTAAAAAAATAATTTGATCAATTAATCATGCATGGTCAACATTCTCCTTCGTGTACAAAATTTGGGCTTACAAAGGGCCGGTTTACAATCCTAACCCACTCTTTGAATATTATGTCTCATATGTGAGCACATATTAGCGAGATTTAATTAGTATTTGAGAAAAATTCGGCAGCATTTCCCCTTAACTCCCCAAGTATGCGTACGAACCACATACTCGTAGGAGCAATAAGGGAAATAATGTCGAACTTTCCTCAAATACTAATTAAATCCCGCTAATATGTGTTCACATCCTAAATGAGACATAATATTCAAAGAGCAGTCCCAAAACGGGGACTATCCAAAATTAATCCCTATTGGATTAATTTTTGAACGGGCATGGACCTAAAAGCATCTAAAGGTCGGTTATTGGACCACAATACACTAATTAATTACATCTAAAATTAAGAAATCAAGCATGCATGAAATGACCTAAATAAGCCTAAATAACAGAAAATTAGAGGAAGAAAATGATTTAAATACATATTACTAACCTTAGAAAGATGGAGAGGAGAAAATACAAACTTAATTCAAAGATCTCAGATCTCAGCTGCTGGCCTCGATCAATTCGCAGAAATCTGATAGGAAAAAGCTCAGTTCAGAGAGATGTATTAACTAAAAGACTTGATCAAAACGGCGCTGGAAGGGGAAGATATTAAAACCCTACACTATTATACACGGCTATTTAGTTATAAATCCGTGTAGCTCTCCAACTAAACATACACGGCTCTTTTGTTATTAATCCGTGTACAATTATACTATTCTACACGATATATTATCAAAAAACCGTGTGTAATATTCCTACACGGCTTTGTATTAAAAGTCCGTGTAGCTCTCTCAATTATTTGCACACGGACCTCTTTACACACGGATTTTTGGTTTCTAATAAACCGTGTAGCTCTCTCTAATAATTCTACACTGATTATTAACTAATTATCCGTGTAGAAATCGTGCAGATCTTTTGAACAAGTAAAAAATCATATTTGGTACACTGTTTTTAATATAATTGCCAAATCCGTGTACAATGTGCAGTGTACAAAGCCAGTTTTTGTAGTAGTGTGGATGGAGAAATAATTTTCCCCTTCTTATGCAATAAGCTACTTAATAAGTTTTACTTGAAAAATGTGCAGCCAAGAACCATTGACTTAATTTGTCACATCTAGCTAGCCCCATAAATAGAGCAGTGCATTTAAAAAGAAAAATGTTAATATCAAACACCAATGTTTAAAGTAATATTTTTCTAAGATGAAAACCAATTAATTGCAATTTGCAATGTTTATTGTAATAATATATCGGTAATACTTGGAAATTCATAACAAGTGTGAGATTTAATTAATCTAGCCAGTTTTTGGGTGAATAACCATGTTCTATACTGAACACAATTTTTTTTATCATATTCTTTCGTATAGTTGGTTAATTAAATTAACATATCCCAAAACGTTTCTTGGTTTGAATATTTTTTTTTAAAACCTAATAGATGCGAAGTCCAAGATAAATAGAGACATCGGCAGGATCAATGACTCTGATGCACGATAAAACATTAAAAATTGAAGAGACGCGTCATGGACGTTTGAGTATATCCTATAAGTGTGCAATTAAAAGGAAGATATTTTTCTAAGTTTTTTCAAAGACAAACTCTAGCTTAATTTTGTACTTTTGTACCTCTGAAATCGTTTTCTTCAAAAATAAATGAATAAAACTGCAGATATACTTGACGGGCATTTATCGAACTTTTATTAATCTAACGGTTCAGATTGATTCCACTGTTTCTCCCAAGAAAATACAGCTACGGAAATTTAACTTGGAACCTTTCCGTACGTGTAGTGAATGGTAAATACAAAAGGGAAAAAGCGTTGAGAAAAAGAGTTTTCATATGAAACATGAGCCGTCCATCCCACTGTATATAGCCTAATTAATATGAAAACTCTTATTTGTAATATTTAACTAAATGTTATGAACAATATTTTATATATATAATAAAAAATATAAAAATGTTCAAAAATAGAGGTGCAATGTACACTCCGTTGAATTCGTGTACATTAAATTTTATTACAATCCAGGATGTTGGATAGTGTCTTCCTAATGGGCGGGTTCGCTGATGTCCCCATACCAACCACCATGACAATCTAGACTGAAAATTGATTAAGAACAGAGGGCAGAACTCGAGTCTTGAAGAGCAGTTGGATTTAATAAAAAAAATTTCTAGAAATTTAAAAATTAATTTTCCAGAAATTAGATCGATCATATTTACAAAATATATATTGTAATGACCGAATAATTGATTCGGTTCAGGAGGGAATGACCAAATCAATGATTTAGTTCGCTCTTTGTCATATTTTTCCTCTACTGGTGATACAAAAATTTCAAAATAGAGGGTAACCTCCAAACGATTGCCACAGTCCATGTAGAATTTCAAAATCCTAGCCCAAAAACTCATTCATTTTGAAATCTAAAAAATAGCACGGGGCGTGAATAAACGGCGAAATTTGTGTGTCCGGTCATGAAGAGGTGTGAACAAGAGAGGCCTGAACTATTGATTCGGTCATTTTCCATTTTCTCTTTACAAATCAGTTTTTTTTTTGGCATGTTTGTGACGAATAAGTTTTTTTTTTTTAATTTCTATATATAAAAAAAATCTTCAATTATAGTCATCTTCTCCCTACAACGTTCTCGATGTGTGTTCTGTGTGCGTGATTGACTGATTGTGGGGCATATATTTGATAAAGGAGAGGCATGTTAAAATAATAAATGGGATTTTGCATTGCCGTGCTTTCCGAAAGATGTTAGGAAAGAAGGTTAGGAGGTACTTTTCTTTTTGAACTGCTGCTTCAACATGTGTGAAAAGCCTTCATGTTGCCAATGGATGAATGAGAAAAAAAAAACCATTTTTTTTTCTTACGAAGAGAGTTCAAATGTCTTCATTTTTGTGTCTCTATTATATCTTCGTTTTTTAAATGTTAATAATTTAAAATTTATTGATATCAAGAGGTTAGATCTATATCATTTTCTCTATGCACACATAAAAAATTGCAACATTTCTACTTTATTTTTATCGGTATCAAGAGATTGCAAAAATACATTGATATGAATAGATTCTGGACGTTGATTTTTCAACTTATTAATTTGTATAAAAATAAAATTGAAAAGTCATAAATTTTTATATACATAAAGGGAAAAAATAATATAGATGACATCTAACTGTTTTAATTTGACATATATTTTTTTTCCTTATATATAGGTTTGGGACTAAATACTTGGTTGTTGTATATATAGTATAGACAAAAACACCTTCTACAAGCATAGTAACAACACTATTTTTTTTTTTTTGGAAGGGAACGAGTATGAACTACGAAGGCTAACTGGTTCCAATAATATATTGTACATAATTTATTATTATGCATCTTGATCTCTTGTCGATAATTATTTTAGGTTACAAAGGAGAAGGTAGAGATTTTTTTTTTAAATATAAACGGTAGCGTTCAAATTTGTACTGATGTGACTCTGTTCTAAATAATTCCAACTGAATACCATATCATTTTGATATGTCCAATTGAATATTTTCTATACAAGGGTATCATTCGTCATTTCCATCATGTAAGACTTGTGAGAATGGGTTTATTAATTTATGCAATACACTATACGTACAACTCTTAGAACGAACTATTTATAACAACACAGGTTATGTTAATTACGATGCAAAATTGATGATTATGAGGTCAAGTGTACCATATGGTGTTTTTACGGCCATAATGATGGTAAAATTCTACTATGTGTGACCATAATTGTAATACGACAAAAAATAATTAAAAATAAAAAAAAGGAATCAAATTCCTCGTCGATCTAGGCGTAGAAAGTTGGGAACATTAGTTTACAATGTAATAATACGACAAAAGATAATTACAAATAAAAAAGGAAAAAACATTTGTAATTTATTAGGGGGCAAAACGATAAAGAGTTCCAACTTCCTATACCTAAATCGACGAGAGATTTGTTAGGGTTAATTGTAGGGGATATTACCCTACGAACAAACATTGCATTGGAAAATGCTTCTGCAATGGGTTATGGATTCATTTGTATCTTTGCAATTTGTTATAATGGTACTGTTTTGGGCTTTTTCGCAATACCTAAGAAATCTGGGGTCTTTGGCAATAACGACCTGGTTCTATGAAGTTTGTTCTCTTTCTGGTTAATTACCAATATTTCTTGTCTTCCCGTGCTTATAACTTGGCTCTACTCTCTATACTGAGTCCACTTTTAATCTTTTCATTTCTGTTTCTGTATATTGGCTTGGCGCAATAAGGTTCTCCATTTTATTTACTAGTGGGTTTGGGCTTCAACCAATTCGGGGCTACATATTATACAGCATATACAAAAGACTTGAGGAGTTATTGGATTTTAACTTCAACCAATTTTTAGGCCTTTCCATTCTCTCTCCCTTTATTAAATTCACGAGTAGAACTAGGGTGTGATGTGCTCACCAAGCCCTTTGGTGAGCACACCTCCAAAAACCGCATTTTCAAAGTTCAAATAGTCGATTCGAACCTTCCAACGTGTTCTGCATATTAAAATGTGCTTGGAGACCAAATTTTACATTTTTTGGAAATTTTTTACTATTTTTTCAGAATTTTTGAAAATCATCACTTTTCATTAAATAAAAAAAAAATTCAAAAAACACTGATTTTCAAAAATTCTGAAAAAATAGTAAAAAATTTTAGTCCGTCCGATTCATGTTGAGTCAGTAACCTGAGAGCTGAGAGGATGTGAATTCCCATCGGTATGCCATACAGCAGGCGTGGTGCACGACAAACGATGTGTACTCAGTCTTTGTGGAAGAAACCAAGCTTTTACATGGAGGGAATCATTCTATTACATAATAATTCAACTCGAGGTAAATTCATTTTATTTTGTGTAATGAATTCAACTGCTCATTTGTATTTAAGTCATTAGTCAAACTCAATGCCCATATCTCGAGGTCTACTTCATTTGTTTAATTCCGTTGATTGATTCAGTCCAGTTCAAATCTACGCACATCTGCAGTCAGCTGCTCATGGGTAATAAACAAAAATAGAAAATGACTCAACTAAGAGAGTTGTTGGATGGAGAAATAATTTTCCCCTTCTTATGCAATAAGCTACTTAATAAGTTTTACTTGAAAAATGTGCAGCCAAGAACCATTGACTTAATTTGTCACATCTAGCTAGCCCCATAAATAGGGCAGTGCATTTAAAAAGAAAAATGTTAATATCAAACACCAATGTTTAAAGTAATATTTTTCTAAGATGAAAACCAATTAATTGCAATTTGCAATGTTTATTGTAATAATATATCGGTAATACTTGGAAATTCATAACAAGTGTGAGATTTAATTAATCTAGCCAGTTTTTGGGTGAATAACCATGTTCTATACTGAACACAATTTTTTTTATCATATTCTTTCGTATAGTTGGTTAATTAAATTAACATATCCCAAAACGTTTCTTGGTTTGAATATATTTTTTTAAAACTTAATAGATGCGAAG
The DNA here is from genome assembly GCA_025461045.1 of Carex parvula. Lineage (NCBI taxonomy): Eukaryota > Viridiplantae > Streptophyta > Magnoliopsida > Poales > Cyperaceae > Carex > Carex parvula. Next base: position 520,245 of record JAJGRW010000568.1, read on the forward strand.
TCCAAGATAAATAGAGACATCGGCAGGATCAATGACTCTGATGCACGATAAAACATTAAAAATTGAAGAGACGCGTCATGGACGTTTGAGTATATCCTATAAGTGTGCAATTAAAAGGAAGATATTATTCTAAGTTTTTTCAAAGACAAACTCTAGCTTAATTTTGTACTTTTGTACCTCTGAAATCGTTTTCTTCAAAAATAAATGAATAAAACTGTAGATATACTTGACGGGCATTTATCGAACTTTTATTAATTTAACGGTTCAGATTGATTCCACTGTTTCTCCCAAGAAAATACAGCTACGGAAATTTAACTTGGAACCTTTCCCTGTAGTGAATGGTAAATACAAAAGGGAAAAAGCGTTGAGAAAAAGAGTTTTCATATGAAACATGAGCCGTCCATCCCACTATATATAGCCTAATTAATAGTTACTTATTTGTAATATTTAACTAAATGTTATGAACAATATTTTATATATATAATAAAAAATATAAAAATGTTCAAAAATAGAGGTGCAATGTACACTCCGTTGAATTCGTGTACATTAAATTTTATTACAATCCAGGATGTTGGATAGTGTCTTCCTAATGGCCGGGTTCGCTGATGTCCCCATACCAACCACCATGACAATCTAGACTGAAAATTGATTAAGAACAGAGGGCAGAACTTGAGTCTTGAAGAGCAGTTGGATTTAATAAAAAAAAATTTCTAGAAATTTAAAAATTAATTTTCCAGAAATTAGATCGATCATATTTACAAAATATATATTGTAATGACCGAATAATTGATTCGGTTCAGGAGGGAATGACCAAATCAATGATTTAGTTCGCTCTTTGTCATATTTTTGCTCTACTGGTGATACAAAAATTTCAAAATAGAGGGTAACCTCCAAACGATTGCCACAGTCCATGTAGAATTTCAAAATCCTAGCCCAAAAACTCATTCATTTTGAAATCTAAAAAATAGCACGGGGCGTGAATTTTGACCGAATTAATAGTTTGGTCCACAGTAAACGGCGAAATTTGTGTGTCCGGTCATGAAGAGGTGTGAACAAGAGAGGCCTGAACTATTGATTCGGTCATTTTCCATTTTCTCTTTACAAATCAGTTTTTCTTTTTGGCATGTTTGTGACAAATTAGTTTTTTTTTTTAATTTCTATATTTAAAAAAAATGTTCAATTATAGTCATCTTCTCCCTACAACGTTCTCGATGTGTGTTCTGTGTGCGTGATTGACTGATTGTGGGGCATATATTTGATAAAGGAGAGGCATGTTAAAATAATAAAATGGGATTTTGCATTGCCGTGCTTTCCGAAAGATGTTAGGAAAGAAGGTTAGGAGGTACTTTTCTTTTTGAACTGCTGCTTCAACATGTGTGAAAAGCCTTCATGTTGCCAATGGATGAATGAGAAAAAAAAAACCATTTTTTTTCTTACGAAGAGAGTTCAAATGTCTTCATTTTTGTGTCTCTATTATATCTTCGTTTTTTAAACGTTAATAATTTAAAATTATTGATATCAAGAGGTTAGATCTATATCATTTTCTCTATGCACACATAAAAATTGCAACATTTCTACTTTATTTTTATCGGTATCAAGAGATTGCAAAAATACATTGATATGAATAGATTCTGGACGTTGATTTTTCAACTTATTAATTTGTATAAAAATAAAATTGAAAAGTCATAAATTTTTATATACATAAAGGGAAAAAATAATATAGATGACATCTAACTGTTTTAATTTGACATATATTTTTTTTCCTTATATATAGGTTTGGGACTAAATACTTGGTTGTTGTATATATAGTATAGACAAAAACACCTTCTACAAGCATAGTAACAACACTATTTTTTTTTTTTGGAAGGGAACGAGTATGAACTACGAAGGCTAACTGGTTCCAATAATATATTGTACATAATTTATTATTATGCATCTTGATCTCTTGTCGATAATTATTTTAGGTTACAAAGGAGAAGGTAGAGATTTTTTTTTTAAATATAAACGGTAGCGTTCAAATTTGCACTGATGTGACTCTGTTCTAAATAATTCCAACTGAATACCATATCATTTGTATATGTCCAATTGAATATTTTCTATACAAGGGTATCATTCGTCATTTCCATCATGTAAGACTTGTGAGAATGGGTTCATTAATTTATGCAATACACTATACGTACAACTCTTAGAACGAACTATTTATAACAACACAGGTTATGTTAATTACGATGCAAAATTGATGATTATGAGGTCAAGTGTACCATATGGTGTTTTTACGGCCATAATGATGGTAAAATTCTACTATGTGTGACCATAATTGTAATACGACAAAAAATAATTGAAAATAGAAAAGGAATCAAATTCCTCGTCGATCTAGCTAGGTGCCGTGATTTTTATTTTTACTCAAAAAAAATATATTTTAATATAAATAATCAGGTTTTTAAAAGATTTTTATTTCTACCCAAAACGCTAGGAATATTTGCGGTTCGAATTAAAAATTCGGAACGCCAGGAATTTCAGCGGTTCGAATTCTTAATTCGAAACGCTAGGATTCCTAGCGGTCCGAATTCTTAATTCAGAACGCTAATATTCCTAGCGTTCCGAATTCATAATTCAAAACTACAGTCGCCAACCTTTTCATTTATTATTATATTAAATGGTAATTTTTCACCGATAACCCTAAAGTTATTTTTATTACAAAGAATTATATTATAAAAACTTATCAATAATATAAAATTTCATTTATTATTATATTAAATGGTAATTTTTCACCGATAACCCTAAAGTTATTTTTATTACAAAGAATTATATTATAAAAACTTATCAATAATGTAAAATTTCATTTATTATTTTATTAAATGGTAATTTTTCACCGATAACCCTAAAGTTATTTTTATTACAAAGAATTATATTATAAAAACTTATCAATAATATAAAATTTCTTTTATTATTTTATTAAATGGTAATTTTTCACCGATAACCCTAAAGTTATTTTTCACCGATAACTCTAGAAATTTATTCACCGATAACCCTAAAGTTATTTTTATTACAAATTATTGATAAGTTTTTATAATATAATTCTTTGTAATAAAAATAACTTTAGGGTTATCGGTGAAAAATTACCATTTAATAAAATAATAAATGAAATTTTATATTATTGATAAGTTTTTATAATATAATTCTTTGTAATAAAAATAACTTCAGGGTTATCGGTGAAAAATTACCATTTAATAAAATAATAAATGAAATTTTATATTATTGATAAGTTTTTATAATATAATTCTTTGTAATAAAAATAACTTTAGGGTTATCGGTGAATAAATTTCTAGGGTTATCGGTGAAAAATTACCATTTAATAAAATAATAAATGAAATTTTATATTATTGATAAGTTTTTATAATATAATTGTTTGTAATAAAAATAACTTTAGGGTTATCGGTGAAAAATTACCATTTAATATAGTAATAAATGAAAAGGTTGGCGATTGTAGTTGTGAATTATGAATTCGGAACGCTAGGAATATTAGCGGTCCGAATTAAGAATTCGGACCGCTAGGAATCCTAGTGTTTCGAATTAAGAATTCGGACCGCTGATATTCCTAGCGGTCCGAATTTTTAATTCGAACCGCGGATATTCCTAGCGTTTTGGGTAGAAATAAAAATCTTTTAAAAACCAGGTTATTTATATTAAAATATATTTTTTTTTGGGTAAAAATAAAAATCACGGAGCTAGGTGGGAACATATGTTTACAATGTAATAATTCGACAAAAGATAATTACAAATAAAAAAGGAAAAAATATTTGTAATTTATTAGGGGGCAAAACGATAAAGAGTTCCAACTTTCTATACCTAAATCGACGAGAGATTTGTTAGGGTTTATTGTAGGGGATATTACCCTATGAACAAACATTGCATTGGAAAATGCTTCTGCAATGGGTTATGGATTCATTTGTATCTTTGTAATTTGTTATAATGGTACTGTTTTGGGATTTTTCGCAATACCTAAGAAATCTGGGGTCTTTGGCAATAACGACCTGGTTCTATGAAGTTTGTTCTCTTTCTGGTTAATTACCAATATTTCTTGTCTACCCGTGCTTATAGCTTGGCTCTCTCTCTATACTGAGTCCACTTTTAATCTTTTCATTTCTGTTTCTGTATATTCCGATATTTTTATTACTACCCAAAAAAAAAACAAAATTATCAAATCTGCTCTCACTCCAAATTTATTTTTAAATCTACCCCAACCGCCCGTCTGCTGAGCGGTCCGCTATTGTTTTTTTTATTATAAGGGTTTTATGTTTTAATTTGTTTGAATGTTTTATATTAAATTGTTGTAATGATTTGTTTGAATGTTTCATATTAAATTGTATGATATATATTTATTATTTGATGACGATTATATTTTTATAATTGACGATTATTTTTATATGTTATGTAATTGTCTAGCTTTAATATAATTGATTAGTTTTATATTAAGTTTGTTAATGTTTAAATGTTTCTAAATGGTAATTGAAATGGTAAGTCTAAACAACAAAAGTAGGTAATCTAAATGGTAAGTCTAAAAATGAAACATAACAGTCCAAACACGAAATATAATAATTCAAACTAAAATACTAGAAATCTATCATACTAAAAAAAAATATAAAAACTCTAACGGCGGTGACGAGGGCGAGGTCCGGAGAGGTCCAACCTGACAGGTGCACGGCGGTCCCTCTGCGACGGCGGACGCCTCTGGTGAACCTCATCCACCTGCATGTCATCGTGTACGGCCTCGCGCGCCCATGGGTCCTCCCCCAGGTGTAATGCATGCTCCCCATGGATCCCCGCCTGTGTACGCAACACCCACGGATCGGCCTCCCAAGTAGAAGGATACGTTGCCGGAGGCGGTGTGCCAAATATAGCAGAGGCAAAACCATCTGCAGTGTGCGTCCCACTCCCACTGGCCTCGCCGTCGTGCTGTCTGGGCTCCCATCCGCCCTCATGTCCAGTGAGGTCATCCAATGAGAAGTCAACTATGCCAGCAGCTTCATCCTGCATGTAAATAATGTTACTTTTGCTACATAGAAATAATGAATAAATTTATTAAACAATGAAGTTTTGCTACCTCAGTGAGCTGCACTGGAACTCCATACTCGTTGTAGTACGCATTCCATGAGTTGTTGTTCAACACCCATTGGTGGATCGCCCAGCCCGAGTCATCATCTGCAGAAATGAAGATAAATTAATTAAAATGGTCTTTTAGAGAGACACTTAATAATGATAATTTGTATGACATATTATTACCTGCAGGAGGTAGCGGCATCTCATCAGCGTATATAGGGGCTCTAGGCTGCTCCGGATCTGGTGGTGAGGCCTTTATCTCGCGCCAATTGATGTCCTCCCCAACATCGTGCAACATACCAACGAGGCGCCTGTCCCAGCCAGAGTCCTCCACGATCGGTGCACTGTGTTGGAGCATTTGACATCCTATCGCTCTCCAACTTTTTCTCGCCATGCACACCAAGCTGTGTGCCACTCCTCTAATAGCGGTCAAAATCTGCACACAATGTATTTTCATTATTATTGTTAGAAGATGAATAAATAACTACAATTTTTTAAGCATGTCAGTTTCATTTAAACATACCAAACGAGCATGGATCGGCCGAAAGACAAGTAAGTCCTAGATCCGTCACTCGTGAGTCTCCGTCGAAGAGCATCACCATAGTCCCCCTGTAGATAAACCGTCGGCATGCCCCATATCTGGTACCAGACTAAATATCGCAATCTCCAGGGCCCGACCGGCATAGGGGCATCAATAGCTGGAGGTGGGGTCCATAAGTGATCCCCCGGTGATGCACCATGCTGGTAATGCTCCCAGAAACCGTGCTCCAGTTGACCTTGGGCTTGTTGTGTTTAGTGCTGCAATATAAATTAATTAGTAACATACGAAATCCCCACGGTCCTCCCCCTGCCCGTGTCCTCGTACGTATGGGGAGTACCCCATATGGCACCGTACACCGGACGTCTCTCAGGGTCATCTCCCATCCATAGCCCCACCTAAGTTGGAGGAACAGGCCGACATACCGGTATATGCGACCAGGACCACTGCTGTAGTAGAAGAAGCGGTCCGGCAATCTGCTTGTTCGTCGCCTAAATTTTGGACATGCGGTGCACTTCTGGTAAATATGGAACCCTAATATTTGTAATAAAAAAATTAAAATATTTGTACAAACTTACCAGCAAGCATGACACAAGCCCCGGTATAAGTGGGCGAGCACGGCTCCACCCCAGTTCCACCTCGAGGGCCGATCAATGTGCCTCAGCAGAGAAAGGAACATAATCGGAACTGCGTCACCGCTGGAATCGACAAACATGACACTGCCACATAAATCCATGACAAACGCCCTCACAATATAAATTAGAGACAGAAATAACTATATTTTTTGTTGAATCCATAACATATTTTAATTTGCAACAGTTTGTGAGTACCTCAGAACGGTCCGCTCGTCACGTGTATCGGGGGTGATCCTACGCCGGTGGAAGTAACTGCGGAGCGCTGCAAGACTAATGCAGTATTTGAAATACCGGTACTCCTCCTCCTCTCCTTTCTTCTTCTTCTTCTTCTTCTTCTTCTTCTTCTGCAAGTCCATCCGAACGGCCCCCAGCAGCTCCGGTATCATGTCCATCAGGTCCGGATGGTCTAAGACACCACCGATGGGGTCGCCATCTATCCGTAAACCCCATAAGGCGCTGACGTCACCTAGTGTGACTGTCATCTCTCCAACCAGAAGGTGAAATGTATGCGTCTCCGGTCACCATCTCTCCACCAGACCGCAAACGAGAGCCTGGTCAATATCACAGTGAGGCATGGTGGCTAACTGATACAACCCGAGATGCATGATGCACTGCTCCATCAATGGGTGACGGTCGTATGGTATCTCGGGGGTGCGATGCCTCACTGTCATCATCATCGTGTCCTGCATTTTACAATGATTTCAATATAAACGTCTAATTATCTGTAATATTAAATAATGTTATTTAAATTAGGAATACAAATCCAACGTACCTCCATAGATGCAAGTGAGACACAGTGACGGACGTGTGGGGTCCAAAGAAGAGGACTAAATGTGTCAGAATGGTGAGGGGGATAATCTCCAAAGAGAGCATCTGCACCGGACGTCTCTGCACCGGATGCCTCTGCACCGGATGCCTCTGCACTGGATGCCGCTGCACTGGATGCCGCTGCACCGGATGCCTCTGCATCGTGATCATGTGAACTCTCCCCCGTCTCCAGAGGGACATCCCATGCACATCCCCGTCTAGTTCTGACCATACTACATTTCAATAAACAGAAGATTCTATCTTATAAATCCTGATTTATAAACCCTAACTTATAAACTCCAATTTTGTCAACCCTAAACCCTAATTTAACAATTCAACCATAAACCCTAATTTAACCCCTAAACCCTAATTTAACAATTCAACCCTAAACCCTAATTTAACAATTCAACTATAAACCCTAATTTATAAATTCAACCCTAATTTAACCCCTAAACCCTAATTTAACAATTCAACCCTAAATTAACAATTCAACCCTAATTTAACAATTCAACCATAAACCCTAATTTAACAATTCAACCCTAAACCCTAATTTAACAATTCAACCCTAAACTTGGAAACCCTAATTTTTAACAATTAAATAGCGACGGGAAAATCAACAACCCGCACACGATAATTAACAATTCAACCCTCATTTATAAACTTCAGTTTTGTCAACCCTAAACCCTAAACCCTAAACTACAAATTCTAATTTTGGAAACCCTAATTTTGAACAATTCAATCGTGTCGAGAAAATCAACAACCCGCACAAGATAATTAACAATTCAATTTCTACCAATCGTTCCAATACCAATACAAGATACAAAATATAAATTAAAAAAATTATTTAGAGACTTACTCGAAAATAATCGGATTGTCGCTGAGATGGCCGAAAATAAGGGTTCGGGTGAGAGAGAAAGAGAGAGAGAGGAAAAGGGAGAGGAAGAGAGAGAGAGAGGGGCAGATTTGAAGAGAGAGAGGAAGAAAGGGAGAGAGAGAGAGGAAGAGAGAGAGAGGAAGAGAGGGAGAGAGAGAGAGTTCAAGAGAGAGAGAGAGGAAGAGAGGGAGAGAGGAAGAGAGGAGAGAGAGAGGGACAGTGGCTGGAGCTGGTTTCGGGCGGCGGGGCGGCGGAGACGCGGGGCGGCGGAGAGGCAGAGAAGAAAAGAGAGAGAGAAGAGAGATGGGCGGTTCAGGGGGGGTCGGACCGCTTATAAAAAAAAAATAATAATAGCGGACCACCCAGCTGCTGGGCGGTCAGCTAAGGAAATTGGACCGCCCAGTGGACGGGAGGTTGGGGTAGATTTAAAAATAAGTTTGGGGTGGGGGCATATTTGATAATTTGTTTTTTTTGGGGGTATTAATAAAAATATCGGCTGTATATTGGCTTGGCGCAATATACTAGTGGGTTTGGGCTTCAACCAATTCGGGGCTACATATTATACAGCATATACAAAAGACTTGAGGAGTTATTGGATTTTAACTTCAACCAATTTTTAGGCCTTTCCATTCTCTCTCCCTTTCTTAAATTCACATATATTCATATATATTATAAATAGAACGCAATCATTTCTTGATCCAATCGATACCTCAGACTAGGGGTGGCAAAGGCTGGCTCGGTCCGAGCTAAGCCCTAGCTCAGCTTGTTAATTCTGGATCGAGCTACAGCCGAGCGAGCTGGACCTAGTGCATCCGAGTTAAAACCTCAGCTTGAAATCGTGATAAGCCAGCTCGAGCTAGCTCGCGAGCTGACGAGCTGGCTCGCTGGGTGTGACTGGATCTTGTTTTAAGAAGAAATAAATTCTACAAACTTTTTGGATCGAGCTGAACTGAGCTGGACCGAACTAGACAGTATAAAATGCACACAAAATCATACAAATTCACAAAGTGATGCCTAGCCGAGCTAGCTCACGAGCTGACGAGCAAGCTAGGCCCTAGCTCGAACTCGTTAATTCTGGACCAAGCTAGTGGCGAGCTGGCTCATTAACAGCTCGGTCCAGTAACAAACGAGTTGTTAGCGAGCGAGTCAATTGTGAGTCACCATCGTGCCATGAGATACGAGCTTTTTTGCCACCCCTACTCAGACCTATACCCATTGACCTAGCTGGTAATTGGATATGATCTGATTGAATATTTAAGGGTCTGCTCCAATTGGGGTACACGGAGGGAGGGGAAGAGAAAAACATTGTGCGGAGGGGAGCCTCACCTTAGACCACACCTAACCGACGATTTCACCTGCTTCAGAAGAGACAAAACGGAGAGGGAGCAGAGGTGAACATACACTATGCAGAGAGGAGGCAAGGTTAGCGCTGTGTTGATTTTTGGCAAAAACGTTCACCCCAATTCGGGGTGTAAGATCACTGTGCGGAGGTGAACTAAACCTTCGTCTCCCTTCCTTCCCCTTCCATTAGTGACAGTTCACCCCTGTTTGTGGAGCACAGCCTAAGGAATCCTCTGATAGATCTTAATAATATCTTCCCTAGCTAATCTCTTGTTGGCTTCATCTGTTTGGTGATGGTAAAGAGACTCAATGGAAATACCAGCTAGAATATATGTTTTTTCAATAGCTACAGATATTTTTTATCTAAATTATAGGACCACAAAAGAATATAAACAACAACGGATCACAGTTTATGTTCAAGCGAAATTATGCAAAATATGGTGTAATTGGGCTAGAATGAGCCAGATCGGAGGGGCAATTGGGCTAGAATTATAAATTATTGACTGTACATTGGGGACTGTATCATGTTCTCTACCTAAAATCTACCAAGTATAATGAAAGGTCAACAAAATATTTAATTGCATGTCTTTATTTGTTATCCTAAAAGTAAATTAGGAAAACTTAATTATGACCAGACACTAAACCTTTTTCGCAAATATACCTTATGATCATGAAAGGCTTCTTGTTTTCCGATTCCGATAAGTTGTACAAAATGATCCCTGTTGCCTTCTGTTGCTTCTTTGAGAAAGTCAGCAGACAGGTTGGTTTTCAAGTAAATTTTCAATTTACTTTTTCAAGTTTGACAGGACCAGATTTCTTTGGACATCTTAGTTAATTTAACAAGTGTATTCCAACAGAAATTTAACAATAGCGTCTAGTTAAGTGTTAGGATGGAAAGCCAACAGCATATAAGTTTATGAGTATATTTTTCTCTGTTATGTCGTTTGTTTAGATAAAAGTTAAAGTTAAATATTTTAATTTTTAAGTATACAAGAAAAAATTGGCAGGATCTAGTTTTTCAATATATGAATTTCTAAACGGTAGACATTACCTTATCACTAAATAAAAAAAAAATGATCTTCTTGTCTGTTCTCTTTTTTCTCGTCATCGTTTTTTACCATCGCAATTTCTTTCTATCTTCATAAATTACACCAGGAACAAGTTATTGTGTTCTTTTCCCAACTTATTTCATTCTAAAACTAGGCCCAGCAGCAAGCCCACCTGAAATGGATCCTATTTAGTTGATATAGAGAGCATACGATCGATAAAGGGAGACACCGCGCCTTTCTTCTTTGGCACGTATCCTTACCAAGAGAGATGAGGAAGAAGCCAAAAAGAAGATGAACAAGATAATTAACCCATCGGTTGGGATGGTAGTAACTTCGACCATGTGTTGTGATGCGATCCGATATATATAGGTCATGGTAAATTCTTTTTTTTTTTCATGGATCAATTGTAGCCCAGAGAAATGCTGTTAGAAGCAATTTCCGCCTAGTGGAACTATTTTAACTAGGACAACCATCTTTACACATTTCAGCTTTATTATTTTTCTATGTTTACTCCTAGATATTTCTTTCAAAATTAGATTTTTTTTTTCTTATTATGTTGTCAAGCTCATGGATCTTGAATAGTACAATCTGTTTTGTAAAACAGGTTTTATCTAAAAACCTGAACTCGGTTTTTTATCTAATACATGAAATGAGGACTTAGATCCTCATTTTTCTTAAAAAAAAAAATAGCACACGTCTAGAGAATGACAATAGAAATGTATAGAGCTACATCAAAGCCAGGCAGAAGATGAACAAGAAACACACGGCAAATGTGTCAGTGCAGTACTCAAATCATCTACACTAGAGTAGCGTTCTAACATGGCAAAAACAAGATGCACAAAAGGACACCCAAAAAATAGAGTGATAACAAGGAGAAGGATGGCGATAGGCAAGCAAACTGAAGCAAGCGTCACATACAACCCCAATCCAAATGCCACAACCATACTACTCGCTGCCAACAAAAATGCATTTGTTGCATACAAGAGGTTAGAGCGAGTTGGACCTTCCATAGCATTACCGAGAAGCGCAAATAAGCTTAAGATTCCTTGTATAAACGCCAAGGAATTTGCTAGAATAAATGCCTGAAACATATATCTCCTCCCTAAGACAGGTGTACCGTGGTCTTGGTTATAACCTCCGGGTATTGTGAAAGCCACAGCAAATGTTACTGTTGTAATAAGCACAGAGCCCAGTCCAATGACATGAGTTTTCTCCCATCTATCTTTGTTTGATGGTCCCATTATATAGTGAAACCACTTCCGAGTAAATTTATAACCTTTATTTTTAACATACCGTCGGACACATCCTTCATCATTAATACACTGTAAGAGACAGCACAACTGTTAGTAAGATCAGATCTTTACCCTTTCTTCAAATATGTATTAACTCAATGATTAGAAGCTTGTCACGTTTTATTTAATTTGTTGCCGTCAATAGTTACAAAATTTAACAAATAACACTTAACTAACATATATCAAGTCTAATTTGATATATAATGAAAAACTTGAGGAGATCTATTCTAATGAAATTCAAAGAAATATTATAATTTAATTAATTAGAAAGTTTATGATTGGGGACATTAAAGAAAATATAGACGGGACTAGCATGGGTGTTGACACCGACCTATTATGTATCACCTAAATTATCAGCGTTACTTGGTATTATTAGCTTTGTGTGTGTTTGCGTGCTCGGTATTTCGTAGTTGGTAGCAACACACAAGTTAACTAAAATAACAACAAATAATTTCCTGATGTGTTTGTTAATTAAGGCATACCTCATTAGCTTCTAAATGTTGCCTCGCAGAAAGTTCGAGTGGTGTATAGCCTTCATTGTTTCGGATTGTTTCTGCAATGTGATTCATCTTGTTTTCGCATATAGCTCGCATAATTGACTCGTGTCCCTTTATTGCTGCAATGTGCAAGGGTGTATTTCCTTCATAATCCATTGCACTATTCATTTTTGCTATCATTTCTCCAACACTAGTGCCTTTCAATACATGCAAATATAATTTGTTCCGGTTCTCTTCTGCAGCAATGTGAAAAAGATTTCTTCCACAAGGATCCAACAACTCGGCATCATCAGGGTATTTTTCCATGAAAAGCATTACCAGTTCCTTTCTGCCCATGTGTGCGGATACATGAACTGCAAACATTCCGTCTGAAAATTGAGTGCATGCTAGAATACGGTCATCTTCTAACATGGTATGTACCATCTTAGTATATCCTTTGACTATAGCTATATACAATGGAGATAACATTTCGTTGTTGTCCTTGTATGCCATCTCTGGATAAAACTTCATGAGCTCCTGGCCGACATCTATATGGCCGTGTTTGGCAGCAATGTGCAAGGCAGTGTCTCCATTTTTATTTGTTTCTTCGAGCGCGTCCCTGACGACTACAGGATCAATTTGAATGAGGTTGTGGATGACCTTCTTATTGCCGACCTTCGCAACATTGTGCAGAGGTGTCTCTAACATCTTGTTCTGTGCTTTCAGCAGGGACATATCAATTTGAAAAACCTTCAAAACGAGCTCGTTGTGCCTCTTAGTAACAAGTAGGTCAATAACAGTCTCTCCAAAATGCGTTGCACTTTGGAGCTCGGATTGGATAGTCTGGTGTTTTGTTTGTTCAGGAGCAGAATGAGAGGCTTCTATTGTCACCTGATTAAACAACATAAAATTTCATTTTATCTATCCATGGTTATGTTAATTTTACCAAAGAATTAATTACTAATGGACATGTTTGTACCAGATTCGTTTTTGAGTCGTTGCAGCCGTTTTCATCCTTTCAATTGGGATTCTAAAATTTTTGTACTTGTTTATGCTGTAGGTTGTGTGCCCTTGTTTTTGTTCATGTAAAATGATATGCGCGCCAAACATCCGATTGTATTACAAAATATCTCTAATAATTCAGTTCAACTCATATTGGAAAAATTGTCAATTGTTCTACACTTCTTTGTGAAAGTCAATTTTACATGATAGAAGCCAATAAATATAGATTCAAAATTAAGTAGGCAATGGTAGAATACAATATTTTGGTCACATAGATGGGTAGGATAGTGTTTTTAAAATGTGTTTATCCTCATCTCTTTCAGATTGTTAGTAAAACTAATATTTTAGCTAGTGAAGGTTTTCTGCATAATGAAATACAAATTTCTTTTAATAGATAGTTAGCCAGAATATATTTACTCGAGTGCGATGGACTTTTAATTAGTACAATTTCATTTTTTCATTCCTAATAATACAAAATAATATAAGTTTAGATGGAAATGGTCGTCTGGCGGTAAATTGTCAATCCATTCTTTTCAGTCTATTGAGAATCTATGGTATATTGATGCACAAATCCCTCTCGAGGCAAGGCTTATTTTTTTAAGGTTGCCGGCAACTGCCGGTAACAATTATATTGATAAAAAGGTTTATTTACAAAAGAAAAGAAGAAAAAAAAGCTAAAAGTAAATCTAATGCTAATGTTTGCTCGCACTAAATATACATAGAGCCAACATGTGACACCTCTCTTCTGTATTTACAACTCTGTCACTTGCCATCCATCTCTCGATCTCAAGTGCAGTATTGTTGATAAGGTGACCGACTGATTTTTATTTATTTGAGAAAAGCCTTCTGTTTCTCTCTCTAGAGCGCTCAAGCACCCGCCGCCGAAATGACATTTCATTGAGACATCTGTTGCCTAGATAAAGTTTTACCTGAGGAAACCCACTAGAGGCGAGGTTTTGAGTTGAATTTGTATGAGAAACAGTAATATGGACAACAACATTTGTTTTAGGAGGTTTGAGCTAAATATTTAAGAGTTATATATCTAGGTACTAAAATTATTGCAATGCCTTCTTTATATGATTCAATTTTTAATCTCACTCTTATCATGCCGCATGATATGAAGGACCCATGCATGGCCAACAGCACATGTAATTATCAATAAAATTGAGATGGACCAAAAAGTGCAAATGTTTGGGTATGAACAAGAATAAAGCTTCTATGTTTTCTCTAAACTTAGGATTGGTTGTTCTTTTGTTAAAAATTGTTCTGTATAAATTTGAGATGGGATTGTTTGTTGTAACTTGTATTAGGAACCAAGTATTTGTATCTAACGTAAACGATTTCACTGAAATCGGTGTTTCTTTTTCCCAACTTTCAACAAGAAAAGAGTAATAATATCTGTGTATTCAGGTTAATTTGATGAACATTATCCCTAGGTGTCAATCTAGAATAATAGTCGGTGATTGTTAAAGAAGAAAAGAAACTTTCAATAATAGTATTAAATATCTTATCTATACTCATTGGTAGTCCCTACCTATGCAAGTTTAAGAAAAAAAAACAAAGACTATCTTATCTATACGAAAAATTTCTATCACAATCATAATATATAAGGTACTCGATAAAATATACTTTCTTCTGAATAAAAAAGAAAAAAAATATCAAATCTCTTAAGTTCAAACACTTTAGTAGTTAGACGATAAGAAAAATTATCATAACGATAAGAAGAACAACGACAGAAATTAATAATAGTATAATAATATAAATAAATGGTGACTCAGAATTTTGTAAATAACCTTTTTTATATATATCAATTCAACTGTTGGTGGCAGTCACTTCGCCACCAACCCTAACAAAAAACATATAAATAAAGTGAAAACTAAAGGTACTATGTTTTTGTACAACTTCATGGCGCCAAGGCACTTGGCCACCACTATGTTTTTGTACAACTTCACGCCCAGTTGTGCTTCCCCTGTTGAATTAGGTAGATTACAGACACTATGTAAGTTCATGAATTATTATTACCTGGATTTCTGTTCGTTCTTCCAGCTGTAGTCCAAGACGTGGTACTAATACATCGTTGTTGTCTTCCATTGCTGCTCTGAAGAGATCAACAGGCATAAGTGGGCGTAATTCGGGCACCATTTGACTTTCAGATCTTATACTTTGGGATAGGGCTAGGTAAAATTGTTCAAACTCATAACTCGCTCATAACTCGTTCATTTATAGCTCGCTTTAACTCGCTCATTTACAACTCGAGTCAGTTCCAACTCGAGTTGGCTGACTCGTTTAATAAATGAGTGAGTTTGAGCTTACCTCAACTCGCTCATTTATAACTCGAGTTACATAGTATTGGTCACAATAAATCTCAGAAATTATTTTTGTGAAGCTGTTGTATGAAAAATTACTGGTGCTTATGTACTAAGTTGTTGTATGAAAAATTGCTGGTGCTTATGTACTGTTACTATATGAAAAATTGCTGGATACTGATAAATTCTTTTACTAGTGGTATATAATTAACTGGTTAAACGAATTATAAACGAGTTGTGAGTCAACTCGAGTTGATAACGAGCTGAGTTCGAGTTGGCTCTATAACTCGTTATTAATTATCATCCCAACTCGAGTTGACTCACTCATTTATTTAATGTGCTGAGTTTGAGTTGGAGGTAACTCGCTCAAACTCAGCTCATTTACAGCCCTACTTTGAGATGATGGAATGGCCATTACTGTCACTTTTAGTTTGAATTGTTATAATAATGTAGGATAGATTGTTGGGGGAGGATTTTCTAGTGCTATATTTATTTAAATTACCACTTGTTGCATCAGGGGAGACTATGGCTAGTGGAGTCTCAAGGTCAATAATGTGTTATATTTAATTAATCAACTTCTGACAGGTAGCATGCTGCATCAGTGGGAAAGGCCTTAATTGGGGAGAACCTTTCGGATTTTTTTTTTATAAAACATAATTAAAAAAAAAATTTACATTACTTTTGTTTTTACAAAAATCATAAGAATCGAAATGCCATTTCGCTCCGCTTTTTTTTTTTTTCCAGACCGAAATGTCATTCCGGTCCCCGCTAGTTTCACAGCTTTTCAGAAAGGCGGCCACAGAAAATTCAGAAAAGATTCCGGACCGAAATGGCATTTCATCTCTCCTCCTAGTTTTTATATTCTTTGAGTGAGTCTAGGGTACTGTGCTTAGCACGGATTAGCCCGTACTACGGAGCCATATTTTCATTTTCAAAATTGTAATGATTGATCTGAACGTTCAACGTAATCTCCACATGAATATGTACTTGCAACTAAATTTTTATATTTTTTCGAATTTTTTTATGATATTTTAAGATAGGTAGAAAATCACTTGATCTGAAAATTCTGGACCATCCAAAAACACTGATTTTCTACCTATTTAAAAAAATAGTAAAAAAATTCTAAAAATTAAAAATTTAGCCCACAAGTATATTCTCATATGAAAATCATGTTGAACGGTTCCGATCAACCGTTAAGGTTTTGAATACGAAAATATTGATCCGTAATACGGACCAATCTGTGCTATGCATAGTACCATGGACTCACTCAAAATGAGGGGAAACATTTACTTACAAGTGGGCTTGGATCATTGTAAATATGACATTATAGCCCAAAAGATCATAGTGAATACTTACAAGTGGGCTTGGATGTTAAATATGACATTTACTTACAAGTGGGCATATATAATACATTTTATTTACTTACGAGTGGGATTGGATACATTTACTTGCAAGTGGCCCATAATGTATTATAGCCCAAACCCACTTGTAAGTAATATTAATAACCTTTTTGTGCCAAGCCAATCTAGCCTAGTACAGAAACAGAAATGACAAGATAAAAGGTTGACTCATTATACACAATAGAGACAAGCTGTAAGCACAGAGCACTGGTAGAGAAGAAATAATTAAAGGTAATTAGCGAGAAAGGAGAAACTCAATAGAACCAGATCGTAATTGCAAAAGATCCCGGATTTCTTAGTTACGGTAGAAAACCCAAAACAGTACCCTTATTACAAATTGTACAGATATAACTGAATCCTTAAAATTAATTCGTAAGTTTAAAACGCATCACACGTAAGATAGATTGATTTAACGGTTCGGATTAATTGTTTGAATACAATTAATCTGATCAGTTTTAAAGTTGATTTCACAAAAAAAACTTGGTGAACTTAAGAACACCCTAGTTCTACTTTTAGGCTATCCAATGAACGTTCAATGACTGGTTTCAACACATAGCGACAGAACAAACTTTTTAAGTGCGAAAGACTGCTTTCACTGAGTGGGGTTTTTTCTTTCAAATTTGAGCTGAGTTCAAATTGGGCTTTTTGTTGTTATATGACTGAATGGGGCCGAGTTTTGAGTTTGAGCCGGCTCATTAACAGACCTAACTGAAATAGAAATGAAAAGCGTTAACACAAGTGGCAACATGAAAGCATTCACACAAGAAGTAAAATTTCAAAAAGAGAAGCTATGCTTACGCTTAGGGGCTGTCAATGATATCTTTTTAACTGTTTATCTTATTCGTACCATATTCGATAAGACGGGTATGAATAAAGGTTTTTTCGTGAGCTTAATTATCAGGTATAGATATGGGTAAGGATTTTTTTTTCGTTAGCTAGGGTATAGATATGGGTAAGGATTTTTTTTCAGATTTTACACTTAGGGTATAGATAATGGTACGGACAAAGGCTAATTCGTACCCAGTAATTATATTAAATAAAATTATATGATAATATTTGAGCAATAATTAGTGACGATAAAATTTATTTGTGTGATATTACATATAATAATGTTTGATCAGTAATTTGTGAAATGCTTTTGTTATTCAATGTATATTTTTTGCTATAAGAAAAATGGTAAACATATTATTTTTATTTTTGCATGTTTTGTTTTATGGTTAAATAATTGAATTTGTCCGGAAAGATATTCATATTTTTAAATTATCTTGCTTTATAAAATAACAATTTATTTGGAATCTATTGTACATTTGCTTTTGTTATTAGTAATGTGATTGCATATGGGTAAAATAAATGAGTTTTGATGTTCTATTTGTAAAATATAATAAAAATAATTATTAAACTAGTATTATTTGTTATTCATTCCGATACCGTTTCGTTATCCGGTAATTTTAACGAAATGATAGAGTAGGTAGAGTCAATTGTTAATGAGTAGGAATAAAATACAAATAAGATTAATTCTTAGTGAGTATAGATATGAAAATGTTTCCACCCTGGTACCCATTGACACCCCTACTCACGCTAGCGCTGGAGCTAAAGTTGTTATGTAACATTTTCCTAAGGCATTGCAAATACGAAATCCTATTTTAACCTACCTCTCCTTCATGAAACATGTACCACACGATCAGGCACGCATCGGCAATCGCTTAGGCAACAACCGAAATTTTGTCCATGTAAGAAACCAAAATTCTAGTAGTGCACACAGAGAACGCATCGGCAAAGCTGCAGAAAAACAAAAAAAAATTCCTTTCCTGCCCTCCATTCTTAATCAATTTACAATCACTACTACAGAATTTCAAATCAACACCGGTTTTTTTTCCATTCAAAACAGGTTTTCCTACCGGTGTTGATCGGGCCGGTGCTGATTCCACTTTTGATTAGGACCGGTTTTAAACCGGTGCTAAAAGTAGTATACAAAACCGGTTTTTTCATAAAAACCGGTGCTAAAAGTGATATACAACACCGGTTTTTTCATAAAAACCAGTGCTAAAAGTGTTATACAACACCGGTTTTTTCATAAAAACCGATATAAGCTACATTCAACACCGATTTTTGGACTCAAACGATGCTATTTTGTTACATTCAACACCGGTTTGGCTAAATAACTGGTGTTGTATATCAATCTGTTTGCTATAATTTTTTTTTTTATTGTTTGGAATTCAGTTTATATTAGGCTAGCCATAAATTAAATATTCACATGCACAAAATATATAATGGACAAAACATTATACAAATGAAACAACACATAATTTAAAAGTATCATCTTAACTAAATTTGATTGTTTCAACAAAAACAAGCTAAGATAATACCGTCTCTCACATTGTCTTAAATTTCATAGTCAATTACAAGTATTTTTTCACAAAAAAATTAGCCCACATTGTCTGAAATTGTTTAAGATTTTCTATCGAATATGGCGACGAACTTAAGCACTGCACGAAATTATATTGAACCATCAATTTAGATGTTGAATGGTCCGAGGCAAAAAGTTATTACCTTGGTTAGTTGCCAACCGAGCTGCGGAAGATGCAAAGTTGTGGCAACAAGAAAACGATTGTATCAGGGGAGTTATTATGATTTTAAGAGGCGTTTACAGTGTACGCCAATAATATCCAGTAATCTGCATCTCGGAAGTTCTGACCACAAGCTGGTGTTTACTCTTGCAGAACACCAAGCAATTCAAGTTCTTACTTGTAATGAAGGATACAATCCCTTGGTGACTTTTGTCCTTTTGATTGTGTGTGGGTATGTTGTCCTCCAACGAAAACCAATAATGCTGCGGACGTCACACTGTGTAAGAGCGTTAGCGTTTTCTGTTGTAAGTCTCAGAATAATTGAGATATGGGGAAAAACAAATTAATGCAGTTCTATTTTGTAATTTGTGAGTATATTATATTGTAAGAAGAATGGGAGATCAACATTATATGTCATTCTGATTATATTGCACGTACATTTTACATAAAATAAACGAAACAAATACAAAGTAATTGACAAATTAAACTGAAAAAAAAAAAGACCAAGCGTTGTTGTTGACGGGATCTGCAATATGATCGGCCAAGTTCTCGAGCGGGCCCTTGCCGGTGACGATGGCCTGAATGAAGAAACCGAACATAGAGAACATAGCCAATCTGCCGTTCTTGACTTCCTTCACCTTGAGCTCAGCGAATGCCTCTGGGTCGTCAGCAAGGCCGAGTGGGTCGAAACTTCCACCCGGGTAGAGTGGGTCGACCACCTCACCAAGTGGACCACCGGCAACATGGTATCCCTCAACTGCACCCATCAAGATGACCTGGCAAGCCCAGATGGCAAGGATGCTCTGCGCATGGATCAAGCTAGGGTTGCCGAGGTAGTCGAGACCACCCTCAGAGAAGATCTGAGAACCAGCCTTGAACCACACGGCTTCACCGAACTTCACGCCGTTGCGTGCAAGGAGCTCTGGGAAAACGCAACCAAGGGCACCAAGCATGGCCCACCGACAATGGATGACTTCCAACTCACGGTTCTTGGCGAAGGTCTCGGGGTCAGCTGAGAGCCCAGCGGTGTCCCAGCCGTAGTCACCAGGGAACTCACCGGTGAGGTAGGACGGGGGCTCGCCGGATAGTGGGCCCAAGTACAAGACACGGTCGGGGCCGTACCAGGGGCTGCCAGATGAGACAGGCTTAGCCTTGGTCACAGTCTTGCGCATGGTAACACGGCTTGATGAGCTGGAGGGGGTGATGTTGATGGTCTTGCCGGCGAAGGCGGTGGAGGAATGGGACATTGTTGAGGCCATTGTTTTTCTTTGGTTGTTTTGTGTTGCTTAAGAGAGAATTTGTTGTGTTTATGCTGAGAGAAGGTGGTGCTTGGGGTTTAAATAGTTGATGGTCCTTATCTATGGAATATATCTTTCTCTCTTTTCATTGGCTATGCCTCCGTTGCATTTGGATTTGCAACGGATAGTTTCTCTTTCATTGGTTCTCACTCTTATTTTATCTCTCTTTTCATTGGTTTCTGGTAATTTTTTTTTTTCAGTTAGCTCCAAATGTTTATAAGCCCTATAACTGTTGTAACCAGAAATTAATAATATACTTTAATACTTATTTGCTCATACCTTACTAGTTACTACATGTTCTTACTTTTTCTTTCTTATCTATTTTATTATATATTTCTATTCTATATTTTTCTTTGGGAAATTTTTTTTTATGCCACTACAAAAGGTGAAAATTAGGAAATTGCCACTCCAAAACATGAAATTAGTTATTTGCCACTCTAAAATCATTAAATTTATGAAATTACCACAATTATACATCTAATATACATATTTGATTAAAATTATTCTGAAAAATATTGTATAAAAAATGTATTTTAATATTTCCAAAATTACCCTTCCCTTCGTCCCCTTCGCCTCTCTTTCACCCTACCCTTAGCAAAGGAAGGTGAATTCATTACTGACTGGTATCAGTTTCCCACTTGTAGTCTGGTAGAACACCAGTATACCACAACCAATCGAGATAACAACAAACAAGCACATATCCAAGAGGCAATTAAGTAAATTACATTTAAATAGAAATGATATTAGTACTTGTAATGCAAATTCCAGTATGCCTCTAGCAAACTACCATTTGAAAGTTCAGAGGGAACAGCAAACCAGCGAAAGTCATAAAATAAGAGAATCAAAATTCTACATTTGCCTTTACCTGTAGGGCTTGATCGCTGGGGGTATCTCGTCGGAGTGAACAAACAGCCACGCATTCATACCTTTGGCACAGGGCTTCAGAACCTCCCACTTAGTGCCTTCGATCGCCTTCTCCACAAGAGAGTTTTTCGCGACGAGGAGCTTGGAACTGGAGGGGAGCGAGGCTCGGATCGACTAGAGCTGGCGCACGTTGAGGCCGTGGCACCATATCCCCGCAAGCATCTGGCATGACTCCAGCTCCTGCCTGATCAAGTTACAGATGAGGCATCTTGAAGGGTAATTTTGGAAATATCAAAATACGTTTTTTATATAATATTTTTCAGAATAATTTTAATCAAATATGTATATTAGATGTATAATTGTGGCAATTTCATAAATTTAATGATTTTAGAGTGGCAAATAACTAATTTCATGTTTTGGGGTTGCAATTTTCTAATTTTCATGTTTTGGAGTGGCATAAAAATAATTTTCTCTTATTTTGTAACAAAAAAATACAGTCTGCTTTTATATTACTTCCAGTTCAAAAAGAAGAGGAATTCGCATCGTATGCAATAACTTGAATTTTGAGTTACTGTAAGATTTTATTTTTACTCGGGTCATGTTGTTCACATCACGTGACTTCACCGTTGGCAAATGCTTGCCAATTGCCATGGATACCGACTTGTTATTGGCTTGGCTTCTGAATTTATTCGCCCGACATCCTTGGTCCACAATTTACACGTGTCATTGGGTTATTTGCAATGGAGCAGCAAAATATAATAGCATACAGATTATGTCCCTAAAGATAACGCTCAAGTAGTTTTTCTAAAGAAAATTGAACTTTGTAAAACTTGGTAAAACTCACCGTTAATTACAGGGTATGACAAGTAAAAAGTTTGGGAAATGATAATTTTTACACTCATCAATTTAATGTGTATTTACTTATTTTTCAACTTTGCTATACACATGCTTCATGCAGGTTTTATATCAAACTGATACTTTTCTTGCTTTAATTCACTTTTTCATCATCAATCTTCATAAGGCTGGAATTAAGTCCATTTGCATGCACTGCCTCACCACATTAGCTATTCCCTGTTTAGAAACCTTAAACAATTAGGGTATGTTTGGATGCACTAAGAATAGTGCTATTCTTAGAATAGCATTGCTATTCGAATAGCTTGAGCAACCAAACGTACTACTTGCTATTCGGAACAAGAAGAATAGCGTTGTTCCACTATTCTAACAAAAAGTTGGGTTAGTGATTGGAGCTTACAATATTAATACAAATCTAACATTTAAAATAATATTATATTACATTTAACATTTAAATTAATATTATATTGTATTATATTTAATCTAATATTATATTATATTTAATATAATATTTTATTTACTACCAATCGAATATTTAAAATAATATTATATTACATTTAACATTTAAATTAATATTATATTGTATTATATTTAATATAATATTTTATTTAATACTAATCTAACATTTAAAATAATATTATATTACATTTAACATTTAAATTAATATTATATTGTATTATATTTACTCTAATATTTTATTTAATACCAATCTAATATTTAAAATAATATTATATTACATTTAATAATTAAATTAATATTATATTGTATTATATTTAAACTAATATTATATTATATCTAATCTAATATTTTATTTAATAATTAAATTAATATTATATTACGTATTGGATAAAAAGATTTTTATATTACGTATTGATAAAAAGATTCAATCTAACACTAAATTATTACTCTATTCATTCTCTCCAAACTCTATTCCTAATATGCAATCCAAACAACTTTTTCACTATTCCGAATAGCTTGAGTTAGCACTGTTCTTAAACAGTAGCTGTTCTTATTTACTATTCTAAACAGTAGCTATTCTAGCTATTCTAGAGTGCATCCAAACGTAGCCTTAATAGGTAGCGCATAAGAAAAATATAATATATTAGTGCCTTTTGTTTGTAAGTGCTATCTTAATTTGCTACTAATTTGAAAAATATTACAAGGGAGATGCCAACCCACAACCTCAAAATCAGGATATTCATGAGACTTGCTTTGGCCAATATTAACACCACTTTTAGGCAATTAGCTGTGGGGATAGCAACATGCAACGAATTTTATGAAAATAGTTTGGATTAGATATTGCCCATAAACTTAACTCATACCACCATTTAACTTGATACGTCAATGATAGGAGGCTCTCTACTGAAGTAGGTGTATTGACTTAGGATAAAATATGCAATCCATTAACCATTAAAATGCACCATTTAATTAAAGCATGCAAAAGGAATAGGCTATGATTACAAGGATATGCATTTACTTTTTCATGAATTCGGAAGCCGTAATTCTGATAGAAGCTAACCAGCACGTAGATCTATGATCACCCTTTTCAATCATATAAAATAAGAGTGAAAAAATTACCAGAAACCAATTAGGCTTTTCAGGGGTCCGTTGGCAGCCAGTCCCTCAACTAAAACCTCGTTCCATAGCCACCCATGTTGCTAGAATACACACATGAAAGGTGGCATTTCAGAGATGCTAAGGCGAACAAGGGCTAGTAAACTGAGCGGTACAGATAGATGCCAACCCCACCACTTAGTATAATCCCCAAATATGCCCTGTATAAATCAACAATGAAATATCAGCACCTATCTCATACACCAAATTTTGAACTTGCAAAATTGCATTGCTGTGATAAAAAGGGATTACTGATGGAATTTTGTAAAGTAAATGTTCGTGAAATTTCAAAATATAGGAAAACCATTATGGTTTATTAAGTCCAGCGGACGTTATGAGCTAATCTAAACAGTAACCTCCTCGAAATCGCTAATTAACAAAAAAAAAAAAAACTTGGACATCATAGTCCATAAAGTCCAGCAATAGAAAATGAAAACATAAAGTTCACAGAACCATACATACCTTTCAAGTAGCGGGAGACACATGAACAACGGATGCAACTTCTTTTGCACTCTTATCAAGATCAAACAAGCAAATATCTCCTTGCTTGAGCTTGTTTTCTTTCACAAATTCTCTCCATCCTGCATGAGAGATCGTCCATTGGCGCTGGCCATAATGGTAACACCAGGCTGACCATGTTTTTTCCTCCATGTAGCGATGCAGGAGAATATATATACTGGCTTTTCTTCGGCCAGTTCTCATCACAGAACCTTCTTGGGATAGCCTGATTGAAAATCATACCAACTAAATATTAAAAGAAAATCTAATTATATGATAAAATTGATAACAAAAGTAAACAATCTAATTATATGATAAAATTGATACAAAAGTAAACAATCCCATAGAGCTGGAATTTAGTAATTTACTCGACCTTATTAACACACATAAATGAAGGAATGAAACGATAACAAGAATCAATTGCATCACTGGGTAATGTATGCCTATTGTCTTGCAAGCCATTTGATAGAAATAAGGCTCTTGTAAGTCATTTTCTGCTTGGTGTCTTGTAAACCATTGCATTGTTTCCTTTTTGTTTGATGTTATGATGGTACAAGTAACAGCTAGTACTTAATACCATAGCTGATACCAGCAATAATACTTAGTTCTACTTAATCCCATAGCTGATACCATTGCATTGTCTCCTGCTACTTGAAAGGTATGTATGGTTCTGTGAACTTTGTGTTTTCATTTTCTATTGCTGGACGTTATGGACTATGACGTCCAGGATTTTTTTTCTTGTTAATTAACGATTTCGGGGAGGTTACTGTTTAGATTAACTGGACGTTACAAATCATAACGGTTTTCCAATGTTTCAAGATTTCACGAATTCGTACCCTTTTGTCAATATTTTTTGTTTTGTTTTTCCTATTAATAAAAAAATCGGTCTATATAATGCTACCTATTGGGTCATCAATTTTGTTTAATATTTGTCATATGAAGGACCGGAAGATAACACACCATAATTAGAGTTTGCTCACTACTTACCTTATATAGGAGTATGAGTCTGTAAAAAAGTATCACTCTGAAAAGTTTATATTGGCATGGGATGATTATGACCTCATTAACAAATTCCATGGGAACTGACAGGATAAAGCAACATACAAGAATTGTTTGCTTCAACATTGGAAAGTGTTACAAGTCATTGGAGATTTCTCTAACAACAGAAATCACTTTTGAGCAGGTTTTGCAGTCAAAAGAACCAAACTTCTTACATGCATTTCCCACCATATGGAGCATGATATCAAAGTAAATGTTGTAATTCTCGTAAGAAATATTTGCGGGAAATGCCATGAAAAGTTATAGACAAAATCAAGATATAATTTGGTACCCTATGAAATTTCAGAAAGTACAACAGTACCTTATGTATGGTTTGTACTTTAAACTAAGAAAATAATAAAAATGTTGGTAATTCTTAGATACCCCAGGCTAAATATATGATAATTATTAGTACAGTTAGTTCATTCAATAATCAGTTGAAGAAAAAACATACCTGCAAGGCCATTGACATTGGCCCTCCTTTCCTAAACCACTCATGCCGAATTCAAGGATGTTGCATTCTTCATGATTAAGCCAATGCAGCCTCATGTGTCTGTATTACAAAAAAATGGAAAATTATAAGATATGATTAATACATCTTTTAAAGACCAACAATAAAAAATTAACATGCCAACAATAAAAAATTAACATGCCAACAATAAAAAAATGTTTTGGTATACTTCAGCAATACCTAAGAGGAAGTCATACAGAACTTTGGATTGAATGGAGCATCTTCCTCTTGAGCTTTTTGATGTCAACTGCACTGATTCTGTGGAAGTACCTAAGAGGAAGCTAGTATAGTGAATGGAGCCTCTTCCTCTTGGGTGCCACAGCAACAAGTCGAACATCCCAATAGCCGTGAAAAAGATGACAAGGATGACAATTCATAAACAAGGAAGGATTCATGACGAATAACATAATTGCTAGAGGTGCTTATGCAGCGTGATCAGGAAGTTGATGACAAATAAAGTATAATATATGGAGTACATTGCAGTAGAAAAAGGGTGAAGTAAAATATTATGTGACCAGCAGCCATCAAACTATTTTTCTAACAGTAAACTTGAAGTTATTATAATTTGCCAATTTAGGTAGGTTAGAAAAAAAGGGCAGGTGGTCTGGCAGAAGCTTAATTCTTTCCAAGGTAACTGAATTGATTTAGAAAATACCATATTTCTCAGTTTATTTGTAAGAAATAAATTAAAGGCCAGATATCATTAGGGAATAACTAACATCTGTACCTTATGTATGGTTTGTACTTTAAACTAAGAAAATAATAAAAATGTTGGTAATTCTTTAGATACCCCAGGCTAAATATATGATAATTATTAGTACAGTTAGTTCATTCAATAATCAGTTGAAGAAAAAACATACCTGCAAGGCCTTGACATTGCCCCTCCTTTCCTAAACCACTCATGCCGAATTCAAGGCTGTTGCATTTTTCATGATTAAGCCAATGCAGCCTCATGTGTGTCTGTATTACAAAAAAATGGAAAATTATAAGATATGATTAATACATCTTTTAAAGACCAACGATACTTAATTTATGAACTCAAAATTATTTTTGGAATAAAGTTGGTCTAGCAAACAACATTATCTGGACTTGATCAACTAGAAACATTGGAAAATTAATTATTAAAGATAAGGAGTCCAACAAATGTTTGCTTCCAAAAAAGAAAGTCTTACAAATGATAGAAGATCTCTTATGACAACAAAAACCAGATTTGACTATGATTTGCAGTCAACATGACTAATTTTTCACATGGTTTTTACACCATCATTAAATATAAGATATCAATGTAATACACCATTACTTTTACACCATCATTAGAAAATAACATATCAAGATGTAATAATTTGCATAAAGAATATTTGCGGGATATAACAATTGTATATAACTCTCTTAACAGTACTTCAACAAAACTTCCCATCATGAAATACTCCCAAGTATTTGACACAAAAAGATCACATAACATGATAGCTAAGTTTGGAAACATTCAAGTAAATCCCCAAATTTCATCTTGTTGAATCATTCAATAGCTTTACTTTTCAATACTGAAGCAGATCTACTAGCTGGCAATTATAATATTGATGGCATTCTTATAAGATGTAATAACATAAAAACAAATATCGACTACTTTTCAAAGGAAGTAGTAATGTAAGTAGTGCAATACACTAACTTTGATTTGAATTTTCATCATGAATAACCCCTAATAGAATAACCAATCAAGTCTATGGATTTCAGTAACAACTTACACACAATTAATCAAGATTCATGTGACCGCCTGATTACCTTAAAATCGCTCAGATCAGGTATGCATGGAGCTGGCTCTTCACCTCCTTTGTCCGCACATAGACCCCGATCCTCCCCTTCTCTCTTCGGCCGCTCTTACACAAACCCACTGAGCGATCTATTGGTCCTCCTCTCTCTTAGGTCCTAATCGTACACTAAAATCAACCACCAAGGTTTTACACTTCGCATAACTACCAACTCCATACACTCAATTCTCAGGTTTTATCAAATTCACACAAAAATCATCTCAGAATACAAAAAATAAGAACAAAAAATGAGCAAATTATACCTCGTTGGAGTTTATTCCCCCGCAAGAAGAAGAAAGGGTCGCACAATTAGGCCTGATAGTATCTCACAACTCCTCGCTCTCTCCGCCTCGATCGCTTGCTGCTCGCAGATAGGGTTTTATAAGGGATAGAGAAGAAGATGGAAAGAGGAAAGAAACAAAGGCGAAACGAATTCAAGCTGGCAAGGCCTCCTCTCGCTCGCTGGACCGCTATATAATTGGGCTGTCTTTCATTGGATCTGCCTTCCGGGCCGACAGTAGAAAGTAGGCCATCGGCCCGTTTTTTTGGTTATAAATCTGCGTTCCGTTTTATGGATTATGGATGTAGATGTAGAAAATAACATTTTCATATAATGGATTAACCGATTTTCAGTAAGAATTTATTTTATGGATACCACAGATTGTTTGCCTAAAGAAACCCTAAACCCTAAACTCTAAATCCTAAACTCTAAATCCTAAATTAATTAATTATTAATATAAAATATGATCTTCTGGTTATTTTCATGGTAAAAAAGGACATTATATATAGTACCGACGATAACTTCTGATCAGAGTGTCGTCGTTATCGATCTACTTAATTTTAATAGTCACGGTGCTAAGGTATTATATCACGATTTTAAGATAGAATTTTACACTGTATATACTGAATTAACTAGTCTATCTTATTCTCCCTAAATTAATTAATTATTAATATAAAATATGATTTACACCTAACAATAAGTTATTAATACCGAATAAGACGCAGGCGCAGGCGCACATGATACTAGTCTATCTTATTCTCCCTATGGTACTATGCATAGCACGGATTAGTCCATACTACGGAGTCATATTTTCATTTTGAAAATTTTAATGGTCGATCCAAACGTTCAACGTGATTCCCACATGAATATGTACTTGCAGACTAAATTTTATAATTTTCAAATTCTTTTACTATATTTTAAGATAGGTAGAAAATCACTTGATCTAAAAATTCTGTACCATCCAAAAACAGTGATTTTCTACCAATCTACAAAAATAGTAAAAAAATTCTAAAAAATAGAAAATTTAGCCGACAAGTATATTCTCATATGGAAATCATATTGAACGGTTCGTATTAGCTGTTAGAATTTTGAAAACGAAAATATTAATCTGTAGTACAGACCAATCCGTGCTATGCATAGTACCATATACTCGCTCTATATATATATATACTTTACGAGACTTGGACGTGTCATAGGTGTGGTCAGCAAGTTGAGAAATTATAGAAAAAGTATAGACATCTTATTAACAAGATCTCCAATACAGTACTTGTTGATGCAAGAAACCAATGAAAGTTGTCGGTGTCTTTTGGAGCTTTCGACCATTTTATGATTTTTCCTCCCCAGCAGGCAGCAGTATAGCGCAATAATTAATTGTCAACAACTTTCGTACTTGTCTGATCAAGAAATTAAGCAAACGTCTCTATGCATTACTATGCTTTAATTTGTCATGCACATAAATAACCTATATACAAACGTTTGTATGTTTTTTTTTTTGCAAGACTAATTAACCTATATGCCCTTTTCATTTGTGAAAGATTATATATAATAAAGTAAACAAGTACTATATGGGAAAACAAGTCACCGTACGTGTAATCATTTAATGAAATACGGGCTAGATCCATATTTTTACTCAAAAAAAAAAGGTCACCTGTAATCAGTGCTTTTTTTTTTTTGAGTGAAGTACTTTTTTTTTGAGTAAAGGTTGGAGATCAAGCCACTTAGCTATTTAATACCTTAGTACATGTTCGGCAGTGTGGATTTAGCTTCCTTAGCCTTCTTTAAGGTCTTAAGCGGGCCGAACAGGTGTGCCTTAGATATACTTAAGAGCTTCTCCTTAGTCTTCCTTAGACTAAAATCTTAAGCTCAGGTTTTCGCTTCCTTAAGAAATCAGCTTCCTTAGCGCCTCCTTAGAGCTCAACAATACATATTTTATTATATTTAAGCTTTCATGCATTCTTAATCTTTTTTCTACCGAACAATCTCTCCTTAGCAAAGCTTAAATCCTTAAGCTGCACTGTCTTAATCTTGCTTGCCGAAAATGCTCTTAGTTATTACAACAAAGGATTTCTCCTATCTGAATTTCGAACTCATGACCTCTCATATAGAGACCATGTGTCTTTGCCACTAGACCTAAGGATGTATCAGTACTTAGTTTGATCACAACCCTCATCCCTCTTGTATTTTCTCTCTCATACGAATCGGGATCGTTACTAGTACAAAAAACGCTACTAACTACGGTAAAAAAAAATGGGCTTATACACGGTTTTCCAACCGTGTCTACGGGATTTGTGTACAATAAGGACGCTAAATTGTATACGGTTTTTGAACCGTGTACAATAACACTAATCCTACACGGTTTTTGATAAACATTGTCATCCAAATCATCATCAAACGGGTCCAAGTTCGACTCAAATGTCTGGAATTGAATAATATCAAAGAGCCCTTGTGAGTTTACGATTGCCTTCACTTCTTCAGCAGAAGGCAAATAAAAAGGTAAATTGAAATTGTCCAAGTTTTCCTCTT
The DNA here is from genome assembly GCA_025461045.1 of Carex parvula. Taxonomy (NCBI): domain Eukaryota; kingdom Viridiplantae; phylum Streptophyta; class Magnoliopsida; order Poales; family Cyperaceae; genus Carex; species Carex parvula. The sequence continues at coordinate 550,915 of JAJGRW010000568.1, forward strand.
CCACAAGTCCCTTAAAATGTAAAGAAATACACAATGAAATGCCAAAGTGAGAGATGCTGAATTTTATATATGAAAGAAATAATGAGTTGTAAGTAGATCTCGCTAGCTATCTAGCCCCTTGATCTTTCACTGGCCATAAGAATTATACTTTCTATGTTAAATGTTAGGTTTACTCGTTGCATTATCTCAGGAACTAATAAATGGAAAATTCTTTGAGAATGAAACACTTTTGATGCAAATATTGGAACTCTTATTTAATTTGTTTCACTTATATAATAAATTTGGATGGAATAAGTTTCTATAATACTCTTATTAATATTTTAACTTTCAAGATTCTAACAGTTCTTGTTTTATTTTATTAGTGATGCATGCATACTAAATATTTGTAAATATTGTATACCATTTGTATACTGCAATAAGATCAAGAGTTGGGCGGACATGTATACATCACATCTATGTTAAACTGGAAATAATATTTAGCGTGGTCATTTGCAACTTGTGATCATGAGCAAACATTATTTGTGCACGCACCAGTCTTCAGGGGCAGAGCCAAACTATCTAGCTATGGGGTAAATCATATAAATTTTTCATGTTGCGAAATGAGGATCAATTAATAATACTCGTAGCATTTTACTCTAAAACTATATATATAAAAAATCGTGTATAAGTATAAAACTTCAGGAAAAAAAATAGAAGTCAATTTATTCCCATTCCCTCTTCCTAGCTCCGCCTCTGCCAGTCTCTCTAGAACAACATGAATTGTTCAAGTATATGTTTGAGTGGTTAATTTTGAAAACTAATATATGGAGAGGTCGAGCTGTGCAACTTTTAATTGCTGGCACTCAGATTTGGTGTATATTAATTATCCTGGCCTCCTCCACATAAGAGAATCATAAAACTATTTAATAGACAACATTTTTAGAATATTTTAATTGCACTATAGGATTTTTGCAAATACCTCTCGGACCATTAATGAATCCAGTGACTCAGCAAGTAATCCCCATATTGTGCTGTGCTTTCCATCCAATATGTCCTTTTTTTTTCCTTCCAAGAAATGATAGTAACATCTGACCACAAGGTAGTAGTCATAGAAGGAAAAATTGGCCGTTCCGGAGAGGAATCGGCCATTCTGGATCGGAATCGGACGGTACCGATCTGATTTTAGACCGAGTTACGCGGATAGTATAGATTTCGTCAAATTTTGGCCGTTCCGGCCTGATTTCAATCAAATTTTGACCGTTCCGGCCTGATTCAAATCAAATTTTGGCCGTTCTGGACCGAAATAAACCGATTCCACCGAATTAAACAAACTCCAAAATTTTTTTGAACTCTTACATGAATCGAACCCATGCCCTCTAGCTAAACAACCAAAGTCAACTACCACCACACTATACAACCTTTGTTGTTGAAAAACACAACTCATTGTATATATGAGAATTTTAATTTGTACAAGCTTCTGACAAAAAAGTTTGATTTTCCAATCCGATTCGGCCGATTCTAACAGATTTTTCCGATCCGGATCGGAATCGGACGGTGCCGATCCCGATCCCGATACCGATTTTACTTCTATGGTAGTAGTTCGTCAAAGCGGAGCTTGAGAAAGTGCGAGAAGTCCCTGTGGAATTGTTCCTGATATAGTTTCACCACACGAGGTGGGCTTGTTTTTCCAATGTATATGTTTCCTTTGTTTAGAGGCATACCATTTCTTTTGTCTCCTTTATCTTTAGGCACCTATATATACATATTTATTTGTTAGATTAGATAAGAAAAATCGTCTTAATGTCATAGAGCTTATTACTTTATTTATATAGTATGCATGCATATATGACGATGCAAGAAAGGATCGACGTATATATTAATTAATTATAGATCACTTACGACTCCATTATATATTAATTTTATCGTCATAACTCATTTTATAATACACTCTCTATGTAAATAACTTGGAACATATCTATAATATATTCTTTTTTTTTTATTTAAATAATATTTTTAAAAATATGTCATTATGCGCTGCATGTAATATTATGCGTCCGTATGAAGTATTAATGTATTATGTGATATTCTGTTGATTTTAAATGCCGGAATATTTCACGAATTGTGCTGATGCTGGGATGTCGCATTTATATTTGAAGAATTAATTTTGATAAAAATTAATTAGAAACTTGAATGATTGTAATAACAAGTCTTTGGTCTAGTGGCAAAGACAATGTATTCTGTCTGGGAAGTCGCAAATTAAAAAATCTCTTGTGGGATATTAAATAGTGGAGTGGCTTGACCTCCCATCCTTATTAACAAAAAACTTGGATGATTGAGTGATATTTCAAAATTTTAAATATCAAAATAAAAAGAGTAACATTTTAATACCATTTATATACTTAATTCTTTAAAGTTAAACTATAGAACTATCGTGGCATTTTCTCAATAAAGGAAGCCCATATATACGTTATGGGCAAATTTTGGAAATTTATGATACGAGAGAGATGGTTGACCTACCACATCTTATGGCTATATATGTTGAAATTTGCTTATAAATAATGCCTTTGCACAAACGCACATACATTCCAACTAAAGAGAAGGAGAAGTACAAGAATAACAAGAAGATCGAAGAGAAGTCTGGGAGCAATGGATGTCGAAAAAGTTCTTTGCATGGCAGGCGGCAGTGGTGAAACAAGTTATGCTGCCAATTGCAAATTACAGGTGGGTCTTTTTATTTTTTGCAAAATATGTACAATTTCTAATTAATTAACATTTCATGTTGTTTTTGTGTATGGACATATTAATTATATATATAACATGCATGTGTTATTGCATTATCAGGAGAAGGCAATACTAAAGATGAGGCCAATGCTCGAGGAAGCTGTCGGAGAAATATACACACATCTTCTTCCTGAGAAGATGGTGGTGGCTGATCGAGGATGCTCTTCGGGCCCGAACACACTTGTGGTGGTGTCTGAAGTGATAAAAATCGTCAGCAATCAATGTCTGAGGGTGGGACAGCAGCCACCAGAGATGCAGTTCTTCTTAAACGACCTTCGCAATAACGATTTCAACAACCTCTTTCGCTCGCTCGACCATGTTGAACAGAGGTTAAGGGTGGAGAAAGGTACCATTAATGTTCCCTATTTTGTTGCAGGCTTGCCCGGATCTTTCTACGGACGGCTTTTTCCTCGCCACAGTGTTCACTTCTTCCATTCCTCATATTCGCTCATGTGGATTTCTCAGGTACTTTTGTTAACAATTCATTTTGTTAATTAACAAGCAATACTACGAACATTATAATGACTCCTGTATTATATTATTAAGGTAATTCTAATATATGTTTAAAATTGTAAATATGTTCTAAATTATTTAGATAGAGAATGTATCAAATTTGAGTTATGATAATTAAATATATGCTGAGTCATATATAGATAATGGACCAAAGTCATATTATATGACCGAAGTCCTTTCATCGTCATGCATATATACTAGTAAGCTCTATGATATTAAAACGATGTTTTTAATCTAATCTAACAAATATATATATATGCTACAAATATGTATAGGTGCCTAAAGATATAGGGGACTACAAAAATGGTATGCATCTAAACAAAAGAAACATACACATTGGAGAAACAAGCCCACCTCTTGTGGTGAAACTATATCAGGAACAGTTTCCATAGGGACTTCTCACACTTTCTCAAGCTCCGCTTTGACGAACTAGTACCTTGTGGTCAGATGGTGCTATCATTTCTGGGAAGGAATATAAAGGGAAGATTGGATGGAGAGATGAGCACAATCTATGGATTACTTGCTGAGGCACTGGATTCAATGGTCCGAGAGGTATAATTAACAAAAAATCAATTTTTTTTAAAAGTTGTCGATTGAAGTTCTATGACTACGTACCTTGTATAGAGAAGGATAACCCAAAAAGGAAAAAAAAAATCTGAGTGCTGACAAGTTTCACAGATCGAATTATCCATTTGTTTTCAAAATTAACCACTCAACAGGAATCCTTGAAAAATTGATCTTGACAACTTGTTCTAGATAAAGACTGGTGCGGGCACGTACAAATAGTGTTTTTGAATCTTTGATGGTATTTATAGAAGATCACAAGTTATAAAATGACCACCCTAAAATTTATTCCAGTTTAACAAATTAACAAGATGTTCATGTCCGCCCAGTTCTTGATCTTGCAGTAAAAAACGGTTTACAAAATTTAGGAGAAGTTCGTATGCATGTATGCATCACTAATAAATTAATACAACAAGATTTATTAGAATCTTGAAAAATTAGAATATTTTTTTTATAAAAAGAAAACTTAGAATATTAATGAGAGTAAAAATTATAGAAACATATGGCACACCCAAATTTAATCATGTGGAACAAATGTATGAGTTTTACTTATGGTTGCATCAATTGTTTCATTCTAATTCCATTATTAATTCCTACCTGAGATTGCTTTAGATGAAAGAATGCAAAGTTTAAACAAAACATTTAGGGGTAGATATGGAAAGATACATATAACTCATTATTTCTATAATAAATAAATTAAACATCTCTGATCACTTTGGTTCTTCACTGTGTATTTCTTTACATTTTAAGGGACTCGTGGAAGAGGAAAAGTTCGACACTTTCAATCTACCTTTATATGTACCTTCATCTAAAAAGGAGTGGAGGTAATCGTAAAGTTGCAAGGGCTCTATGATATTTTCCACTTCCAAACATTTGAGTCGAACTTGGACCCATTTGATGATGATTTGGATGACAATGTTGTGCTCGACAATGTCCAAAGCGGTGCAAATTGCGCAAAGGTTATACGATCTGTTTTTGAGCCGATGATTGCAAACCATTTTGGTAGCGCTATTGTTGATGACTTGTTCTCAAGATATTCCATTAATGTAGCGAAGCACCTCCTCAAGGAGAAGCTAATGCTTCCTGTTTTAGCTCTTTCATTGAAGAAAAAAGAAGTGACATAAATCCAAAAAATATTTTCTTTCTGGAATGAAATTTGTTAAAACAAGGTATTGGCCGAGTCCTAGGTCATCCTCTAGCCATCTTAATTTCAAAAATAAAATTATGTTAACTTACGCTAAGTAAACCCTAAATCCTAAAATATGCTAAATAGGCTAATTGCACTAAAATATGCTAAAATATGCTAAAATAGACTAAAATACGCTAAAATATACTAATTGCACAAAAATATGCTAAAATATGCTAAAATAGACTAATTGTGCTAAAATATGCTAAAATATGTTAACTGCACTAAAATATGCTAAGATATGCTAAAATATGACCAAATATGATAAAATAGGCTAATTGCGCTAAAATATGCTACAATATGTTAAATTACGCTTCATTATGCTAATTATGGTAAACAATGCTAAATTATGGTAAATTACGCTAAAATATGCTAATTATACTAAATTACGCTACATTAATCTAAATTTAGCTAATTACTCTAAATTATACTAAATTAAATAATTAAAACTAACTGCAAGGAATTAACACTAATTACAACTAAATTATATTAATTTTGGTACATTACTAATAAATTCTATATTTTACAACCATTTGGCACTAAAAATAAATTTTAAACAAATTAGAGGAACTTGCAACTCTGGGAAGAGGAGGAGAAATCTGGAAAAAAAAGACAAAGTGAGGAGAGATAGTGTGAAACTTGATAGAATGAATTTTAAGATATATGCTATACCCTTGACAGATATATATAAATGTTCAAACCGGTCATTTAATGGCCAGTTGAGGAAAGAATTGAGGGTTGAGAAAAAAAGAAAACCAGCAATTTAATAGCCGGTTTGTACATTTTTAAAAATACCCAACCAACTAACGTGGATATATATTTATTAATTTGTAATTATTTTTGGATCTTAATAAAAATGTCGGCTTAATTAGTTGCAATGCGGTGTCTGTGCAACGGTATTATATATTTACAAGCAAATTTCAACATAGTCAAAGGCCATATTAATTACGTACGTGAAATTTGGTAGGTGTGCGATGATTGGAGTATAAGAATATGGTGAGGCTATTGCCACATCGCTAGTTATGGCTGGCACAAGATTGAATTGATGCAATCACATACAGAAATTCGGTTGGTTTTAACATGCAGCAATATTAATTTCACGAATTGTGCTGGTGTTGGCTGTCGCATTTATATTTGCATAACTAATTTTGATACAAATAATGAGAAACTTGAATGATTGAGTGATATTTCAAATTTTTAAATATCAAACTAGAAAGAGTATTATTTCAATACCATTTATATACTCTTTAAACTATATATGTAACATATTCAGTAAATGGATTAGATATTATTTGTCCGTATTCAAATTTGTATCTGAAAATTAGATGCGGATATTCGATATCTGAATATTTGTATGGATAAGATGAGGTTATGATTTCGAATTTTAATTATCTGTATCTGAAAAGTAGATTTATATTATACAGTTTAATATATATTATAAAAATATTTATATATATATTTACAAATATCTGATATCCGATCTATGCCCGTATGTATCTGTACAATATCCAATCCGTTTGCACCCCTACCAGCAACCCTAGCTGTCCCCTTTAACAACCTATTCGATTAATTATATCCCTCCTACATCTCATCCCTTCTAGACCTTAACTTCATCATAACGGTATTTCTCTCTCTCTCTCGTCTCTATCTCCTCGAGCGGAGAGAAGAATGAGAGATATGGAAGGGAGGTGAACCGAGCGGAGCCGATAGCGTGGTATCGTAGAAATTCGGAGCGTAGATCTGATATTCAGAGCACGGTAGTGATTAGATCCGGCCGTAAATAGCGTGGTGGTGTGTATATTTGGCTGTGAATAGATCCAGCCATGAATAGTGCGGCGGTGAGTAAATCTGAAGCGCGGCGATGGGTAGACTCCATCTCGATCGGAGTGTGACGGTGAGTAGATCCGACCGTTAGAACCTGGTGGTTATCAGACAAAAGCAGATCTGATCGTACGTGGAGAGAGATAAAAAATGATCAATTTTGTAAGAAAAAACTGGTGGCACACACTATAAATCATTTAATAAAAACTTATCTTTAATATTGGGTTTTTAAAATAACCGGTGTTAAAAATAGTTTTAACACCGGTTATTTAATTAAAAACTGGCGTTAAAACTATTTGTAACAATTTATTAAATAACCGGTGTTAATAATATTTTTAACACCTGTTTTTAACCTATTTTAAAAAATTATTATTTCCAAGCAACCCTCTCATTAGCAGCGGTACATGAACGGGTGGTAAATGTCAATTTTAACAGCTGGTAAATGTGGTAAATGTCAATTGTAAATGCATGTATATGTATTCGAAAGGAATGTTGAAAATGTTGCAAATTTCAGTTTTCGAATTTGAAAACTGGTAAACAGAAGTTAATTTAATAAAATAGAAATTAAAACGGCTTGTGCATTCGTTTTAATAATAACACAAATCAAATAATGTATATATATTATACAATTTTTAGTATCTCGAGAATTGAATCCGCGTCTTTTCGTAAAGAGAGTAGGGCTCGTGCCACCGTATTAAACCCACAGTTTAGAAATTTTAATTATAAAATGGTAAAAAGTAATGTACAGAAAAGTTTTTCTATGCATTGTTGTATCTTTATGATAAGACAAAACTTATTGAGTGAGGCTATGGTACTATGCATAGCACGGATGGCTAGTGTACTACGGTTCAATATGGTACTTTTTAAAATTCTAACGGTCGATCCGAACAGTTCAATGTGATAACCATATGAATATGTATTTGCAAACTAAATTTTATATTTTTTCGAATTTTTTTACTATTTTTTTAGATAGGTAGAATTTTGATGGTCCAGAATTTTCAGAAAAACACTGATTTTTCTACCTATCTAAAAAATAGTAAAAAAATTCAAAAAAATATAAAATTTAGTTTGCAAGTACATATTTATATGGATATCATATTGAACGGTTCGGATCGACCGTTAGAATTTTAAAAAGTACCATATTGAACCGTAGTACACTAGCCATCCGTGCTATGCATAGCACCATAGCTTCACTCAAACTTATTATACATTATCGGATTATTCCCATAAAAACTTACATTATTTCATCTATACTCTTTTATTTATTTAACTTTTTATTTAATTATTTTAAAACTTCAATTGACAAATATACGCTTTATTTTAAATGAAGGTGTCCCTTATTTTCTTTATTATCTTCTCTTCTCTCATCTCTCATCTCTTTCCACTTTGTTGTTGCTTATTTACTCACTGAATTTTTGGTAAATGTCAAAGAAAGAAAAACCTCATCTTCCAGCAAGCGTATTTTAAGAGCAAATGAGCCAAGATTGTTGCCTGTTGTTTTATTATTAATTATTGCAATTTGTTTTCATCAAGCGTATTTGTGTAATTCATTATTAAAATCTTACTAATGAAAATTGTGTTAACAATGATTTATTATATATGATTTTAAGGGGCATTTACAGTGTACGCCAATAATATCCAGTAATCTGCAACTCGGAAGTTCTGACCACAAGCTGGTGTTTACTCTTGCAGAACACCAAGCAATGAAAAGAATCGAACCTTTTGATTGTGTGTGGGTATATATGTTGTCCTCCAACGAAAACCAATAATGCTGCGGTCACAATGTGTAAGAGCGTTAGCGTTTTCTGTTGTAAGTCTCAGAATAATTGAGATATGGGGAAAAACAAATTAATGCAGTTCATATATATTTTGTAATTTGTGAGTATATTATATTGTAAGAAGAATGGGAGATCAACATTATATGTCATTCTGATTATATTGCACGTACATTTTACATAAAATAAACGAAACAAATACAAAGTAATTGACAAATTAAACTGAAAAAAATAGAAAAAGCAATCTCAGTCCCTCGGGACTAATGGCACCTTGCTTACGTAAATGCGCTTTTCTGATCCCCACAAAATGTCATTATTAGACATCTTTGTTACTCCGAAGGTGTATTTTCCGACAGTACACATGACGAAATCACTTTGGCGCATTTTCCTTTATAAAGTTCACAATAGAGAGTCTTTAACTATCTCTTCTAATATATAAAATAATTTCATCGGATTTATGTGGATTCTTTTTTCTTCAATGAAAGAACTAAAACGGGAACCTTTAGTTTCTCCTTGATGAGGTGCTTCGCTACGTTTGTGGCAAATCTTGAGAACAAGTCATCGACAATATGGCTACCAAAATGGCTTACAATCATCGACTCTAAAACAGAACGTAAAGCCTTCGCTAAATTTGCACCACTTCGGACATTGTCGAGCACCACATCATCCAAATCATCATCAAACGGGTCCAAGTTCGACTCAAATGTCTGGAAGTGAATAATATCAAAGAGCCCTTGTGAGTTTACGATTGCCTTCACTTCTTCAGCAGAAGGCGAATGAAAAGGTAAATTGAAATTGTCCAAGTTTTCCTCTTCCACAAGTCCCTTAAAATGTAAAGAAATACACAACGAAATGCCAAAGTGAGAGATGTTGAATTTTATATATGATAGAAATAATGAGTTGTATGTAGATCTCGCTAGCTATCTAGCCCGGCCCTTGATCTTTCCACTGGCCATAAGAATTATACTTTCTATGTTAAATGTTAGATTTAATTAATTACTGGTTACATTATCTCATCTAAAGCTATATCATTTAGGAATTAATAAATGGAAACCTCCTTGAGAATGATACAATATTGATGCAATTCTTGGAACTCTTATTAATTAGTTTCACTTATAATAGATTTCGATGGAATAAGTTTCTATAGTACTCTTATTAATATTTTAACTATCAAGATTTTAACAATTCTTTTTTTTTAAGGATGGCTTAGAAAGCCAACTGATACTCTCTAAATAGAATACAAACAAGAAATTAGGCAGCTAAATATTTGTTTTATTTTATTAGTAATGCATGTATACTAATATTTGTAAATTTGGTAGATACTGCAAGGTCAAGTGCTGGGCGGACATGAAATATACATCACATGTATGTTAAACTGGAAACAATATTTAGCGTGGTCATTTTGCATCTTGTGATCATGAACAAACATTGTTTGTGCACGTACGAGTCTCTATCTAGAACAAACATTATTTATGCTCATACCTCTCGCACCATTGAATCCAGTGACTCAGCAACCCATCCCAAGATTGTGCTGTTCTCTCCATCTAATATGTCCTTTTTTTTCCTTCCCAGAAATGATAGTAGCATCTGACCACAAGGTACAAGTTCCTCAAAGCGGAGCTTGAGAAATTGCCAGAAGTCCCTGTGGAATTGTTCCTGATATAGTTTCACGACATGAGGTGGGCTTGTTTTCCCAATGTATACGTTTCCTTTGTTTAGAGGCATACCATTTCTTTTGTCTCCTATATCTTTAGGCACCTATATATACATATATAAAATATTTGTTAGATTAGATAAGAAAAATCGTTTTAATACCACATAGCTCATTACTTTATTAGTATGCATGACGATGAAAGGACTTATATGTACAATTCTAAGTTTATAGATGACTTACGACTCCGTTATATACTAATTTTATCGTCACAACTCATTTTACAATACACTCAGATCTCCAGCTAAATAATTTCGACCATATCTTCAATTCTAATTTTTTATTTAAATAATACTTTAAATACATGTCAGTATGTATCACAAAAATTTAATGTATCCTAGAAGTTAAATATATGCTAGAATATCGTTATATATATATATAAATACTTATTTCATTAACTTGTTCCTCGTATTGCTTTATAACTAAAAGAACTGTTGAAAAAAGTACATGTATGTACCTGAGAGATCCACATGAGGGAATACGAGGAATGGAAAATGTGAACACTCTGGCGAGGAAAAAGCCGCCTGTAGAAAGATCCGGGCAAGCCCGCAACAAAATAGGGAATATTAATTGTAACTTTCTCCGCCCTCAACCTCTGCTCAACAAGGTCAAGCGAGCGAAATATATTGTTGAAATCGTTATTCCGAAGGTCATTTAAGAAGAACAGCATCTCTGGTGGATGCTGTCCCACCTTTTGACATTGATTGCTGATGATTTTTATCACTTCGGACATCAAAACGAGTGTGTTCGGTCCCGAAGAGCAGCCTAAATCAGCCACCACCATCTTCTCGGGTTGAAGATTTCTGTATATATCTCCGACAGCTTCCTCGAGCATAGGCTTGACCATTAGTATTGCCTTCTCCTGATAATGGAGTAACACATGTTATACACTTGATATATCCATACACAAACAGCATGAAAGAATGTTAATTAGCAATTGTACATATTTTAGGCAACAAAAAAAGGTTATATATTTTTTGTCTTGAAATAATTACAGAGTATCCCACAGTATATGTTTTTAATATCGAGATGTGGGGGAAAAGTGCAGTTGCCAAAAGAAGTCCCACCTGTGTCTTGCTATTGGCAGCATAACTTGTTTCACCGCTGCCGCCAACCATGGAAAAGCATTTTTCTACATCCATTGCTCCCAGACTCCTATTTTTGTTCTCCTTCTCTTATTTGCAATGCATGGGTCTCTTTGCAAGGTATTATATATTTATAAGTAAATTTCAACATAGTCAAAAGCCATATTAATTACGTACGGAGAAGAGTTGGTAATTGCTAGGTGTGATTGTGTGTACGCTATCATGCCAAGGGAGCCCACTGGATTCTAACCCTAGTCTTTGAACTGCTGCCAAGCCTCGTTAGCCGAAGTGCCTATAGTACTTACATACATTATCTAACTCACACCATGATGCAATTACTAAACACCTATTGGTATGTGGAGGGTTAAAACTGAATTTAAATAATAAAGAAAACTCCAATCAACATAAACAAAACATAAACATATACTAAAACATAATTAAGAATTCGAGTACAACTCTCATTCTAGAGATGAGAAGTTTAACTTCTCATGGCCATGGCAAAATAAAAGAAATAAAATAATGATAACATAAATTAAAACCCAATTGAAGATAGATGAACCTCTGCCTTCTTAGATGACGCATTCTTCTCCTGTTTGGCTTCCGATGGCTATCATTCTCTCTCTAAGTACTCTCTAACCTAACCAAGCAATGAGAATTGCTAATCTCGATTCTATGGACTTAACACAATTAAACACACACACCAAATCCTATTACAAGAGGGTATTTATAGCCTTCCTAATATGAGAGATGGAGTAGTGGAAGTAGTGGAGGTAGTGGAAACTTGGAGTGCACTCCAAGTTTGGATAGATGAAGCCAAAAATAGCTATAATGACTTGGCTCTGAAGCAATCGTGTCCTTCTAGAAGAATTCTGCCAAAAATAGCACCAACGGTGGATGATCTGATCCAAAGATAACAGTCCACGGATTGAGTCCACGGATTGAGTCCACGGATCGTGCGGCTTAAGGTTATGCCACATGCAGCATAGAGGAGGCCACACGGCTTCCTGACTTATCATATTTTCTGTATTTTCGTCATTTCGCATGTTGTGCACTTCATGTGAGGTGTTGCATGCTCCATGTGATGCCCTATTTTGACGCCATCTTCAAAAATCACCTAAATATGACACTTTTACTCTGTTTTTTTTACCTAATTACACAACTTTCTCAAAAATCTACCAAAAAGACCTAAAAACACGTTTGTGGTAAATAAATCAGAAAAATAGCTACTTTGCATTCGTTTTTCTCCATTTTTCAGAAGAAAAGATAGGAATTTTTGCTATATGTTTTGGCTTAATCACACCCCCAAGCTTAAACTTTTGTTCATCCTCGAACAAAATAAGCAAAGGCTACTATATATGTTGGCTAAAAATTGGCCCTTGAATAAGATTTACAAAAATATTGATAAATTGTCTACGAATTAACCTAATAGAAAAATGTCTACTCAATTCCTAATATTTGTAATTGGTGAAATTTTTAGAAATGAAAATCTTTGCATTAACAACACTTTGATTTTTGAGATATTTTGAAGACAATCCGTCTTAACATCATCATGGTAAAAAAAATCTTAAAATCAATCAATACTCATTTTTCATCCTTTTAAATTTTCGATCTCTTCTTTGAGCTAAAATTTTATAGACTAAGTGTGTTAATAGAATGCAACTTTATTGATAAAAGTAAATTGCAAGAAAGAAAATGCACCTTACTCAATTTGAGTTTACCTTTCTAGCGCATATATACAAACGAGAGGTTATGCATTCCGAATGTAAAGGTTTTCATTGGGTGATTCTTCTAGCGCATAGATGCAACAAGAGGTTATGTGTTCCGAATGCACCTAAGGATTTCATCGAATCCCAAATTAAACACGGTGGTGGGACCTATTTTTGCGTTCTCTTCTAATAATTGATATTTTTGGATTTTTGGTGGGACTCATTTTATGTCCTCTTTTAGTACTAGTCGCATCTACTATGAATACACACAATTTCTAGATTTATATATATATATTTATATATATCTAAAAATTATCTTTTTTAATTTTGACAAATTATCGGGGTCTCAATTTAAAAAGGAAGTGTACAGAAAATATTCCCAACTTCAAGAAATTTTGCTTACATAATGCATAAAAAAAAATAATCTTTCCAAAATATTTCTTTTTCAATCAATATGTTGTTAGCCTTAGCTTTCCATGTCCAAAATTTCTATCAAGTGTCTTGTAGACTATGCTACTTTTTCATTTATGATTTGCCTCAACAAAATTGTATAGATGTAATGCTTTTGAAATTTTTTAAAATTTTGTGTGTTTTCATGTGTGGACTCTACGTAACCTATGACTATACCTAACACTTCATGCAATCTCAAACAATTAAGTTCAGTCATTCAATACTCTATTTTTATAACTTCGGTAAACATCCTAATAAGCTTGCAATCTCAATCAATTAAGTTCAGTCATGCAAACCCTATTCGTGGTCAGATAAAAAGCCTAGTTATACCCTAAAATTTGAAAAAAAAAAAAATTAACCCTAAAAGCTAAGATACAAGGGTTCAATCCCCTCCCCCAAGGTTTAACCGTGGGTCAGAACTTACAGTCAAAACTGACGAGGCATTGTAGCTTCTGAAGAATTCACTTGCGTCTAAATGGATTTGATGTGATTTGGAAAGCCTGCATCATAGGCTGAGGTCGCATGCGGTAAGGTGATGCCGTAGGGGCTGCTCCAGCTTGCTTTGGATCTGTTTGTCTACGACATGAGGACGGCCACATGCGGCAAGGGCAATGTCTTATGGGCTGCTAGCTGGGCAGAGAATTTAAGTTAATCCGATAAATTTTAGAGTTGAGTTTACAGAGAAACTTAATATACTTAAAGAACATCCTAGTTCTACTCATGTATTAACTATAATTTGAAAAATAAAGATGTTCGTTGGAGTGTTCCCCTAGCTCGGTTGAACTGAAGTAAATGAAATTCTATTTACAATCCGGCCTGAAATTTTTATTTATACCATAATAAAAAAAATACTAGATTACTTCTTTTTTTATTTATAATTAACATATTTTTATACTAAAATACACTAGATTACTTAAAATTATGTTGAATTACACTATATTACATTAAATTATGCTAAATTATGTTAAATTACGCTAAAATAAGGTAAATTTCAAAATTCAGAATTGCCAAACAACAAAGGGAAGAGCCTCAAAACTTGAGTTGAAGTTTCCGACTAAGATTTTCATTTCTATTATTCAATCTAAGTAGCTCAGTAAATTAGTTACATAATGAACTTGTATAATACCAACTGCTAAAACCGCATTTTCAACTGCTCATCTTGTAACTAAGTTGGTATTATACAACTGCTAGAATTACGCTAAATTTTGTGTAATGAATTCAACTGCTCATTTGTATTTAAGTCATTAGTCAAACTCAATGCCCATATCTCGAGGTCTACTTCATTTGTTTAATTCCGTTGATTGATTCAGTCCAGTTCAAATCGCACATCTGCAGTCAGCTGCTCATGGGTAATAAACAAAAATAGAAAATGACTCAACTAAGAGAGTTGTTGGATGGAGAAATAATTTTCCCCTTCTTATGCAATAAGCTACTTAATAAGTTTTACTTGAAAAATGTGCAGCCAAGAACCATTGACTTAATTTGTCACATCTAGCTAGCCCCATAAATAGGGCAGTGCATTTAAAAAGAAAAATGTTAATATCAAACACCAATGTTTAAAGTAATATTTTTCTAAGATGAAAACCAATTAATTGCAATGTTTATTGTAATAATATATCGGTAATACTTGGAAATTCATAACAAGTGTGAGATTTAATTAATCTAGCCAGTTTTTGGGTGAATAACCATGTTCTATACTGAACACAATTTTTTTTATCATATTCTTTCGTATAGTTGGTTAATTAAATTAACATATCCCAAAACGTTTCTTGGTTTGAATATATTTTTTTAAAACCTAATAGATGCGAAGTCCAAGATAAATAGAGACATCGGCAGGATCAATGACTCTGATGCACGATAAAACATTAAAAATTGAAGAGACGCGTCATGGACGTTTGAGTATATCCTATAAGTGTGCAATTAAAAGGAAGATATTTTTCTAAGTTTTTTCAAAGACAAACTCTAGCTTAATTTTGTACTTTTGTACCTCTAAAATCGTTTTCTTCAAAAATAAATGAATAAAACTGCAGATATACTTTTGACGGGCATTTATCGAACTTTTATTAATTTAACGGTTCAGATTGATTCCACTGTTTCTCCCAAGAAAATACAGCTACGAAAATTTAACTTGGAACCTTTCCCTGTAGTGAATGGTAAATACAAAAGGGAAAAAGCGTTGAGAAAAAGAGTTTTCATATGAAACATGAGCCTAATTAATAGTTACTTATTTGTAATATTTAACTAAATGTTATGAACAATATTTTATATATATAATAAAAAATATAAAAATGTTCAAAAATAGAGGTGCAATGTACACTCCGTTGAATTCGTGTACATTAAATTTTATTACAATCCAGGATGTTGGATAGTATCTTCCTAATGGGTTCGCTGATGTCACCATACCAACCACCTTGACAATCTAGACTGAAAATTGATTAAGAACAGAGGGCAGAACTCGAGTCTTGAAGAGCAGCTGGATTTAATAAAAAAAATTTCTAGAAATTCAAAAATTAATTTTCCAGAAATTAGATCGATCATATTTACAAAATATATATTGTAATGACCGAATAATTGATTCGGTTCAGGAGGGAATGACCAAATCAATGATTTAGTTCGCTCTTTGTCATATTTTTGCTCTACTGGTGATACAAAAATTTCAAAATAGAGGGTAACCTCCAAACGATTGCCACAGTCCATGTAGAATTTCAAAATCCTAGCCCAAAAACTCATTCATTTTGAAATCTAAAAAATAGCACGGGGCGTGAATTTTGACCGAATTAATAGTTTGGTCCACAGTAAACGGCGAAATTTGTGTGTCCGGTCATGAAGAGGTGTGAACAAGAGAGGCCTGAACTATTGATTCGGTCATTTTCCATTTTCTCTTTACAAATCAGTTTTTTTTTTTGGCATGTTTGTGACAAATAAGTTTTTTTTTTTAATTTCTATATATAAAAAAAATGTTCAATTATAGTCATCTTCTCCCTACAACGTTCTCGATGTGTGTTCTGTGTGCGTGATTGACTGATTGTGGGGCATATATTTGATAAAGGAGAGGCATGTTAAAATAATAAAATGGGATTTTGCATTGCCGTGCTTTCCGAAAGATGTTAGGAAAGAAGGTTAGGAGGTACTTTTCTTTTTGAACTGCTGCTTCAACATGTGTGAAAAGCCTTCATGTTGCCAATGGATGAATGAGAAAAAAAAAACCATTTTTTTTTCTTACGAAGAGAGTTCAAATGTCTTCATTTTTGTATCTCTATTATATCTTCGTTTTTTAAACGTTAATAATTTAAAATTTATTGATATCAAGAGGTTAGATCTATATCATTTTCTCTATGCACACATAAAAAATTGCAACATTTCTACTTTATTTTATCGGTATCAAGAGATTGCAAAAATACATTGATATGAATAGATTCTGGACGTTGATTTTTCAACTTATTAATTTGTATAAAAATAAAATTGAAAAGTCATAAATTTTTATATACATAAAGGGAAAAAATAATATAGATGACATCTAACTGTTTTAATTTGACATATATTTTTTTTCCTTATATATAGGTTTGGGACTAAATACTTGGTTGTTGTATATATAGTATAGACAAAAACACCATCTACAAGCATAGTAACAACACTATTTTTTTTTTTTTGGAAGGGAACGAGTATGAACTACGAAGGCTAACTGGTTCCAATAATATATTGTACATAATTTATTATTATGCATCTTGATCTCTTGTCGATAATTATTTTAGGTTACAAAGGAGAAGGTAGAGATTTTTTTTTAAATATAAACGGTAGCGTTCAAATTTGTACTGATGTGACTCTGTTCTAAATAATTCCAACTGAATACCATATCATTTGTATATGTCCAATTGAATATTTTCTATACAAGGGTATCATTCGTCATTTCCATCATGTAAGACTTGTGAGAATGGGTTTATTAATTTATGCAATACACTATACGTACAACTCTTAGAACGAACTATTTATAACAACACAGGTTATGTTAATTACGATGCAAAATTGATGATTATGAGGTCAAGTGTACCATATGGTGTTTTTACGGCCATAATGATGGTAAAATTCTACTATGTGTGACCATAATTGTAATACGACAAAAAATAATTAAAAATAAAAAAAAGGAATCAAATTCCTCGTCGATCTAGGCGTAGAAAGTTGGGAACATTAGTTTACAATGTAATAATACGACAAAAGATAATTACAAATAAAAAAGGAAAAAATATTTGTAATTTATTAGGGGGCAAAACGATAAAGAGTTCCAACTTCCTATACCTAAATCGACGAGAGATTTGTTAGGGTTAATTGTAGGGGATATTACCCTATGAACAAACATTGCATTGGAAAATGCTTCTGCAATGGGTTATGGATTCATTTGTATCTTTGCAATTTGTTATAATGGTACTGTTTTGGGCTTTTTCGCAATACCTAAGAAATCTGGGGTCTTTGGCAATAACGACCTGGTTCTATGAAGTTTGTTCTCTTTCTGGTTAATTACCAATATTTCTTGTCTTCCCGTGCTTATAACTTGGCTCTACTCTCTATACTGAGTCCACTTTTAATCTTTTCATTTCTGTTTCTGTATATTGGCTTGGCGCAATATGGTTCTCCATTTTATTTACTAGTGGGTTTGGGCTTCAACCAATTCGGGGCTACATATTATACAGCATATACAAAAGACTTGAGGAGTTATTGGATTTTAACTTCAACCAATTTTTAGGCCTTTCCATTCTCTCTCCCTTTATTAAATTCACGAGTAGAACTAGGGTGTGATGTGCTCACCAAGCCCTTTGGTGAGCACACCTCAAAAAACCGCATTTTCAAAGTTCAAATAGTCGATTCGAACCTTCCAACGTGTTCTTCATATTAAAATGTGCTTGGAGACCAAATTTTACATTTTTTGGAAATTTTTTACTATTTTTTCAGAATTTTTGAAAATCATCACTTTTCATTAAATAAAAAAAAAATTCAAAAAACACTGATTTTCAAAAATTCTGAAAAAATTGTAAAAAATTTCCAAAAAATGTAAAATTTGGTCTCCAAGCACATTTTAATATGAAGAACACGTTGGAAGGTTCGAATCGACTATTTGAACTTTGAAAATGCGGTTTTTGGAGGTGTGCTCACCAAAGGGCTTGGTGAGCACATCACACCCTAGTTCTACTCGTGAATTTAATAAAGGGAGAGAGAATGGAAAGGCCTAAAAATTGGTTGAAGTTAAAATCCAAGTAGCTCAGTAAATTAGTTACATAATGAACTTGTATAATACCAATTTTTACTATTTTTGGAATCTTTTTACTATTTTTTATGATTCATGAAAGATGGCACAAAATCAGTCTACTTAGCGTAATTTTGCGTAGTTTAGCGTAATTTACCGTATTTCAACATAATTAGCGAAGTTATTGTAATTTAGCGTAATTTAACGTAATTTAGTATAATTCAACATAATTTATTGTAATATAGTGTAATTCAACATAATTTCAAGTAATCTAGTGTATTTTAGTATAAATGTGCTAATTATAAATTAAAAGAAGTAATCTAACAAATAATTTAAACAAAAAATTTGAATTTTCAGTGTTAGATTTCATTATCTTGTTCTTCGTAGTGTTTCTAAAAAATAAAAAAAATAAAAAGAACCGGCCATTTTATGACCGGTTTGGACATTTTTAGAAAAACTCAGGAATAATGAGTAAACTTATTAATTTGTAATTAACTTTGGATATTAATAAAAATGTCGGCCGCTAACAGCTCATTAATTTGTATCTAATTTATTAGTCAAACTCAATGCCCAGATCTCGAGGTCTACTCTATTTGTTTAACTCACTTGATTCCGTCTAGCTGTGATTGCATATCTGGAGCCAGCTGGTCAAGTGTACTAATCAAGAATAGAAAATGGCTTAACAAACAGAATTGTTGGATGGGGAAATAATCTTTTGCCCCCTAATAAATTACAAATATTTTTGCCTTTTTTATTTGTAATTATCTTTTGTTGTATTATTACATTGTAAACTAATGTTCCCAACTTTCTACACCTGGATCGACGAGGAATTTGATTCCTTTTTTTATTTTTAATTATTTTTTGTCGTATTACAAGTGTCGATCATGCCTCTATTTTTTAGAACTTTAATAACTCAAAATTTAAAGTTTAAAATTCAAAATAAAACCGTTAAATATGCTCTACATCATTTTATCTATGCATTTGTAAAAAATTATACTGAGTTGAAATGTCACACATTTAAAAAAAAATATGCTCTAATTCCATCATGCCTCCATCATGTCTTCATTTTATCTCTGCACTTGTAAAATAAAGTTGAAATGTCACAATTTTTTACACGTGCATAGATAAAATGATATATATCATATCTAACGGTTTTATTTTGACTTTTAAGTTTTAAATTTTGAGTTATTGAAGTTCTTAAAAATGGAGACATGATGGAGGCACAAAAAATAAAGGCATTTAAACCCTCCTCATGTATTATATATAATGCATGGTGTCGTAATTTGATGTGACCAAGCAGCAGCTTGCTCGTTTTTTTAGTTATAAAAGTGTAGCGTTGAAATTGCACTGATGTGAACATGTTCTAAATAATTGCAACTGGGGTCTGGGGACCTGCATTTGTATTATCCAATTGCATATTTTTTACGAGCGTATTATATTGCATCTAGATCATTGTACAACTCTGCGAACGAATTAGTTATCGCAACACTCTGATTATATTAATTACGAAACAAAATTCATGATTATGAGGTCAATCAACAAGACCATTAATTTGGTGTTAATTTACAATGATCCAGATGGTACTAAAAACTTACGGGAACAGAATACACTAACATGTGTAAACATAATTGCAATTTCTGAAACCTTGGCCTATTCGTTTAGATTAAATATTTATGGTACTGTGGTTGTGCTCTTGTTTCCAATGAACTTACAAGCAACAACATTAGTTCACAATGTAATAATACAACAAAACATAATTATGGAGTCGAGAGGTTGAGGTGTCAAACATGGAATGAAGGCATCGATCAGGAGAGGGTAATATATCAGAGTTGGTGATCCAATTAAATGTGTAATCTCTAACTTGAGTTACCACAGACACATGAATTAAAGCCTTCTTGAAGCACTCTATGAGAATAGATATTGACATTGTCTCGGTTGGTGTTTGATCTCTCTTCTCTTAATTGGAAGGATGAACGAGGAAAGGGAGGAGGTAGCGGTGGTGAACACAGAGAAGGCAATTAGATGGGTTAGGTTGGATTCAGATCGAGTCGGATTCGAATGAGTTAGATATCATATCATTGTTGGATCTTGGGTCAAGTCCGATTGAATTTAAGTTCATTCAATTTTGACGTTTCATTATCAAATCAGGTCGGATTTGGATCAGTTTAGCTTTGTCGCAAACGAAACTTCAGAAATTATATCTAAGGCTTTGAAAAACACAGAACTTTGAAATTGTTTATGAAACATTTCTAAAACGCATAAGACATCTGAAAAAGTTGTCTAAGATGTTTCTAAGTAAAGGCACATACAAATTAACCATAATAAAACTGGACATTATCCTACAAATAAAAGATCTAAAGATCTTCTGAAAACCTTAAAAGAATTAGGTTGAGATTTGTTAACCATACTTTTAATTGTTAACACACAGGAGACGTCAAAATTAATATTAAGAATGCACCTTTTTCACTCCCAAATTCATTGAATTTATTATCTAGAAAATCTAATGATTCAGTGATATACAATAGAATGCTTTGGGTGTGTATTACGCAGCTTGGGGGATCCGTATCCTCCCAGGTACCTGACTCAACACAATTGAAACGGATGGCCCAGATTTACTCCCAGCCGGTGCCTACTCGGGATGACATAGGGGTCAGTATTATTTATGCTTTGAGATTCGTGCTAAGTTTAAATGAACAATTTTAGTCCGTCCGATTCATGTTGAGTCAGTAACCTGAGAGCTGAGAGGATGTGAATTCCCATCGGTATGCCATACAGCAGGCGTGGTGCACGACAAACGATGTGTACTCAGTCTTTGTGGAAGAAACCAAGCTTTTACATGGAGGGAATCATTCTATTACATAATAATTCAACTCGAGGTAAATTCATTTTATTTTGTGTAATGAATTCAACTGCTCATTTGTATTTAAGTCATTAGTCAAACTCAATGCCCATATCTCGAGGTCTACTTCATTTGTTTAATTCCGTTGATTGATTCAGTCCAGTTCAAATCGCACATCTGCAGTCAGCTGCTCATGGGTAATAAACAAAAATAGAAAATGACTCAACTAAGAGAGTTGTTGGATGGAGAAATAATTTTCCCCTTCTTATGCAATAAGCTACTTAATAAGTTTTACTTGAAAAATGTGCAGCCAAGAACCATTGACTTAATTTGTCACATCTAGCTAGCCCCATAAATAGGGCAGTGCATTTAAAAAGAAAAATGTTAATATCAAACACCAATGTTTAAAGTAATATTTTTCTAAGATGAAAACCAATTAATTGCAATTTGCAATGTTTATTGTAATAATATATCGGTAATACTTGGAAATTCATAACAAGTGTGAGATTTAATTAATCTAGCCAGTTTTTGGGTGAATAACCATGTTCTATACTGAACACAATTTTTTTTATCATATTCTTTCGTATAGTTGGTTAATTAAATTAACATATCCCAAAACGTTTCTTGGTTTGAATATATTTTTTTAAAACCTAATAGATGCGAAGTCCAAGATAAATAGAGACATCGGCAGGATCAATGACTCTGATGCACGATAAAACATTAAAAATTGAAGAGACGCGTCATGGACGTTTGAGTATATCCTATAAGTGTGCAATTAAAAGGAAGATATTTTTCTAAGTTTTTTCAAAGACAAACTCTAGCTTAATTTTGTACTTTTGTACCTCTGAAATCGTGTTCATCAAAAATAAATGAATAAAACTGCAAATATACTTGACGGGCATTTATCGAACTTTTATTAATTTAACGGTTCAGATTGATTCCACTGTTTCTCCCAAGAAAATACAGCTACGGAAATTTAACTTGGAACCTTTCCCTGTAGTGAATGGTAAATACAAAAGGGAAAAAGCGTTGAGAAAAAGAGTTTTCATATGAAACATGAGCCGTCCATCCCACTATATATAGCCTAATTAATATGAAAACTCTTATTTGTAATATTTAACTAAATGTTATGAACAATATTTTATATATATAATAAAAAATATAAAAATGTTCAAAAATAGAGGTGCAATGTACACTCCGTTGAATTCGTGTACATTAAATTTTATTACAATCCAGGATGTTGGATAGTGTCTTCCTAATGGGCGGGTTCGCTGATGTCCCCATACCAACCACCATGACAATCTAGACTGAAAATTGATTAAGAACATAGGGCAGAACTCGAGTCTTGAAGAGCAGCTGGATTTAATAAAAAAAATTTCTAGAAATTTAAAAATTAATTTTCCAGAAATTAGATCGATCATATTTACAAAATATATATTGTAATGACCGAATAATTGATTCGGTTCAGGAGGGAATGACCAAATCAATGATTTAGTTCGCTCTTTGTCATATTTTTGCTCTACTGGTGATACAAAAATTTCAAAATAGAGGGTAACCTCCAAACGATTGCCACAGTCCATGTAGAATTTCAAAATCCTAGCCCAAAAACTCATTCATTTTGAAATCTAAAAAATAGCACGGGGCGTGAATTTTGACCGAATTAATAGTTTGGTCCACAGTAAACGGCGAAATTTGTGTGTCCGGTCATGAAGAGGTGTGAACAAGAGAGGCCTGAACTATTGATTCGGTCATTTTCTCTGTACAAATCAGTTTTTTTTTTGGGCATGTTTGTGACAAATAAGTTTTTTTTTTTCTATATATAAAAAAATGTTCAATTATATTCATCTTCTCCCCACAACGTTCTCGATGTGTGCTCTGTGTGCGTGATTGACTGATTGTGGGGCATATGTTTGATAAAGGAGTGACATGTTAAAATAATAAAATGGGATTTTGCATTGCTGTGCTTTTCGAAAGATGTTACGGAAGAAGGTTAGGAGGTACTTTTCTTTTTGAACTGCTGCTTCAACATGTGTGAAAAGCCTTCATGTTGCCAATGGATGAATGAGAAAAAAAAAAACTATTTTTTTTTCTTACGAAGAGAGTTCAAATGCCTTCATTTTTGTGTCTCTATTATATCTTTGTTTTTTAAACATTAATAATTCAAAATTTATCAGTATCAAGAGATTAGATCTATATCATTTTCTCTATGCACACATAAAAGATTGTAACATTTATACTTTATTGTTATCGGTATCAAGAGATTGCAAGAATACATTGATATGAATAGATTCTGGACATTGATTTTTCAACTTATTGATTTATATAAAAATAAAATTGAAAAGTCATAATTTTTTATGTACATAAAGGGAAAAAATAATATATATGACATCTAACTATTTTATTTTGACATATATTTTTTTTTCCTTATATATAGGTTTGGGATTAAATACTTGGTTGTCGTATATATAGTATAGACAAAAAAACACCATCTACAAGCATAGTAACAACACTAGCTTTTTTTTTTTTGGAAGGGAACGAGTATGAACTACGAAGGCTAACTAATTCCAATAATATATTGTACATAATTTATTATTATGCATCTTGATCTCTTGTCGATAATTATTTTAGGTTACAAAGGAGCAGGTAGAGATTTTTTTTTTTAAATATAAACGGTAGCGTTCAAATTTGTACTGATGTGACTCTGTTCTAAATAATTCCAACTGAGTACCATATCATTTGTATATGTCCAATTGAATATTTTCTATACAAGGGTATCATACGTCATTTCCATAATGTAAGAATTGTGAGAGTGGGTTTATTAATTTATACAATGCACTATACGTACAACTCTTAGAACGAACTATTTATAACAACACAGGTTATGTTAATTACGATGCAAAATTGATGATTATGAGGTCAAGTGTACCATATGGTGTTTTACGGCCATAATGATGGTAAAATTCTACTATGTGTGACCATAATTGTAATACGACAAAAAATAATTAAAAATAGAAAAGGAATCAAATTCCTCGTCGATCTAGCTAGGTGCCGTGATTTTTATTTTTACCCAAAAAAAATATATTTTAATATAAATAACCAGGTTTTTAAAAGATTTTTATTTCTACCCAAAACGCTAGGAATATTTGCGGTTCGAATTAAAAATTCGGAACGCCAGGAATATCAGCGGTTCGAATTCTTAATTCGAAACGCTAGGATTCCTAGCGGTCCGAATTCTTAATTCGGAACGCTAATATTCCTAGCGTTCCGAATTCATAATTCAAAACTACAGTCGCCAACCTTTCATTTATATTATATTAAATGGTAATTTTTCACCGATAACCCTAGAGTTATTTTTATTACAAAGAATTATATTATAAAAACTTATCAATAATGTAAAATTTCATTTATTATTTTATTAAATGGTAATTTTTCACCGATAACCCTAAAGTTATTTTTATACAAAGAATTATATTATAAAAACTTATCAATAATATAAATTTCTTTATTATTTTATTAAATGGTAATTTTTCACCGACAACCCTAAAGTTATTTTTCACCGATAACTCTAGAAATTTATTCACCGATAACCCTAAAGTTATGTTTTATTACAAATTATTGATAAGTTTTATAATATAATTCTTTGTAATAAAATAACTTTAGGGTTATCGGTGAAAATTACCATTTAATAAAATAATAAATGAAATTTTATATTATTGATAAGTTTTGATAATATAATTCTTGTAATAAAATAACTTCAGGGTATCGGTGAAAAATTACCATTTAATAAAATAATAAATGAATTTTATATTAATGATAAGTTTTTATAATATAATTCTTTGTAATAAAAATAACTTTAGGGTTATCGGTGAATAAATTTCTAGGGTTATCGGTGAAAAATTACCATTTAATAAAATAATAAATGAAATTTTATATTATTGATAAGTTTTTATAATATAATTGTTTGTAATAAAATAACTTTAGGGTTATCGGTGAAAAATTACCATTTAATATAGTAATAAATGAAAAGGTTGGCGATTGTAGTTGTGAATTATGAATTCGGAACGCTAGGAATATTAGCGGTCCGAATTAAGAATTCGGACCGCTAGGAATCCTAGCGTTTCGAATTAAGAATTCGGACCGCTGATATTCCTAGCGGTCCGAATTTTTAATTCGAACCGCGGATATTCCTAGCGTTTTGGGTAGAAATAAAAATCTTTTAAAAACCAGGTTATTTATATTAAAATATTTTTTTTTTTGGGTAAAATAAAAATCACGGAGCTAGGTGGGAACATAAGTTTACAATGTAATAATACGACAAAAGATAATTACAATAAAAAGGAAAAAATATTTGTAATTTATTAGGGGGCAAAACGATAAAGAGTTCCAACTTTCTATACCTAAATCGACGAGAGATTTGTTAGGGTTTATTGTAGGGGATATTACCCTATGAACAAACATTGCATTGGAAAATGCTTCTGCAATGGGTTATGGATTCATTTGTATCTTTGTAATTTGTTATAATGGTACTGTTTTGGGCTTTTTCGCAATACCTAAGAAATCTGGGGTCTTTGGCAATAACGACCTGGTTCTATGAAGTTTGTTCTCTTTCTGGTTAATTACCAATATTTCTTGTCTACCCGTGCTTATAGCTTGGCTCTACTCTCTATACTGAGTCCACTTTTAATCTTTTCATTTCTGTTTCTGTATATTCCGATATTTTTATTACTACCCAAAAAAAAAAAAAAATTATCAAATCTACTCTCACCCCAAACTTATTTTTAAATCTACCTCAACCGCCAGTCTGCTGAGCGGTCCGCTATTATTTTTTTTTTTATAAGGGTTTTATGTTTTAATTTGTTTGAATATTTTATATTAAATTGTTGTAATGATTTGTTTGAATGTTTCATATTAAATTGTATGATATATATTTATTATTTGTTGACGATTATATTTTTATAATTGACGATTATTTTTATATTTTATGTAATTGTCTAGCTTTAATATAATTGATTAGTTTTATATTTAGTTTGTTAATGTTTAAATGTTTCTAAATGGTAATCGAAATGGTAAGTGTAACAACAAAAGTAGGTAATCTAAATGGTAAGTCTAAAAATGAAACATAACAGTCCAAACACGAAATATAATAATCCAAACTAAAATACTAGAAACCTATCATACTAAAAAAAATATAAAACTCTAACGGCGATGACGAGGGCGAGGTCCGGAGAGGTCCAACCTGACAGGTGCACAGCGGTCCTTCTGCGACGGCGGACGCCTCTGGTGAACCTCATCCACCTGCATGTCATCGTGTACGGCCTCGCGCGCCCTTGGGTCCTCCTCCAGGTGTAATGCATGCTTCCCATGGATCCCCGCCTGTGTACGCAACACCCACGGATCGGCCTCCCAAGTAGAATGATACGTTGCCGGAGGCGGTGTGCCAAATATAGCAGAGCAAAACCATCTACAGTGTGCGTCCCACTCCCACTGGCCTCGCCGTCATGCTGTCTGGGCTCCCATCCGCCCTCATGTCCAGTGAGGTCATCAAATGAGAAGTCAACTATGCCGGCAGCTTCATCCTGCATGTAAACAATGTTACTTTTGCTACATAGAAATAACGAATAAATTAATTAAACAATGAAGTTTTTCTACCTCAGTGAGCTGCACTGGAACTCCATACTCGTTGTAGTACGCATTCCATGCGTTGTTGTTCAACACCCATTGGTGGATCGCCCAGCCCGAGTCATCATCTACAGAAATGAAGATAAATTAATAAGAATGATCTTTTAGAGAGACACTTAATAACGATAATTTGTATGACATATTATTACCTGCAGGAGGTAGCAGCATCTCATCAGCGTATATAGGGGCTCCAGGCTGCTCCGGATCTGGTGGTGAGGCCTTTATCTCGCGCCAATTGATGTCCTCCCCAGCATCGTGCAACATACCAACGAGGCGCCCGTCCCAGCCAGAGTCCTCCACGATCGGTGCACTGTGTTGGAGCATTTGACATCCTATCGCTCTCCAACTTTTTCTCGCCATGCACACCAAGCTGTGTGCCACTCCTCTAATAGCGGTCAAAATCTGCACACAATGTATTTTCATTATTATTGTTAGAAGATGAATAAATAACTACAATTTTTTAAGCATGTCAGTTTCATTTAAACATACCGAACGAGCATGGATCGGGCCGAAAGGCAAGTAAGTCCTAGATCCGTCACCCGTGAGTCTCCGTCGAAGAGCATCACCATAGTCCCCCTGTAGATAAACTGTCGGCATGCCCCATCTCCGGTACCAGACTAAATATCGCAATCTCCAGGGCCCGACCGGCATAGGGGCATCAATAGCTAGAGGCGGGGGTCCATAAGTGATCCCCCGGTGATGCAGCATGCTGGTAATGCTCCCAGAAATGCGTGCTCCAGTTGACCTTGGGCTTGTTGTGTTTAGTGCTGCAATATAAATTAATTAGTAACGTGTATGTCTGAACAAGTAATAAAATAGACAAATAATAAGGCAATGGGTAGTTACCTGTGCAGCTGGGTGGTCTGCTGCTTGCCCAACTCTGGAAAATTCAGGACATAGGCATCCAAGCCAAACTGACGGTGCACTCGATCGAGATAGTGGTACTCAACTATCCAGAAACATACGCACGGCCCCCGATAAAAATAAAGATCTCTCTGCTCTAATGTCAGCCGGCACAGAAGGTTTTGATCGTAGAACACACGATAGGGGTACAAGTGATGCTCGCCTTGTGAAGCATCTGGAGCTGACCCCGGACATACGAAATCCCCATGGTCCTCCCCCTGCCCGTGTCCTCGTACGTATGGGGAGTACCCATATGGCACCGTACCCCGGACGTCTCTCGGGGTCATCTCCCGTCCATAGCCCCACCTGAGCTGGAGAAACAGGCTGACATACAGGTATATGCGACCAGGACCACTGCTGTAGTAGAAGAAGCGGTCCGGCAATCTGCTTGTTCGTCGCCTAAATTTTGGACATGCGGTGCACTTCTGGTAAATATGGAACCCTAATATTTGTAATAAAAAAATTAAAATATTTGTACAAACTTACCAGACAAGCATGACACAAGCCCCGGTATAAGTGGGCGAGCACGGCTCCACCCCAGTTCCACCTCGACGGCCGATCAATGTGCCTCAGCAGAGAAAGGAATATAATCGGAACTGCGTCACCGCTGGAATCGACAAACATGACGCTGCCACATAAATCCATGACAAACGCCCTCACAATATAAATTAGAGACATAAATAACTACATTTTTTGTTGAATCCATAACATATTTTAATTTGCAACAGTTTGTGAGTACCTCAGAATGGTTCGCTCGTCACGTGTATCGGGGGTGATCCTACACCGGTGGAAGTAACTGCGGAGCGCCGCAAGACTAATGCAGTATTTGGAATACCGGTACTCCTCCTCCTCCTCTCCTTTCTTCTTCTTCTTCTTCTTCTGCAAGTCCGTCCGAACGGCCCCCAGCAGCTCCGGTATCATGTCCATCAGGTCCAGATGGTCTGAGACACCACCGATGGGGTCGCCATCTATCCGTAAACCCCATAAGGCGCTGATGTCACCTAGTGTGACTGTCATCTCTCCAACCGGAAGGTGAAATGTATGCGTCTCCGGTCGCCATCTCTCCACCAGACCACAAACGAGAGCCTGGTCAATATCAAAGTGAGGCATGGTGGCCAACTGATACAACCCGAGATCCATGATGCACTGCTCCATCAACGGGTGACGGACGTATGGTATCTCGGGGGTGTGATGCCTCACTGTCATCATCGTCGTGTCCTGCATTTTACAATGATTTCAATATAAACGTCTAATTATCTGTAATATTAAATAATGTTATTTAAATTAGGAATACAAATCCAACGTACCTCCATAGATGCAAGTGAGACACGGTGACGGACATGTGGGGTCCAAAGAAGAGGACTAAATGTGTCAGGATGGTGAGGGGGATAATCTCCAAAGAGAGCATCTGCACCGGACGTCTCTGCACCGGATGCCTCTGCACTGGATGCCGCTGCACCAGATGTCGGTGCACCGGATGCCTCTGCATCATGATCATGTGAACTCTCTCCCGTCTCCAGAGGGGCATCCCATGCACGTCCCCGTCTAGTTCTGACCATATTACATTTCAATAAACAGAAGATTCTATCTTATAAATCCTGATTTATAAACCCTAACTTATAAACTCCAATTTTGTCAACCCTAAACCCTAATTTAACCCCTAAACCCTAATTTAACAATTCAACCATAAACCCTAATTTATAAATTCAACCCTAATTTAACCCCTAAACCCTAATTTAACAATTCAACCCTAAATCCTAATTTAACAATTCAACCATAAACCCTAATTTATAAATTCAACCCTAATTTAACCCATAAACCCTAATTTAACAATTCAACCCTAAATTAACCATTCAACCCTAATTTAACAATTCAACCCTAAACCCTAATTTAACAATTCAACCCTAAACTTGGAAACCCTAATTTTTAACAATTAAATCGCGATGGGAAAATCAACAACCCGCACACGATAATTAACAATTCAACCCTAATTTATAAACTTCAGTTTTGTCAACCCTAAACCCTAAACTACAAATTCTAATTTTGGAAACTCTAATTTTGAACAATTCAATCGTGTCGGGAAAATCAACAACCCGCACAAGATAATTAACAATTCAATTTCTACCAATCGTTCCAATGCCAATACAAGATACAAAATATAAATTAAAAAAATTATTTAGAGACTTACTCGAAAATAATCGGATTGTCGCTGAGATGGCCGAAAATTAGGGTTCGGGTGAGAGAGAAAGAGGGAGAGAGAAAAAGGGAGAGGAAGAGAGAGAGAGAGAGAGGAAGAGAAGGAGAGAGAGAGAGGAAGAGAGAGAGAGGAAGAGAGGGAGAGAGGAAGAGAGGAGAGAGAGAGGGACAGTGGCTGGAGCTGGTTTGGGGCGGCGGGGCGGCGGGGAGGCAGAGAAGAAAAGAGAGAGAGAAGAGAGATGGGCGGTTCAGGGGGGGGGGGTCGGACCGCTTATAAAAAAAAAATAATAGCGGAACGCCCAGCAGCTGGGCGGTCAGCTATAAGAGTGGACCGCCTAGCTACTGGGCGGTCAGCTAAGGAAATTGGACCGCCAAGTGGACGGGCGGTTGGGGTAGATTTAAAAATAAGTTTGGGGTGGGGGCAGATTTGATAATTTGTTTTTTTTTGGGGGTATTAATAAAAATATCGGCTGTATATTGGCTTGGCGAAATATACTAGTGGGTTTGGGCTTCAACCAATTCGGGGCTACATATTATACAGCATATACAAAAGACTTGAGGAGTTATTGGATTTTAACTTCAACCAATTTTTAGGCCTTTCCATTCTCTCTCCCTTTCTTAAATTCACATATATTCATATATATTATAAATAGAACGCAATCATTTCTTGATCCAATCGATACCTCAGACTAGGGGTGGCAAAGGCTGGCTCGGTCCGAGCAAGCCCTAGCTCAGCTTGTTAATTCTGGATCGAGCTACAGCCGAGCGCGTGGACCTAGTGCATCCGAGTTAAAACCTCAGCTTGAAATCGTGATAAGCCAGCTCGAGCTAGCTCGCGAGCTGACGAGCTGGCTCGCTGGGTGTGGCTGGATCTTGTTTTAAGAAGAAATAAATTCTACAAACTTTTTGGATCGAGCTGAACTGAGCTGGACCGAACTAGACAGTATAAAATGCACACAAATCATACAAATTCACAAAGTGATGCCTAGCTGAGCTAGCTCACGAGCTGACGAGCAGCTAGGCCCTAGCTAGAACTCGTTAATTCTGGACCAAGCTAGTGGCGAGCTGGCTCATTAACAGCTTGGTCCAGTACGAACGAGTTGTTAGCGAGCGAGTCATGTGAGTCACCATCGTGCATGAGATACGAGCTTTTTTGCACCCACTACTCAGACCTATACCATGACCTAGCGGTAATTGGATATGATTGATTGAATATTTAAGGGTCTGCTCCAATGGGGTACACGGAGGGAGGGGAAGAGAAAAAACATTGTGCGAGGAGGGGAGCCTCACCTTAGACCACACTAACCGACGATTCACTGCTTCAGAAGAGACAAACGGACGGAGAGGGAGCAGAGGTGAACATACCTATGCAGAGAGGAGGCAAGGTTACGCTGTGTTGATTTTTGGCAA
>JAJGRW010000568.1:590027-825339 GCA_025461045.1 Carex parvula
TTTTTTTTCAGTTTTTCCTGTTTTGAAAAATATTTTATCAAAAGCATAATCAAGATGAATGACACTATTTTATCTGTTTACGCGATCCATACCGTAAGAGCAAAGATTATTTTTCGTTACATAACAGATACGGGTATGAAATGCCTCCACGATATGTACCATACCGTTGACCTCTCGTGGGACCTAGTGCTTTGCTTTTTTCATTTCCAACTTATCCTTCATAAATTTTAATTAGCCGCCCTTAACCGACTCTGAAGCCTAATGATTTGATCAATGCTCTTGCATGACTGGCCACTATGTATTTATGTTTTTTTGTTGTTGTTTTTTGGCTTAGATGCTTAGTTAGCTCACTCCTTCAGTCCTTTGTTTGCTTTCAAGCATCCTGTCACATTTTTATGGAGAATTTGGATCGCCTCATTAAAATTATTCTATCAAGAAAGTATTAATTTGGATAACTAAGTCTAACATAGTTAACACAATTAGATGCATAGGAGACGCATACGAAACTATTTTAGTTTCAGCTGAATATTAAGAAATGAAAAATCAGAAGCGAGGTCAGACAAATTTTTAAAATAGAACATAATGGTATAATTATTTTAATCACAAACATATTTTTATATGTTTTCTAGAAAAATATATAATTTTCAAAGAAGTTTCGAGTCGAGAATAGGCAAACGTCTCTTGACCCTATTGATTCAATCCCTGTGAGAAATATGAATGCTTCTGTTAATTAAAAAAAGGTAAAAAAATAAGCATTAATTTCTACTTTAACATGAATAATGTTTAATGAGAGAGAAAAAAAAATAGAGGTCTAGTCTTTTAATTTCTGATTAATGTCCATAAAAAATATTTATTTAAATTTTAACTCACGATCTTTCACATGAAGAATGTTATTCTTTGTTATTAGATCAAAGGATGATTTTCTATTAATATATATTAATAATGTTCTTTGTTATCTTTGTCATTAGGCTAGCAGTACTAATGCTATATTTTATTAATGGAAACAGATAAGATATCAAAAGTTTTTTTATTCAGATAGGACGCATTGGGTTAACACCAGCCAGTAGGATTATAATAAATATGTAACAACAGGACCGACCATCATATTAGACAAATACACGTGTAGATTAAAGTGGCTCCAAAAAATTTGGCGGTCTTGTGAGCTCAGCAGCTGTAGAAATCTCTGGAAAGGTTGGCGCAATAATTTAATTAAATGTTGTTTTGTCTACAACATATGTTGCTAGCATATGAGCGATATCCACAACTTGTGTCAAAAGCAAGTGTTTGAATTGGCGCATGGCAAAAAATAATAAAATCTGTAAATTGGCTGGTAAGTGGGGGCGGATCAAATTCGGTTCGATATTCGGTCGGAGTCATCGGTATTCATATACATAATCTGCACAAATTTTAAAATTGTTGTACCAATATTTATTGAAATCGGAGGGCTCTGACTGAACATCGGACCGCCTCTGACTCCATTGGCTTCACGTTTGTTGGATTTCGAGAGAATTTATAGAATTGGGGATAAACTAAAATTAATCTACTTCTATTCCTAAATATAATTAATGAATTAATAAAGAAACAACAATTTAATTGAATTTTCTTGGTTAGGTGTAGATTGCAACTTGAAATAAGTTTGTGCTGTATCAAGTTACTTGCAAAGAAAATTAAAATAAGTTTTCACTAGAATCCTTCATACCCTAGAAAAGTTTTAATTCTTTAAGCAAGTGGGCTACCAATAGTGTGTTTTTGTCAAAAATCAATCCACGGTTAACATTGACCTCTTTATACTAAGCCCGTTTATTTTTCTTTTTCTTTTTGCGGAGAAACGCCTTACATTAGGCATTGTTATTAAACTCGAGTTATAGCTGAATATAATTCAATCTCCTACCCCACAACACTAAAGTTCAAGTTATAAACCAAAAATTGGGAAAGTAAAAACCCGTGTAATTCCAGACACCTATCTACCCTTTTTAGCAAGATAATCAACCAAACAGGTTTGGCTTCTTGGTACATGAAAAACTTTAAACTCTACCATCTCTTTCAATATTTTTCAAACATCGAACACTTCTTCAAAAGCTCTCCAATTAGGCCCGCTAATGAGCTTGGCTCGGCTCAGACCCGACTCAACTCAATGAGAAAGTCATAGAAGCTCAGATTCAGGCTCGGCTCGGTTTTGAAAGAAAAAACCTGACTCGGCTCTGCTCGGAAAAAAACTCATTTATTTTTCTGTAAAGCTCGTCCAGCCATTGACTGCTCATTTCTTTTTGCCGTAGTTATTAGCAGGCCTAATCATGCAGCGTTTTATTTTATCTTACAAGTACAGATAATTCCAATAAAAAATTTACACTTCTATCTAAAATTTAAATGACATAATCACAAAATTGTTATTTCCAATAAATTTGTTTTTGAGTTTGATCATAATTGTTTTATATTACCTTATAACATCTAATATCACACAACACATTCTCTTGAAAAAAATAGTGCTAGCAGACATAAATAAGATCAAACAAAAATAATATCTATGTTACTGATGGGTGAAATTGTGATCAAACTAATAAAATTTATAATCCGATTTGCTATCGAGTCAGATTATAAGTGCATAATCCTATCGAGTAGTATAAACGAGTGTCGATCCGCAGGAAATAAGATTTAAGGTCTTGAACAATTAAATCACAATCTTTCGAAATGCTAGACCAAATCTAAAATCAATGAGTTATTGTTGTTGATCAATTTATTTGGCAAAAATTAAAAGTAAGTAAAATAAAGATAGAGATGTGAATTTTTTGAGTTTTGGCACACCATTGTTACTTCAATCTGCTTTGATTCTTATC
Source organism: Carex parvula (assembly GCA_025461045.1). Lineage (NCBI taxonomy): Eukaryota > Viridiplantae > Streptophyta > Magnoliopsida > Poales > Cyperaceae > Carex > Carex parvula. The sequence goes on from JAJGRW010000568.1 coordinate 592,862, forward strand.
TTATTTGATGTTGGTTTTCAGTTGTTGTATAAGGGTTTCTAATCTAATTTAGTGATTACCGCTTTCGCCTAACAACCACCCTACCAATCAAGAGATCCCGTTAAGGCTTATCTTGATTGGTGCAAGGAGATCTGTGACTAGCCTAAAAGAATTCAAACTTCACTTATTGGGTACGTCACCCTACTATCTTGGTTATTTGGGTGTCCCCATGGTCAGACACGACAATGTGACATTCGTCTGTGAATGTCGATACTCCCATGTGTACTTTTGTTGATCCAATTAATGGTATCTCCAGTTAAGGTCTCCACCACTAATCTAGTATTTTTATTCTCTCTTATTCCAATTCGATTAGCCCAATGATGACTAACTTTCATGTGTGGCCATCACATGACGGTCTAGACTAATAAACAAAATCAAGTAAGATAGAACATAAAGCGCAAAAGTAATCGAACAACAAAAGACTAAACAATGATCAAATAAAAGTATATATCAAAGTATCATGAGTAACAATGTTTACTGCCAATCCTAAGAATCTAAACTTAGCCGCTGAACGGCATGTTTACAAAGAGATAAGAGAAAAATACAACCATACACAAAGTACTCTCCTACTTAATCTCTACACACTCATTTCTTCTCACTTAAGAAAATATAAACACTAAAAGATACAAAGATATGTTTCTGTTCAGTCTAGAGGTCTTTTATAGGAGTGAAGGGGCACCTGGAGTGGAGTGCAAGTTATCTGATCTGGATACAACTGTCAAAGATTTCACCAAAGGGCGCCTCGGGTACGGTCTGTATTGGCTAATACAGACCGTACTCCCACTGTGTCGATGCAAGAGTTAATGCGTATTTGATCTTCTTTGGTCCGTACTGGGGTTCTGGTCCGTATTGGCTAATACAGTCCGTACCAGAGCCTTAGTCGGTGAGCTGTGCTTCTCCGATTGACCCGATTTTTACTCCAAATGATATAAAATAGCCTCAAAACATGATTTCTGCACTAGAACATAAAATAGGGTAACAATAACCTTTTTCACGTAATAATTAAATATAAATGTGAGAAAATAAGCAAAACCTAAATCAAAACCCTACATAATTCACTATCAAAATGAGCTTGATCAGTTACCTTAACACTTAAGGAATATAGAACTGGTATAAAAAAGAAACAATATTAAATGATCAATAATATAAAAGTATTTCTGTAAAGTTGAGAAACTAATTTTTAAGTGACACATTTTCAAAAAAATTATCGTTGTAAGCAATCTTCTGTATTGTTTGACTAATTTGTAAAACGTATAACATTGAATTTTACAGTTTCTCTATTTGAGATGTATGCAGGTTTAGTTGTTACGTCCGAAGGTCAAAACAAGTCAACGATACATATCAGGACAAGTTGGCACGATAAGGTGCGTCTGAAGGTCAAAGCAAGTCAACATGCTTATCATGACAAGTTGACGTGACAAGCTGCACAAGATAATCTGTTACATGATCTCCTTTCGAGCTAGAAGAAATGACTTGATGAAAATGATCTAATGGAAGATTCAAACGAGCCATTTTGAATGTCAGATATTGATGAGATATTGAATCATGAAGATTACAGAAGATCATAAATATCGAGATCATGAAGATTATGAAGATCACACTTTACCATTTTGTATTGTCATTTTTATTTTTATCGAGATCATGAAGATTATGAAGCCGGTCTTATGACCGGCTTCTGGAAAGAAGAAACCGGCCATTTTCTAGGGAGAGAAAACCGGCCATAAAATGACCAGTTTGGGCATTTTGACGAAACTCCAAAATTTTTAGCATAAATATTAATTTCTAATTAACTTTGGATATTAATAAAAATGTCGGCCCTACATATGACACATCATATTAATAGTATTTACTTGCATTCCACATGTATTCATCATTGCTTTACACAACTACATTTTCACGCATTAAGTTTTTCCCTTAGTACTGTTACAACCAAAAACTTACCAAACTAATTTCAAATCGGTACAACTGAATAACTGATACAGGGGAGTTCCTATTAAATAAAAGAAGAAAAAAAAAACAGTGCAACTGACAAACTCGCGCCACTTAAAATGAGAAAGAAAAACAATTCACAAATGTCAAAAAAATCTCAAGCTAAAGCTACATCATTAACATGCAAGTGGCAAAAAAAATTCAAGAGGACAAATCAACAGTTTAACAAATAGGCAATCCAAAGAAGAAAAATATATCTCAACTAAAAAATTTAAAAACCTTATAAATTAGAGCCATATTCTCCATTTTGACAAAATCTCTAATATGTCCAAAATTTTCTCGGATCATGCAAAAGCTACTGACAAAACAACTTGGATCAAACAAAATCCTCTCTACCAACAGACTAAATGAAAAAGATTCAAGTTTAAGCAGATGGGATTTCAACCTCTCCATCGTCTATCTCGGTTTGAAGGTCCTTGGGGTCCTTTCCATCTACAGTACAACCCACAGATACACAGGTACCAAGGATTTCCTTTACAGTACCAGTGAGGTCCTTAGCCATGGAGCGTGACCTCATGATACGGGCGATCTCAATGACATCATCAAGAGAGATGTTGCCATTGTGTTTAATATTTTTCGTCTTTTTTCTATCTCTTTCTGGCTCTTTGAGTGCCTTAATCACCAAAGCAGCAGCAGAGGGGACCACAGTCACCTGGTTGATTATCAATTTATATTAGTTGGCATCTGGTGTTGTTAATCAAATTATTGGAAGTTGCATCTATTGAACAAAACACAGAATATGATAAGTTCACCACTCCTAACTAAACATGGAATTTCTAACCACTTCCTGAATCAGTTCATTTAGTAAACTTGAATTGCCAAAGTGTCAGCTTATTACATAATAAACTCGGTACTCTGAATATAGTTTCAAACAATGAGATTTTAGCACACGAGGCTTCAACAGTAACTTAGTGGAAACCGAAAGTGTCTATCATAGATTACAATTAGTAACACAAAAATCAATTTGTTATGTAAAATTGGCACAGGACTGTTATTTAGCAGACCAGCAGGTTCTAATTTAACAAAAATCACTATATATTGTGAGTGAGCTCACTTATCACCTTTTAATAGACCAGCAAGTTCTAATAATTCTAACTAACAAAAATCATTTAAAATGATGAACAAGTTCACAACCTCTGTTTAACAGTCGACCAGGCCCTGATGATTTTTAGATTCTAACTAACTAAAATAACTTTTATATGGTCAATGAGCTCACAGCCTAACAGACCAGCAGGTTCTAACAATTCTAACTAACAAAAATCACTTTATATGGTGAAGGACCGCACAACCGCTGTTAACAGACCAGCAATAATTCTAACTAGATACATTCAGAGCATCAAAAGAATTATGAAACAGAAAATCATGCACGTCTGACTTGCATTCTGAAACTAATGCATATATAGACTAACTGTTCTGTACTAAAATGCTGCGATGTTGGCATCCTATTCAACAGAACAAGCTTTGCTACCCCTGACAAAATGACTAACAATATCATAACCTATAACCTAGAGAGATTCAAAGCTTGTATCCAGATCAGATAGAAACCATACAAAGATATGACAGATCCAGGGGCGGAGCCAGACTTCGAACTATGGGGGTCAAATACACAATGGGCGTCAATTATATAAAAGTTTCCTATAGAGAATGGGAGTCAATTTTACAATACCATGACATTTTACTGTAAATCATATAGAAAATTATATCTAAATATAAAATTTTAAAAAAAATGGCATTCCCTTCACTTGGGTCCGCCTCTGGACAGATCCAAAGAGCTCAGCTGCCAACAATCCATTGAAACAGAACCAACCAAAGTACAAGAAATAACATATCGACATAGTTTAAATCTAGATTGAGAACCTTAGCCTGGCGATTTTGGACGGTGAGCTTGACGGTGACGCGCAACCCCTTCCAGTCCTTGGCTGTCTCCTTAGCGATATCCTCTCCGATCTTCTTTGGTGAGAGACCGAGCGGACCGATCTTTGGCGCGAGAGAGGAGGCAGCTCCAACTTCGCCGCCGGTGACCCTGACGAAGACGTCGACGACCTGACTCGGGTCTAACTTAGGAGGCATGGCGACGGCTGTTGATCAAGGGTTCAATGTAGGGTTTAATGGCGCCGAATAAGGGAGAGGACACTGGAGAGTGTTTCTAAGGCATACTTTTCCCGAACAGGTGGCGGTCCTATGAGCATCGGACCGAATTAGGTCCAAGACCACATCATAGACGTACGATCTGTAATTCGATTCGTGCAGACGATTCTCTAAATTTAAAGGTCGCATTATTTTTGAAGTGGATCGGACGACTCCAGTCAGGCATTTATAAATATTTAACAGAACAAGTGTTTACTTTATGCAGCACACGGACTATAAAAATCTAGGGGAAATTTCATGTATATCCCTCAAAAGTTTCTATATTATGTATTTATCTCTCTAAAATTAGTAATTACATATTTATTCTTGAAAATTGTAAAAACTCACATATTTGTCCAATCTAACTCTATAACATATCAAATACCTCCAAAAATAATTAAATAATATTTTTAAAACTTTAAAATTAATTTTACAATATTAATTAATAATATATTGACCATTATGCCCCTTCATTTTTGTCTTTTTAGTTCGCCTGAGTTCTCTTCTCTTTAAGACGTTAAACCTCCTGCCTCTCTCTCCAAATAAAGATGAAAAAATTAAAGTAGCGAGTGGCGATAAATTTATGAGAGGGGAGGCGACGAGGAAAGATGGGGAGAAATCTGTGATTTGGCACATTTGGAGAGAAATGCGAGAGGTTTGGCGCCTTAGAGAGAAGAGAACTCAGGCAGACTAAAGAGACAAAAACGAAGAGCATAATAGTCAACATATTCTTAATTAATATTGTAAAATAAATTTTAAAGTTTAAAAAAATATTATTAATTATTTTTGGAGATGTTTGATATATTATAGAGTTAGATTAGACAAATATATGAGTTTGTACAATTTCAAGAATAAATATGTAATTATTGATTTTGGAGAAATAAATACGTAATATTGAAACTTTTGAGGGATATACATGAAATTCCCCCTAAAATCTAAACATCCTTTATGCTGCATGAAAGATGAAACAAAAACTGCTCTGTTCAAATTTTACCCCCACAATTTGATCTGATCCAATAGCTCTGTTAAAATCTTTACTCCCACAATTTGGTCTTATGACTGTTAGACCGCCTGTTTTCCCATGCTTTCCGCGAATCTAAGTGGGCTTGAATTGATTAAATTATTTAGGTCTGGATTGGTAGTTTGGAAGCGCTTCTGCAAACAAGAGTATCCAAAAGAATTTTTGTTTTTTCATCCCCGCTAAAGTATTAGAATTTGATATATGTTTATACAAAGAGGAGGATCACTTATAACATTTGTAAGTTACAGCATCTTACAATAATTTAATTTTGTGATTTTCAAAATTCAAACGGTCGATTCAAACTGTTCAACATGATTTCTATATTAAATATGCTTGGAAATCAAATTTTATATTTTTTTTAAATTTTTTTACTATTTATTAAGTATTTTACAAAACTGTTATTTCTCAGTGGTCCAAAATTGTCTAAAAATAGCAGTTTTGTAAAATACTTAATAAATAATAGAAAAATTAAAAAAAATGTAAAATTTGATCTCCAAGCACATTTTAATATAGAGATCATGTTGAACGGTTTGAATCGATTGTTTGAACTTTAAAAATCACAAAACAATTGTTTTAAGATGTTGTAACTTACAAATGTTATAAAAGTGAGTCCCTCTTATATAATGCACTTGATATTAATACCCTACAAATGATGAAAAATTATTTCCTCTGTTCCTTGCTCTCCATCTCTCACTCATCAAACAATGGCCTAGTACAGTAGATAAGGATGAAAGAGAACAAGTTATGTGATATGATTCCCAATTTACAATTTTAACCTTCCTGACCACAAAAATAACAAAACTGCAGATCAGAGTCATATCACAACTTGTTTACACTTTTCTTATTGCATTTATTCACAACTTGTTTATAAGAACAACAGAGAAAGGAGAATCAGTCTTTGATCTAGTGTAAAGACAATATTTTTTATGCAGAAGATTGCAGGTTTAAAATTCAGATAAAGAAATTTCTTGTAGATATTAAATAGTTTGATGTCTTGATCTCCAACATTTACTCAAAAAGAAAGATGGAGAGAGGGAAGAGAGGGATGAGAGAGAGAGAGTTTATTTAGAATGAGGTATGTAAATTTCAATTTTTAGAAGGGCATATGTGATTTCTTTTTTTTTGTGTTTACAAGAGCTTTAATTGGAGAAGAATATAGATGATTTAGATTTTTTAGAATCGTATAAAATTATGTCTTTTTATTTCATATATAGGTCTACGATGTTTAACATGAGTAATGTTTTTTTTTTAATATGCAAGTAAATAAATGCAAGTTATATTAAATATACTATACGGTTGGATGTATTTGATATATTTCATGAATCTAATATCTTTCTCGTCTCGCATTAATTTTACGCGTAAATAATTTGGTCGTTCTTCGTTGGATAAAAGTATGTGATAAAATGTTGTGAACAAAAATGAATTTTGTGTGAAACACACTAATATTGCTTCATTGAATACTCATTCCGAATTCTGATCAAGCTCTTTGATATGATGGACATGTTCTATACATAATCCTGTATGTATAAATACAAAGCATTAGCAACATATATAATATTGAAGAGTAAAAAGATAACATAGCCCATTTATGCACACAAAAAAAAAAATGGATTTTAGCTTCAAAGTCACGGATCAAATATTAGAGACAATTTATAATAATTTATTTTATAGAGAAACATCTAGTTAGAGTTACTTTTATAAAAAAATAACGGTGAAAGCAAAAAAATAGTATAAATATAAAATCAATTTATGAGAACCAAGCATAGTGTTATCATTCTAATGTCTAATATGATATTAGAGTAAATCAAAAAATAATTATTAGAAAATATTAATAGTGAAATAAAGAAGAAACATTATAAAATGATTGTTTTTAATTTCTAACAAGCTACTCTTTTTCAAATTTATTAACATAATATTCTCATGGGACTCTAGTTTTCTTCTTAATTCCTTAATGTGTTTACTGTCATTTAGATTAAAAAAACGCATTTATCTGAACTGTTATCATAGTGATTAGATTAGTGAGCTAGCAATTGTATTGAAAATATATTGTAGAGAATAGAAGATGGCCACAAGTTCCGCTCTTAAGATCTTGACCGTTGGATTTTTCTATGTTAGGTTCCAGAAAAAAAAAAAAAAGTATGCATTATTCTATCATTTTCTATGTTCTTAGTTTTGAACTTGGAAGTTAATTATGTTCAAGATATATTTTTTTTTTCGGATTGTGTCTATCTGCCAAGTGCCAACACAAGTTTTTATTGGCATATTTTATTTACCAAATTTTGTCTTCTATGCTAGCTAGCAGAATGAGTACCATACCTATGAGTATACAAGTTATGTAATATGATTCAGAATTTACAATTTTATTTTTCTTGAACACAAAAACAAAAAAAACTGCAGATTCGAGTCATATCTTAACTTAGTTTTACTCTTTGGCCTTTGTATTTTTTTTACTGCATTTAGCATTGTTAGATAAGAAAGACGGAGAGAGGAGAGCAAAGCATAGTCAGAATTTTTATTGCAGAGATTGACAAAAAAAATTATTATTAATTTAATATTTTTTATTTAATTTATTATTATTATTTAGTTAAACCTAAAATTGGCAACACATAGAGGTAACGGGTCAGATATTATCCGACCGTATCCGGATCCATATCCGTATCCAAAAATTAGATACGGATATTCTATATTTGAATATCCGTGCAGATATAGATTCATATATGGTTTTGAATATATCTATTGACAAAGCTAGAGTGTGATGTGCTCATCAAGAGGGGTTGGTGAGCACACCTCCAAAAATATATCGGATTGTCTTCAAACGACGAATCCAAACCGTTGAAATACATCTACTTCATGAGTGATGCATGTACATAAATTTTTTTTGGAAGTTTTGAATTCATTTAGTACAAAGTTAAGCGGTCAAAAAATGAATCTTTTATAAGTTATTTTGTAAGTCGTTTTATATATTCATTTTTCATTATTTTTTTATGAGCACATCACACTCTAGCTTTGTCAATATAGGGTAAAGCTAGGGTGTGATGTGCTCACGAAGAGGGGTTGGTGAGCGCACCTCAAAAAGTCTATCGAATTGTCTTCAAACGACGAATCTAAACTGTTTAAATCTATCTACTTCATGAGTAATGCATGTACATGAAATTTTTTGGAAGTTTCGAATTCATTTAGTACAAGGTCAAGCGGTAAAAAAAAATGATGACAAATGAATATATAAAACAACTTACAAAACAACTTATAAAAGGTTCATTTTTTCACCGCTTGACTTTGTACTAAATGAATTCAAAACTTCTAAAAACATTCATGTACATGCATCACTCATGAAGTAGATGGATTTCAACGATTTGGATTCATCATTTGAAGACAATCTAATAGATTTTTGGAGGTGTGCTCACCAACCCCTCTTGATGAGCACATCCGATATGCATATATATCTAAGGATATCCGATATGCGATCCGTATCCTAATTATTATTAATTTGTTGCAGAGATTGACAAAAAAAATATTATTAATTTATTCTTTTTTATTAATTTATTATTATTTTTCTAGATACGGATATTTGATATTTGATATCCGAATATCCGTACAGATACGGATATAGTTTTGAATTTTAATTAACCGTATCTGAATATATATATACACACACACACACACGAATATATGATATGCGATCCGTATCCGTACCATATGTATATGTCTAATATTCGATCAGTATTTGTATCCGAAAAATAAAAGCGGATATGAATATGATTTTACCACTATCTGATCCGTATCGGATCCGTTTGCACCCCTGGCCCAACACACTATTTCTTTAAAATGGAGATTATTTTTATTTTAAAACAATTCAGTAAATGATCAGGTTAAAATAACTTCCATACTAACTACATGACTCCATCGAACATAATTACAAATAGTGAGCCATCAAACAAGATATTAACAAACAAATATCTCATTAGGATCAGCTATTTTTAAGCATCTAGCTCAAAACGACTTAATACTTAATTCCATTCATGTTCAAGCTCAAAATAATTATTTTAAATAAAATGAATATAGGAATTGAAAACATGAAAGTTCACATGAAATTATACTACTTGATTACATATATTAATTACTGGAGTTAAATTAAATCTCAAAAAACTGGGCTACATTTTCTTCTCGAGGAAAAGAAGGAATTTCATCCATAAAAACATAAAATAGATATACTTATTTGAGAGGAGATGACTTAGGACTCACGACATATCGATTGGCTTTGAGCGCGAATCGTAGGTGAAGCGAAGGCGTGTGTGCGGTTGGCTCTGAATGTGAGTGGTTTTCTAATTTTCTTTTATTTTTCAATTTTCAATTTTTAGCCCAGACAAAGGCTTGAGAACTGAAACCCATTCAGAGGTAAGCAAAATTCAAATTTAGAGGTAGGGTCCGTAGGAAAAACTCATATTCAAGCCAACTATATACATAACTGGTGACGTTATCAAAATCTATTCCTGTATGACTTTAGCTCTACCACTGGAAGGGGAGGGAGGGATGAGAGAGTTTATTTAGAATGAGGGTCATATGTAATTTTAAATTATTAGAAGGATACATGTGAAAAGTTTTATAAGAGTATTTATTTGGAGAAGAAATACATAATTTATAAGTTTTAGAATCGCATACTTAAAATTCCGTCCTTTTCATTTGATATATGTCTACAATGCTTTAACATGAGCAATGTTTTCTTTAAAATATGCAAGTAAACAAAAACAAGTTTCTATGGCATATATTATATAACAATAAGATCGATGTTATTTCATACATTTCATGAAACTAATATCTTTCTCACCTCACATTAAATTTACCACTAAATAGTTTGGACGTTCTAATATGTGATAAAATGTCGTGAACAAAAATAAAATTATGTGTGAACACACTTACATTGCTTCATTGAATACTCATGCTGCCGCATTCCTGATCAAGCTCTTCATTATGATGGGCTTGTTCTATACATAATTAATCTTGTATATAAATACAACCAACATCTTATTGAAAGAGTAAAAAAGGTACCATAGCCCATTTATGCATAAAATAATAATAATGAGTGTTTCATCTTCAAAGTCACGTATCAAACCTTAGAGAAAAAAAATCTATAATAATTTGATTTATATAGCATTTCTTTTAAAAAAAATAAACTATAGTCCATGTAAAGAAAAATATAAAACTGAAATCAATTTATGGGCACCACGCATAGTGACATAGTGTTTTTATTCTAATGCTATTGGAGTAGATCAAATAATAACTACGATTTTTTAAAAAAAAAAAAAGAGAGAGTAATAAATATTAGAAAAACATTAATAGTAAAAGAAATAATGAAATTTATAAACTACCACATTTTTTGAAATATTAAACAAAATAAATAAAATTCAAATTTATTAATAAAACATTTTTTGTGAGCTCAAAGGTCTTTCGGGGTCGTTTAATACCACTTAGAAAGAGGATATTAAACTCAATAAAGAATAAATATATTTATCTGAACAACAGGCAGAGTAGTCAGAGCCGTTGCATCATTTATATTATGGAGATAATTTTTACATAATCCATATCATATTTTCTAACACTGCATATGTGGCCTTTCGATTTTATAACTGTTATAACCAACATTAAAGAGCTACCAACTGTGCTGAAGATTCAATATCGTTAAAAAACTACTAAGAAAGCAACAAGTGATTATAATCTTTTTAAATATTTTTTTATTTCAACTTCTATTCTTTTTTGTGTCATAAACCTTCTAATATCTTTTATTTTTTCTCTTATGATTTGTATACTCAAATATTTGAAAAAAAATACATAAGCTTGCAGAATTGCATTACCAAATGAAATTGTGTCTTAACAAATGGCGTATGACTTGTAATTTCAGTTCAATTGCATTGTTTTATCAAAAATACTTAATCTTCTAACTTTATGTAACTGCGGACTTTATGTAACTGTGTCGGTGAAATTATCTCAGGCAAGAATTTTAATGTGATTTCTATCAAATTATGAAAAGATCATTAGCGCCTATAAAGCCGACGATACTTCTCCTATAAGCAGCTCAGCTTAATAGACTTTTTATGGTTAATGTGTTAGTACTAAGTAGTAATAATATAGTGTGATCATGTGCATAGTTAAACTGAGCACGATACTTCAGAAAACTTCAAATAATAAAGAAAACACCGAAGCTGTCCAAAATGATTTTGCCTATTTAATTTCTACCAATTTTTTTTAACTTCAAAATAAGTATCCTTAAGCCCCATTTAATTTCTACAATTTGACCTATTTTATTATTAGATATTAATGAATAATACATAATGGATGATACATACAAAAACTTTTGAATAATGGTGATATAGAATAACTAAATTAGTAAATCATACAAAAACTTTTGAATCTGCCTAACTGAATCATACATACTACCAAATCAACAAGCTGGTTTCCATTGCACTTTATTTGTTTTGGCTAAAAATGACATATATAAAAGAAAATTTTAGATTACAACTTTCACAAACTTCCCTTCACTCACTGTTCCAATTCCAGGAGGAGGTTTGAAGTGAAGGAGGAATGTGCGATGCGAAGTGCAATCTGCATGCTATATTTCACTTCTGGCATGTCACTGCTTTTACCTTAGAGGCGCCTCAGAGTTACTGGTAAAAACAGGCTCAAAAAAGAAACAGAGGCTTGTTCACAGTTTACTGGTAATAGACAAGGAGTTGTCAGAAGGGGAGGGAGACAATTTTACAATTGGGTCCTTCACTTTTTGGAAAATAGAAAGAGGTGGGTAGCTAGGATTTTTAGGCAATTTAAATTGATAGTTTGAACTTTTGGCTGTTGATAGTTATCTCTTTTGTTTAGGATTTTTCTTTTTTGGTTATGTAATAGTTTGAACTTTTCTTCGATTGATATAGTAGACCTACGGGTTTTCCTAAAAAAAAAACGACCATATTGGTACAACTCTCTTTCTTTTTAACCATTTTTGCATGTTTCTATCGCTTGTCAGTTGCTCTATGATAACAAAAGGTGTCTTGATTGTTCATTTTGAATCTCATGTGAATGAAAATATATGTCACTGATAGCAAACTATAAGTCAATATTTTTGAGCCATTTGTCACAGTTACTATAGGAGAAGATGGACCGAGTGGAGAAAAGGAATTTAACACACAAATTAAGCTGGAGATGGAGATGGAAGAAAAAGAGACGTGTGAACGGTACTTTTGATTTATGAAATTTCAACTTAGGAAGATTTTGTCACCGGTCTTTGCTTATTGTTCATGGTCTCTTTTTATTTATTTTGTTTGCTATTTTCACAGATTGATGATGAAGAAACTCTTTCCTCCATTTACTGTTCTTCATCCCTATAGATACTGCAAATGAAATTTGTCCGCATAAGTTGAACAAAAGTTTTTTTTTTTCTGACACTAATTAATAAATAAAGTAAATAAACGAATATTCCCATGCAATCCAAATAGATTTGTACAGCATCACATCTGATCTCTCTCTCTATTCCATTATAAATATGCATCAGTAAATCATGGGCCAGCTACAGATCTTATTACACAACATACACTACTTTAATTATTTATTTTAAAGTTTAAGGACAGTTTTAAAGTGTAATCAGTTTTGTACAACATAAGGATAGAGTTAAAAAATCAAAACATTTTCAGAACAATGCCCATGCTAAGTAAACTTACAAAAGTCTTTTTTTTTTTTTTGAGAAATCTTGGCAGAAGCTGCCAAACTTACAAAAGTCATTCCTATATAAATTAAAAATGTTTCGTTAAATGGGCTACTTTACAATTTTGACACAAGTAGCAGCTTTCTTGTGAATCTTTAATGTAAAAAACACTTCCTCAAAACATTACTATCCCAGTAGATTTAAATCAGGTTAAACAAAAATTAAATAAGAGGACTATACTGCTTAGAAACAAAAGAGGATCATACACTGTACAAACTAGTACAGACGAACCAAAATTTTCAGTTCATTTTTTATAATAGAAAAGTGTACAAGTACAAACCATATTGCTGAACATTATCAGAAAAGATAATTAAGAAACATTTAGATGTATCTTCTTGTGCCAAAAAGTATAAGAATGAAGAAAAGAAATCTAAATAAAATATATGTTACTTCAGCATCAACAAACTGTAGCTTTATTTTTTTCCTTGACAGATAGTACTGAACATTAAACTTTTGTTCAACTTATTTTGCTAAATCATCAATTTTCCGTACGATGTATTTTAACTCTGTAATACTTATTTTAGCTAAAGAAATATTACGTGGGCCTTCACCAACGATGAGCGACAGCTCGGTCTCAAACCCTCAGTGACATCTGGTTGGGCCACGTGTCCGTAAAGATAAGACAATAACAATTGTCACACTCTCAACAAAAGTTCGTGTTTTTTTTGGTTTGGATAAGGAATTTTTCCTTTTTACGTTATTCCAATGTAGTATGTAATTTTTTTTTTTTTTTTGGTAATGCTACGGCTACGGCCTCTGCTGTTAAAAAAAATAGAAAAAAAATGCCAATGCTGGGCCCAGTACACTACAGATAATTATCTTTCAAATTTACATAAGTATACTACGGCAGTATTCTCAATCTTGGTATAAAAACAAGGTGCTTTTGTGAGAACTTTTTTTATCAAGCATTACACTGATTTTTGTAGTGATTTTGATTAGATTATTAAAAAAAGGGGTATATTTATGTGTTGCATTCTCAGGACTAAATCTTAATTTATACGGACAGAGTCAACAAAACTCGTTTTTATCGAAAGACAAGATTACCCACATTTAATTTTCTAAGGGCATGTTCGCCGTCCCCTCAAGATTGGGTATGGGTGTGGGATAAAAAAAAATTTGAACTAAATTTTACTGTTGCCGTGAGAAAAAAAAAATTCACTCTGAGTGAATTTTTTTTCCCACGGCAACAGTGGGGCGTGATCAGAGTCAAAATAACGATAATTTACGTAGAATTTTGGCTTAGGTTTCGCATATTTTCTCACACTTATGTTTACTTTATTAGAGAAAAAGGCTACTGTCACCCTTCTTTATGTTTTATTGCAAAAAATAAGTTTTGGGACTATTTTACATCAAATGGAGCTAGAATCGGGTCAATCGGATCAGCGACGCTCATCGACTAAGCCTCTGTTACGGTCCGTATTGCCTAATACGGACCAGGCCTAGCACAGACCAGGAGATAGCGCTGGAAGCATCAAACCCTAACCGTCAAGGACCTAATACGGACCGTATCACCTGATACGCGCCCGTATCCGAAGGCATATCTTGGGGAATAACTGCCGACAGCTGTTTCCAGATCAGTTTCTTAGCCTCTACTCAACCTCCACACGTCCCTCCACTCCTATATAAGGCCCCTGGGCAAAAGGAATAGTTATTTTTGTAATTAGAGTTAGATTTGATTAAAGAGAGAAGAGAGGAGTGCTTGTAACAATGCCGTTCCGCGGCTAAGTTCCTTTTCTTAGGGCTAGGCAGTAAACCTTGTTACTCTTGATGTTTTGATATATATATTTCTGTTGATTATGATTTCTTGTTGTTGAAACAAAATGCTTTTGTGATTTACTATCTCTTCATCTAATTTCAATGATCTAGTTTGAGTCCGTTAGGGTAGTGACAGTACTTTAATGGTAAGAGAAACTATTTGGATGAGTTAGCCTCGTTGAGATCTATTAGGTTTATGTGAAGAAAACCTTCGCGGGGAAACCATAAACCAGAACAACAAAACGCATGACCAAATTCCATCATTTGCGTAAGGTAAATCGCAGTGATCTGTGTAGTAATTTGGGAGATAAGAGACCCGATAGTTGCGTAAGGTAAATCGCATTGTCCTGAGTAGAGTCTCGATGAAAGATCTGTCATTCTGGCGTAACATAAATCGCAGTGACCTTTGTAGTTATCTTTCATAAAACAACAATAGGAAATCAGACGCAACAGGAATATATTGTCAAGACGGATTGAGTAGCAATGGTGTGCCGAAACCCTAGAAATTCTCATCTCTATCTTTACTTTAATTACTTTTAATTGTTTCCTAATTTACATTGATCAACAAACATCTCTCAAATTTCAGATTTCGTCTAGCCTTTCGAAAGATTGTGATTCGATCGCTCAAAGCATTGAACCAATATTCCATGTGGATCGACCTCGAATATACTACTCGATAGGATTGTGCGCTTGCAGTCCGAACCGATAGCATTTACGAGTTTATAAATATTAAAAGAAACATTGCTCTCTGTTGAGTGATCAGGGCGCCAAACAGGCCCTACAGTTTATATTTATTTATTACTTACCTTAAACTCACATTTTATGAAGCTGTCCAAAAGAATTTTGCCTATTTATCTTCTATAAAAAAAAAGTCAACTTTGAAATAATAAGGATACCTCATGAAGTCTCATTTAATTTTTACAATTTTGCATGTTCTAATTATTATATAGTAAACGAGAAATTAGAGCATTTTCTGCGTCTTGAATTACCTAATGGATGATATGGACAAAAATTGCTTCGTCATATTTTTGTAAGTTTTGATTGTGATTAAATTGGATGTCTTAATCTTCAATCTTTACTCAATTTGTTTTATTGTGATCAGTCAGGTGATCTTCTACTTAGCTGAACCATTTTTTTTTGTGCCAAAAATGGTATATATATAATAGAAATTTTATATCGTACGATTCGAAATTTTACAGCTTGAATCAAGGTTTCATGGATGGTCCAGATTAAAAATCACCTTATGTAACCAAAAAAACTAAAAATAACTGTGAATGGAAATGTTAGCATTGTTAAAAAGAATACTAATATTGTAACCAAAACAAAACAAAAAAGCTGTTAATAAACTGTTAATATTGGAAACAAAACATGTTAGTATTATATGTTAAAAAAACCGTTAACGACCCAAACAGAGAAAACTGTTAATATTAATCTTTTGATCAGTGATCCAGAGTAACAAAAGCAAATTGTCGTGTTCAACGACCTCAGCTTCTCGCTTCAGTTGAACAGAACCGACTATCAAGTAGGGGTTGCAACTTGTAAATAGATCAGATAGTGATAAAATCATATGCATATCTGTTTTTATTTTTTGAATACAAATATGATATTAGACAGATACATATTATACATGGATACGAATCAGATATTCATTTTTAATACTATTATTTATTAAATAATATATAATATTATTAAAAAATATCAAAGTTCATAAATTTTATTTAATTATAATAGGTGAATAACATATATTTTTCATAATATATATTAAACTACACGGGATATATATTTACTATTTGAATACAGGTAATTAAATTAAAAATCTTATCCGTATCCATATCTATACGGATATTCAGATATCAGATATTCGTATTTAATTTGCAGATATAAATCTCGATCCAGACGGACGAAAAAAAAAAACCACGTCCTTATGAGTATAAATAAGTTAGTTTTGGTCCTTGATAGACATTTTTTATAGAATTCTTTAACTTTTTTAATAGAGTGATTATTTCGTTTCAAAGAGACATTTCTCTGTGTTTGAAAAAAAAAACAGAGAGCTCCTACTGTATATGCTACATGGGTCTCCACTCGAATTCGTATCCTCTGCATTAATGCACCGTTTGAGTTAATTTATGAACCGTACGATCAGAATTCGGACCAATCCTGTCCACTCCTACAACGCATGTCCACTTTAATATTAGTGCGGATCTCAATAGGACGGTTCAGATCTTAACTCAAATTTGAGTTAATGCAGAGGATACGAATTCGTCTCCACTCTCCACTAACCTGCCACGTAATGAACTAATGACGAGTGACAGCTTGGTCTCAAACCCTCAATGACACCTGGCTGCGCCACGTGTCACTATAGATAAGACAATAACACTTGGCGCTCTCTGAATAAAATTCGTGGTTTTTTTTGGTCTGGATAAGGAATTTTCCTTTTTAAGTTATTTCTATGTATTTTTTTTTTTTTTTTTGATAAGGAGTTTGGGCCTCTGCTGTTAAAAACAAAATAAAAAATGGCCTGCCTGGGCCCAGTACACCTCCCCTGGTCACCGCGAGAAAATCTCGCTGCGGTGCTTTTCCTCGTAGAGAAAATATCAAAATTCCTTCAGAAATTACCAAAATGTCCTCTATTGGCTACTGCTAGACAGGTTTGAAAATTCTATGGGAAAATAATATCTACTTCGCAGGGGCAAAACTGTAATCGGGAAAATTCTTTATCCCCATCCCACTCTATAAAGTCTCCATCTCCCACCGCGTCGATTGTCCTTCCCACCAAAGCTTGTTTCTTTCTTTGTAGTCCTTCGTCAAATGCGCAAAAGCTCGTTTAAAAATAAGGCAAAGGAGGAGGGGCTTTCGTGTAAAATACCAAATGGCAGGAAGAAGCGCTCCGTCGATCACAAAGCACGCCTACCGACTGTTCACCCCGAGAACCGGTCCGATCGAACCAACCCGAGCGGTTCAAGACGAGTTTGATGAGTCAGATATCTGGGGTAGCCCGGTTCAGCTTTCACCAGTCACCCCAACACGGTCTATAGCCACCGGCCGGTTCGCCCGTAAGAAACCAGACCAAACCAGTCAACAGACCGGTCCATGCTCGCTCCCGGTCAGCATACCTGATTGGTCAAAAATACTGGGAAAAGCGCACAGAGGTAATTGTAGTTTTGTCGATAATCATCAGTTTTGGGATGAAGAGATTGATCCAATTGGGTCATTGATACCGCCTCACGAGTTCTTGAGCATCAATTGTACCATCCCGACCTCCTCGGTTCAAGAAGGGATTGGTCGGACACTCAAAGGCCGAGATCTGAGGCGGGTCCGGGATGCGGTTTGGGAGAGAACCGGGTTTCAAGCTTAGACTTATTAGTACAGTAAAAATGAGAATAATAGTATGGAGTATTTTTTTTGTCTGGTAAATCCACATGATTTCCTACTCTCTGTCTTTGTTTTTTTAGATAAGAGGAGAGATCAATTAAGATTGAGCGTATATTTTGCATGGAGACATTTAATTATAAAAATGTCGATTGGGTTTTGAATTTTGATTTACAAATTGGTGGATGGGAAACTTTTTATTTTCTAATCTACTGTAATCAAAACAGATTCAGTTCAGTCTGATCCTTCTGTTGTTACTAATTTTAAGAAAAGCTGAATAAAATTTGGCATTCTGGTCATTCAATTATGCTAAAAAAGCAAACAGCTTTTTGATTGCTTCCAATTGAAACATTCAGTGGAGACGAAAACAGCATCTTGTCCTTGCTTCATAGGAGCCTCCTCTTCTTTTCTTTTCTTCATAATTTACATGTGACATATCTGTGCCAATAAATGTTCTAATTCACCGACACACCTTTCCATTACATTCTCTCTTTCTCTCTATTACACTTTTCTGTTGAAAATGCACCAGAGCGGGTGCTTTCCATTACTTGACCGCGTTAGGTAAAGTGGCGTCGGGCGCGTCGGTTAAGACTTTTACAACACGGAGCGAGGGTAATTTCGTACTTTTATCTCATCTAGTTGAAATGGTGCTTTCGAAATGTATACATTGTTTGTAGGCATTACGCAAGCCTGGAGACTAGGATAGAGACTTAAAAATCTCCTAAGGAATATTATTACTATTTTTTGGAGAAAAGTATTTGCCTCGTCTGAGTCCAGTCAGCCCTTGAATATTCACCTTGACTCGTATAAATTTTACCTGAGGTTTGATTAGCCGAGACTATCACAAGAAGGTTTGTAATACATTAATAAATAAGTACATTAATTATGTAATCATTAGAAATTTGTATTATTACCTGTCTTTATTACAACTTTTATTTACACCAAGCCTGAGTTTTTTTAACCATATGTACTGCAGACGAAATTCAAAACGTATAATATGATTTGTTTGGATGTAAATTGACATGATATTATCTAAACCAACCATCACAGACAATTTCATTACATTATTGAAGAAGCAAGCTTTCAGCAAAGGAAAAGATAGTTCTGTACGTAGAAGCACTTGACAATGCTAAAAAGTAAATTTTAAGTATTAGAGAATTTTTCAAAATAAGATTATCATGTAATAAAAAAATTTCTTTTTAAGGGATTGTCGGACATTTAACCACCTCTCTTATGCGTATATACCGAAATTTTTATTTTTACCATTTTCTGAAAAAAATAAACCAAAAACACTCCGAAATTCTGGTTTTTCAGATTCTACCCAGACCGCAGAACACCGTGCAGCACCATTTAATGGGGTCCACACTATGCCGAAGCGGCCCCAGCCAGGGGGCCGCACAATGCCCCTGCGGCCCCTGTTTCTTATATTGTAGTCCAAGAGAGAGAAATTCATTTCTCACTCTCACCCATTCTCTTTCCTGAAAAACAGTTTCTATCTGTAAGTTTTTTTTTTCAATTTTTTTTCTTTTTCAGTAGGTTAATATTTAATCAGTTAATTTTTAATTTTAGGTTTCTTGTGTATTGGATTCAAAATGGCTATTATGGTATCCATTTATACTAGAGAGAGTTCACGCTTTCCTACTTGACGATTCTGGCCGATTTACCAAGGCCAATTTCAAATACACGGTGGTCATCAGGGACGATAACACGGTGAAATGCACATGCTAGAAGCATCAATTAGACAGAATACTGTGTTCTCATGTTCTGTCCGTGTGCCGTCTCTGAGGCATCTACCCTGGCAGCTTTGTAAATCACTACTACCACATCCAGACACTGATCAACACATGAAGGGCTAAATGACATGTGTATGAAAATCAGTCAGAATGGCCTGAACTCGAGGGCCCTGTCCTTGTTCCTGAAACAAAAAATGTTACTTTGGGTGGAAGACGACACAACAGGATTCCGCAATGGATGGACGTACTAAATAATAGGAGAAGAGGACAGCAAGCCAGCCGAGATATACATGAAAGACATAACAGAGCTGCTCGTAATGCACGAGGTAGTTAATTTTTTTACTATTCAATTTCAACTTTTAAAAAATTATTGAAATAATCAGATTTAACAATCACTATTTAAAAATTTGCATGTTGAGAGCCAATCAATGGATTGGATGTTTATCTAGGAGCTAAATCAATAGTTTAATTGTATTTGTAAGATCATTGTTTATTTTAGGTGTATTAAACATATTTTTATTGTACTCGTGAGAACATTAGCATTATATTGTTCTATTGTTGGTTTGTTATCTATTTTTATATTATTATGGCTTCTTTATATTTATTTTTATGGCTTCTTTATATTTGATCCGACAAACGAAAAATATTTTCAGATTAAACGACATTTAAAACAAAAACTAAAACAAATAAAACAATTTTAAAAACAAAACCCTAACCAAATAAAAAACCATTCTGATTAAAAAAAAGGGGCGGCATTGTGCGGCCCCCTGGCTGGGGACGCAGGGGCATTTTGCGGACCCCAGTATTTGGGGCCGCAGATCATCGGTGCGGCCTCGGTATATTTGGAAAAACTCAGATTTCGAGGTGTTTTGATTTATTTTTTAGAGAATGGTATAATAAAAATTTCGGACGTATATATAGTAAAGATATTGACAACACTGTTTTATCCATGCAGCTCACAAACAATAAAATCAAAATGACAGATTATATAATTTGTGCATTGTGCGTTGTATAAAATTCAAATAGCGTTGTTAATATATATATGTTTTAACCAATATAAAGGATGCTATTTTTGATAACAAGATTATCCAATACGAAGAGATAGATAACATTAGAAGAGAGCAAGAACAACATTGTTTTGTTCTTTCAAGATAATGGTTGGATACATAATTTACAACATTCACACTTCACAGTATATCCGGTCAATTAATTTTGGTTTTCGAAAATTTAAAAGTAGTTAGCTAAAATTTATTTTTATTTGCGTTAATTGACAACAAAATTATGACCTAGGTTATTTTCGTATGTAATATACGCGGAAAAAAGAAACATTAAGTGAAAAAGGTAACTTTGCCAGACATTGTTGCTTAAAAGGGAAGATAAAATGAAAAAAATAAAGATATTAACTGATAGAGACAAAATGAAGAAGAGTAAAGCTTACGTGCCACTAATAGCATAAGGTTTTCTGTGCTATGTTTTAAAAATCTATCATATAAACTTCAAACTTCGATTAAGTAACTCAGTAAATTAGTTATATAATGAACTTGTAAAAATTAATTTTTACTATTTTTAGAACTTTTTACTATTTTTTATGATTTATCAAAAATATAACAAAAAATGACTTAAAAATAAAAAAATTGTCAATGATTTAGACTTTTTTTGTCATCTTTCATAAATCATAAAAAATAGTAAAACAGTTTCAAAAATAATAAAAATCAGTATTCTACAAGTTCATTATATAAACAATTTACTGAGCTACTTAAATCGAAGTTTAAAGTTTATACGATAGATTTATAAGACCGTAGCACGGAAGACCTTATGTTATCCACTGCACTTAAGCCATACTCAATGAAAAAATATATAAAATGATGTACCGTGTAAATTCAAAATAGCTTCACCAATCTAAAATTGACAGATTGACAGATGAGACATGTGAAGTCAAAATAGCCCTGTCAATATTTTATCCACGCCATAAAAACAGTGGGCTAAAATGAGAAAGTGCTATTTTTGAAGATTAGGTCAGCACCACCATCCATAGATAAGATGTTTTAAATGATTTGCCTTTTTATGGTTTCTCCTCACTTGTCCATTAACATAAAGTTTGTTTCATTGTGAGCCACATATATGTGGTAGTTAAATTCTATTGACTGTTCGGTAAAAATCACTCACCTTTTTTAATTAAAACTTTTGCATCTGGAACAGAGTTACATAAAATAGGTATGACAAGTGCCGTCTTCTAACCTAAAGAAATTTAAAAAGAAAATTTATAAAAAAATATAAATATTTTTATTGTTTAAAATAATTAAAAAAAATATTTCATCCTAAATTTATTTTCTCATTTTATCATATTTTGTAGCTTTGTTTCTGTTTTAATTGAATTCAAACTACTGACATGAGAAACGTCACGTATGGAGTAGCCGTGATTTTTATTTTTACCCAAAAAAAAATATATTTTAATATAAATAACCAGGTTTTTAAAATATTTTTATTTCTACCCAAACCGCTAGGATTCCTAGCGGTCCGAATTAAAAATTCGGACCGCTAGGATTCCTAGCGGCCCGAATTCTTTATTCGGACCGCTAGGATTCCTAGCGGTCCGAACTTTTAATTCAAACCAAAGCGTCGCCCGTGATCCCTTCCTCTCTTTCTCTGTCGCCTCTTCGCCCGAACAAAGAAAAAACCGAATTTTCGGCTCCGCCAGAAAAAAGGAAAAAAGAAAGAAGGCCGCCTCCGCCCCTCCGACCCTCCGCCCCTCCGCCCCTCCGCCTCGCCGCCCCTCCTAGGCCGTCGATCCGCCCCTCCGCCTCTTCACCCGACCCGACCCGTTAAGGACAGGTACTGCACCATTTCTTGTTTCCTTACCCCGGTACCGACCGGTACTGCAATCCGGTACTGACTTTGAATTGACAGGGACCTTATCGTGATATTTGTTGAATTGTTTGAGGAATTTTGTATAAAAATTAGGCCATTGTGTAAATTAAAAAGAATAAGGGACTAAAATGCAAATTGGTGATTTTTGAATAATTGGGCTTCAGCCGAATTGTATATTGGCCATGACTTGGTAAATTAATTTAGAATTTTAATTAAGTAGTTAAGTAATTAGATGTTTTAAATTTAGTAATTAGAAATTATAAAGTAAGTAGAAATTTTAATTAGATCTTGTGGAATTAGATCTTGTGATATGATGCACTGTTTGTAGTTGGTAATTTATTTGGTGCTTTTAAGCTGAAATTTTGGGATAAATTTAGTGCCCGTATAATTCTCTACATATCTCCTTATTTTCCTGATTATTAGCAAGCAATTTGTGTAATGCCCTAGTCGCTTTAAATCTTGGTACAATAATAAATTAGTACAAGTAGCTTGGATTTGAGTTGAAACTTGTTTTCCTGAAATAAACAAACAATTTGATGTCCTGCCATATGGTAGGCTTACAGAATAAACATGATTGTTTTGAGCTGTTAATGAAAATTATTAATCGTGAGTAGCTGTAGACTGCAGTTATACTACCAGATGTTTCTTCTCTGTTATACTTGATCCTGTATATTATTTATCGTTGCTGTTTTTTTTTTCTCCATTTCGTTCCTTTCAATTATCATCGTTACTAATTCCATTTCCATTTTTTCTCGCATCCCTTAATTCAAGGGCTACAGCCTTGTCTCTCGCTGAACGTGTTCACTGAACAATTTGTCCTATCCTTGTAAAATCAGTGTGCATAGGAGAAACTTCATCCATTGCTACTATTGTTTATTATAACGCCATCTGTTGGCGCACACCCATTTTATATGAAATTAAATAAACGTGTCATTTATGGACCTGAAAATGACTTACAATTAAAATATGTTGTTAATTAATGGAAGACAATTAATTAACAACATATTAATATTTTCGAATCATTACGATTGCAAAAATTTAGTTAATAGGATAATTAGATAATCATGTATTATTTTGTAGTTTTAAATTAATCAACTTGTGCAAATTATTAAGATAAATTTGTACGACTTTAGAAATAGTATAATTAAAGTCCTAACATTTATTAAGTTAAGTACTTGAGATTTACATTACGTGTAGCTAAATTAATTAAGAAACACCTTTATATTACACGTAAATAGTTAGGGATCAAATAATAACAATTTAAATTACGTAGAGTATATTTTAAGTAGATAAGCAATTTATCTTCAAATTAAAATATAACAAATGATTTAAGTAAGTAAATTAATAATTAGATTCGAACCCTAGTTAATTAATTAATTAAGTATGATAACCAGAATGTTGAACTGGCAGGGACCATATTGCAAAATAATTTGATGGAAATTGCTTGATATATAGCTTTATATATTCTTTATTGTGGTTGAACTAATTAGGGAATGAATTTTTTTTAACGTAGGATGGCTAGGGGACGGCCTAGGAGACCACCCGCAGCCGACCCGGTTGATGAGCCCATTCCCACTGACAGCCAGCATCATTTCAGTCCTTTATTATGGATGCCTCACGGTGAGCACCGAGTCTCAGAGGCATCTAAAGAGGTACTTGATTACTTTTTTTTTTTTTAAAGTTTGGATTTTGTTGAATTTTTGTATTTTTAGGTTTTCATGTTGTTCACTTTTTTGAACGCAGAGTGAGGCAATTATAAATGCCAGGGGTCGGTATCCGGACATGCAGTACTTCCCGATGATGGAGGCGTATCTGCAAAATTTGGGGGTGCAGCATTTGGTCGATATTCTACAGTCGGAGGCTAAGTCCATCAACGCGTCCCTGATTGCAGGACTAGTGGAGCGATGGCGCCCCGAGACGCACACGTTCCACTTACCTTTTGGAGAGATGACAGTGACTCTCCAGGACGTTAGCGCTCTCTGGGGTTTGCCTATCCAGGGCGTGCCCGTTGGTGGCATATCTGACCCCACAGATCCAGATGGCACGACGATTAATTACATGCTCGCTGAGTTGTTGGGAGCGGAGCCAGATATACGCAGCAACGGGGGGAAGTCCAAGTACTGTCTGGACAAGACGAAGCTGCGACTTATGTTTGCGAGAGGTCTAGGTAGCGATTCCACTCCGATCGAGATTCAGAGGTACTCATACAAACTATTTGTATTACATTTATTTTGTACTCTGTTTCATGCGGAAAAATGAGTTGCTCTATAATTTTGATATTACAGATACACACGGGGATTCGTGATGGACCTATTTGGTTCTGTCATGTTTGCTGATTCTAGTGGTGATACCATCCCGATGATGTATCTAGAGCTGCTGCGAGACCTTCAGCCGTCGAGCGTCCGGTACAACTGGGGTGGGGCCGTCCTAGCACATCTCTACTCCAACTTGTGCCACGGTTGCAAGGTCAGTATGTTATTTATGTCTTATTTTAATTACCTACCTTGTCATGCACTTGTTGTCTTATTTTAATTATTTAACTTGTCCCTGACGGCTGGTATTCTTGAAAATATAGCGGAAAACTAAGCAAATCTACGGGCCAGTACTGCTTCTGCAGCATTGGTCGTGGTCACGGCTACCGGTGGGGGTACCTCAGCCGAACGAGGATCCATGGGGAGAGCCCGAAAATGGAAATCGGCTGGCATTCGGCATGAGATGGTACGGACATCATGAGTACAAGGACAACCCTCACGGGAAGACAGCAGGTATCAGGACGGTCCGATCTCAGATTCAGAGTCTGGGTGAGACGCAGGTGCGCTGGACTCCGTACCATGAGCTATACACTGAGGGGAGGCTGCCGCAGATTGTAGAGGATGATCAGGAGATGTGGCTCTACAGGGGACCGCTGGTGTGCTTCTGGATAGTGGAGCACCACTATCCAGACCGGGTGCTCCGTCAGTTTCATTTTTCTCCACTCATCCCCGCAGATCCAGACGTCCCGAGATCTGTGATCATGAGGCTACACGGGTAAGTTATGTTCTTTTTAGCATTTTTGTACTTAACATTATTTCTTGTCTTTAAATTGCAACTGACATATGAATTACAGGATAACACACGGTAATCACTGGGATAGAGATTGGAGTGAGCATCACTCGGAGTACTACATCACGGCGGGCGATATGAGTGCCCACTTATGGCAGATGCCGGAGATTGATACGATGCAGTTCCAGGGAGATCCCCTATTGAGATATCAGGCTTGGTACCTGCGGGTCGGCATGGCTTCGGTGTATATAGAGGGAGATTACGGCGAGTTTCTTCGCTCACAGATATTCGAAGACGATGGTTATACCCCTACTGGCCGGAAAGGTGCTCGCCAGGTAATGCATCTAAAACAACACATTTTTATGCGTTATGAACCTTTTATCATAACTTTAATTTTTTCTAACGTTTTTTTGTAGCTGCTGTTAGCGCTTAAAGGTGCCGCGCGTTCAGTCGTTTGTCTTGGAAAACGTGGCTACAGAGCGGTCGGGCACGCGATGTTGAACTTGGTTGCCCCATGCATTGCGGACTACGGCCAGGAGGCAAAGCTGGTCACCATGTTACGAGACGCCGGAGAGAATATTGATTGGCGCGCAGTACAGCCGGACGAGCCTGACGCGCCAGCTGTTATGAACAGTGAGATGCCACCGGAGCCATCAGAGCAGCCAGAGTGGGATTATCATCGTTGGGTACTGCACATGGCCGGTTGGCACGCCTACCGTGACGAGCAAGGTCGTCCAGTTCTTCCCCCGGTATGTGATTCTTTATTTTATTTATGCTTTTACTGTAATCAAAGATAGTTAAAATTTACTAAATTTGTGCTATCCTTGCAGGGTCCTGCATACATGCCGACACAGCCTGAGCATCATGAGTCTCCAGAGATGCAGGATGACCGGATGAGTTTTAGCCTTGCAGACATATATGCCGACACAGCCGCCTCACCGCCACCGCGTCAGCCGTATCCAGAGATGGCTCACGATTGGGAGGCCTCTGGTAGCCGGACTCAGGCTGATTATGAGTCACAGTTTGTGACATCCATATTCCATACTCCCACGCCACCGCCAGCTACCGACGTGGCCTCGGATCCATGGGATACAGCACTTACGATGAGCAGGCAGGACAGCCTCGAGGATCATATTACACCAGCTCGCGCCGTGCAGGCAGGACAGCCTCAGTGGGAGGATTGGCATGAGCGCATATTCAGTAGAGAGAACAGGGGTAGACCACCTCACCGATTCTCCCCTTCGGAGTACGATGGATAGAGGGTATATTTTGTTATGTTTTATTTTTTTGTAGTTTAGTTTAGTTTAGTTTGGTAGTTTTAGTGTAGTGTAGTTTCGTTATGTTTTATTATGTTCTATGTTTTATTATGTTCTATTTTTTTTCTATTATGTTTTATTATGTTCTATTTTTTTGTAGTGTAGTTTATTTATGTTTCGTTATGTTTCGTACAACAAAAAGAAATAACATCCATTGACGATCATACAACATACTATTTCAAAATTAATATAAATAACATCCAGAAATAACATCCAAAATATAAAATACAAACTTAATATCTGTTTCAAACGATCATACAACATACTATTTCGTCTTACCGGTCTTGAACGTACATGGAACAAAATCATCGTCCGAGGTTGACGATGACGGCTCGGTAACAACAGACGACGTGCTAGCCTGAGTCTTAGCCTTAGTCTTAGCCTTACTCTTCGTCTCAGGCGTCTGTACATCATCTTTTTTTTTTCCCAATCCATAGCCGTAGGGGTTTTCTACAAAATCATCATCAGATATGTCATTTGTACGACAATCATCAGCAGATCCTTGCACACATTTCCTAGACCAAATTGGACAGTCCTTTCTCTTCCTTCCGCAGCCCCAATTGCATTTCTTTTCCTCGCCCTTTCCTCGATTGTTACTGTCCATCCTCCTCGTCTACAAAGTAAAATACATACAAATAAAGTTCATACAAATAAAGTTCATACAAACCTCAAAGTAATAAAATAAATCCTCAACTGCAACATAATAAAATACATACAAATAAAGTTCGTACAAACCTCAAAGTAAAAATTCTTCAGAAAATAAAGTTAATTCCTACGACTCTTTCTAAAATTTAATCCCCTGAGCCAACCAGTTCCCCATGACGATGTGCTCCTTCTATCTTGTTGCACTGTTTCGTCTTGCCGGTTAGCTGTACCGGACGGTCCTGCTTGCGCTTCGTTAGCTGTACCAGATGTGCTCCTCCTTCCTAATTGAGATGTGCTCCTTCTAGCTGGTTGCACTCCTTCTTCTTGCTGGTGTGCTGTATCGGATGGCCTTGCGCCAGATGTGCTCCTCCTACCTGCTTGAGTTGTGCTCCTTCTTCGCTGGGTAGTACCTGAAGGCCCTTGCATTCCAAAGAACTCCCCTCCTGCCCGTACTTCTCCCATTGCCTCCCTAAACATCATATTTGCATTTTCACGGTCTGCTGTACGGCTTCTGGCTGTGCTTCGCCGCGGCCCTTGCGATCCACTTGCCTCTGCCATAACTCGCTCATTCTCTGCTACATTTGCTGCGTTATGAGCCTCTGCAGCCCAAATATGTTAGTTAGTAAGCTATTTAACATTGGAACCGAAAATAATTAGGAATGAATGTGACATACCTCGCCTCTGCCTGTCAGAAGTGGAACGGCGAGGACGGTGCCCCCGTCGCCTACCTTGCATTTCATCCATGGTCATATCTTGCCGGATGTGTTTTCTCCTACCACGCCGTATCCAATCTCTGTTTGGCTCAATTTTAGGGGTAGTGGTTGCAGGCCAATCTTCAGGATTGCCGTAAGGAACAAACAGTGCATTCCAAGTACTCAGAAGGTAGTCCACCCTATACCAGTGGGCAACAAATAGGTTGGGTGACCAGTTTCTATTACGACAAACCGCTAACACATGAGCGCACGGAATCCCAGTTAATTGGATACCTCTGCATGTACATTCCACTTTTCTCTCTGGCCCAACTGTCACGATATACTGGAACCTTCTATGAATAATTGACATAGTTCCATCCTGCATTTGGACCACTGGAACATATTCATTTGGGCCCGTGACTTGGTAATTACCTTCGCCGTGCGAGTATGGGATGACATCCATTTTTGTAGCTTTCTCCCACCGTTTGGCGAGCTTAACATGTACCCGTTTGGAAAAAGGCTGTTCTGCATTGCTTTGCTCCGTCGCTGCCTCTCGCCGTTGAACAAACCACCTGTTGCACTTGGCGAATGTCTCCTCTACAAGTGCCGCCACGGGCAACATTCGGCTATCCTTGAAGACAGCGTTCAGGGACTCAGAGCCGTTTGTTGTCATGATACCAAATCGGTACCCTCCATCACAGGTCTGGAAAATTTTTTCAAAATTTGACGGCTCCATGACATCATCAGGACGTACTTTGCCCACTCTCCTCAGAAAAGCATTACACGTCGGATTTTGCTGCAATAGAACAAAGCAAAATTAGACAAAATGCATCTAAAAGAAACAAAAGTGATATGAATTAGACAATATTAGACATACCGAGCAAAAATCTTCGAACATCTCTTTCAGCCTTCTTGGCTTCCTCTTCCTGGCTCCTTGTTTGAACCTAGTTCCGTACCATTTGTCCTTCCCACACGCCTGGACCAGGTTATCTGCAACATGTTGGATACAATACCTGTGCACAAAATTATCCCTATCCCATCCGTATTCAGGTTTCAATGCAGCTTTGATACCCTTGTGTTGGTCCGATATAACACATACGAATCTATTCACACCAATCACATTAATCCTAAGCCAGTGTAAGAAAAAACCCCAGTTCTCTTCATTCTCCGTATGTACAATTGCAAATGCTAGAGGCAGCAATTGGTTATCGGCATCATAGGCGCAAGCCATCAAAAGTCTGCCCTCATACCGCCCAGAAAGGAAGGCTGCATCTATACTGATCACCGGCCTTAAGTAATCAAATGCGGTAATGCATGGTCCGTAAGCCCATGCCACGGCCCTGAATTGCTGAACACCTTCTTTGACCAGTCCTGTATTTTTATCGATGCTCGGACTTGTCTGAAATTGGTATTTTGAGCCGGGATTCGTGTAACATATCCCGTTAAGCAATAGTTTCATAAAATTGTACGACT
Source organism: Carex parvula (assembly GCA_025461045.1). Lineage (NCBI taxonomy): Eukaryota > Viridiplantae > Streptophyta > Magnoliopsida > Poales > Cyperaceae > Carex > Carex parvula. The sequence continues at coordinate 622,678 of JAJGRW010000568.1, forward strand.
CTTCCCAACTCCCAAATTGCCGGGCAACTGCAAGCTCACGACCTCTCCAAAGTTTGTTGTACTTCGGGGTTATACTGCCAAACCTAACCCTCACGCAGTGTGCCACACTCCGGAGGCTCATAGTGGGGTCTTCCTTAATGCCGCTCTCGATGAGGTCTGCGATAATTGATGCCGTGAGTTGTGCATGGTCCGACCTTTCAAACTCAGATTCGCATGTGTGAGGCGTGTCTTGCTCAGTTATCATCCATGTATCTCCGGCATTTGTTGCTCTTGCCTTCAGTTTGAAACGACAACCCGGAGTGCTGCATCTAATTTCCAGCCGGGATGTGTCACTTCTCTTCGTATATATCTCCTTATTCTTGTCAACATGGTACTCTCTGATCTTTTTCGTCAGTTGCTTTTTACTTACGAAGTATTGGCCTTTTGCAAGCTCACTCCTGTACTCAACCCGACGACCATAGTAAGAAATATCTGCTTCTCGGAAAGCAGATGTGTCATTGAAGTTTACAAAAGGGTGAGTCTCACCGCGGCCACCCAACGGCATATTCTCTCTATTCTGCCTCACAGTGGGCTGTGTGTATTCTTCTTCTTCATCTTCTTCATCTTCTTCACCTCCTTCATCATTAATGTCACAGTCTCCTTCCCCCAATTCATCCCCAGTTTGCAGATTCTCCTCCGGTATCTCGTTTATAAATTCAAATTCCGACTCGTTTGGATCTTCCTGTACTGGTGGCGGTCTGGGGTGAGGATTTGGTTCAGGCCCAGGTAAGGATGAATGACCGTCATACATGGATACAGGTGGGATAAAAGCTGGAGATTGGGGTGAATTATTGTATATTTCTTGTTCCGGTTCTGCTACAGGCATTACGATAAAAGGAGTGTGTGGTTCATTATCTTCTTGATAATGTTGGGCAGCCGAATTTTGGCCTGAACTTCCGGCCCCTGACTCTTCGCGAATTCTGCGTGCAAAAACTTCCAACAATGATTCGCCAGACCTCAAAACCTGCGCTATTAGACCTCTCAATGCCCCGTTATCTCCCAGTGTGATTTTGACATACTTTCCTGCGTGGACCATTCGGGCCTGAATTTGTAATTGGCAACGATTCCTATTGTAGCCGCTCGCTTCATAAATAAGCGATTGCAACTGCTCAAATGAGAAATTTTCATCAACCCAGTACGTATTTGCTGCAGCCTTGGAGTAACGTACTCCATACTGGTCAGTTATGAACTTTCCTCCAAAATGTATTGAAATTGCAATAGACATGGCCAATAAACTACATTCATAAATGACAAATATTTGGTCAGTTTACTGATTTCAATTGTGAACAGTAAATGTGAACAGTAAATACGTATGTGAACAGTAAATGTGAACAGTAAATACGTATGTGAACAGTAAATGTGAACAGTAAATGTGAACAGTAAATACGTATGTGAACAGTAAATGTGAACAGTAAATACGTATGTGAACAGTAAATACGTATGTGAACAGTACATACGTATGTGAACAGTAAATACGTATGTAAACAGTAAATGTGAACAGTAAATACGTATGTGAACAGTAAATACGTATGTAAACAGTAAATGTGAACAGTAAATACGTATGTAAATACGTATGTGAACAGTAGTAAACAGTAAATACGTATATAAACAGTAAATACGTATGTGATTGACAGTAAATACGTATGTAATTAACAGTAAATACGTATATAAAAAAAAATTACCTGACAGCAGACTCTCCGTCTCTTCCTTCAGAACTCCTCTTCCTCCCTCCCTTCAGCCCTCCTCTTCAGCCCTCCAGAGCCCTTCACTCTTCCTCACTGATTTATCACGCAGAGCCCCTGGTATTTATAAAAAAAAAAGAGACCCAAACCGCTAGATTTCCTAGCGGTTCGAATTTTTAATTCGGACCGCTAGGTTTCCTAGCGGTTTGAATTTTTAATTCGGACCGCTAGGAATCCTAGCGGTCCGAATTAAAAATTCGAACCGCTAGATTTCCTAGCGGTTTGGGTAGAAATATAAATATTTAAAAAACCTGGTTATTTATATTAAAATATATTTTTTTTGGGGTAAAAATAAAAATGTCGGTTTCCCTCCCCTGTCTAATTTTTCCTTCTACTACTTTGTTTGCACAAGCTAAGCTGCTAACGTTGACAAGGACAATTTTTACTTTTTTATTGCTTGCCTCTAATATTTTAGCACATTATGCTTGCTTTATAGGGGTAGTTCCGCAATTTAGTGAAAAGATTAGTAGACAAAGATACTCTTCCTCGCCATAAAGGACACATAGGAAACCTATAATGGTTTATTTTATTATTAAAAACACCAACTTTATGTGGCACAAGCGAAGTAGAATTTGGGTTTTTCTAATTTGGCATATTGCAGTTTGAGGTTTCTACTTTCTACTAGAGTTGTGTCAAATGCAATGAACAAATACTTTATGTTAGCCTTATCTAAATTGGTTTAAAAAATTTAATTTTTTTGGGATTGAACTAGTTTAAATAGATTTTATTATTTAAATCTAATTGAGTAATTTAACAGGCATAAAATAATTTTATGTTGCACCACCTATGTTGCAAAGAATCAGTGTTATACTGTTAGTAAATAGTAAGAAGCAAAGGCCAGATTTCACAGTGAAAAAAGCACCAATTATCAAATCTTTTATAGATGTCAGTTTGTTGAGAGGAATACAACGCCTTTACATATATGTATCAGTTTCCAGCTTCTTTATTGATTCTAAATTGCTTTATAATTCTTTTTGTATTTATTAACTTTTCCAGCTTTTGCTGAATTTCCTTTTTTCTTTTTTTCTTTTTGACTTTTGTAATTCAAGCGAATATAACGGATGGCGTTAAATATTTGTACTTCTAGCTTTTTCTTTTTGACTTTTTTATTTTATTTTTGTAATTCCAGTTATTTTCTTTCCAGATTGGATGTAAAAATAACATTAAGACAAATATAAAAATTTAAAATTAAATTCACCTCAAAATAGATACGGATAGAGAGCGAATAATCTTTATTCGATGAAGACAGATTCTAACAAAATTACAAAACATATATGAATGTTACTAACAAATATGCTCAACAACAACCAAGCCATTGCCCAAACAAGTTGAGGTAGGCTATAAATGAAATCCAATCAGAATCACAAGGTCAAAATAGATAGTAATAAAATAATAGTAAAAATAATAATAATAATAATAAACAATAGTAGTAATACTAGTAGTAATAACACTAATGGTTGGACTATGCAATAATCCACTTAGTCTATTTGACTAGATTTGTAAAATATATATTTGTTGAATTTTACAGTTTCTTGTCTTGAGATATGATGCAGGTTCATGAAGATATAAAGCTTCAACAAATATCAAAAATGCATGCACAAATGCTACACATATCAAGGATGTGCTCCAATGAACCAAAGAATGAACGAAAAAGACTTAACTCAAGATTAGTATTAATTAGAAATCTGTGAAATTGGTCAAATATGCTTGAGATTGAAGTAATTTACATAAACCGTTACAACAATTAAGGAAGCGTTACAACGGAATAATTCATATGCTGAAATCCACAGTGTAATTGATTGATTTCGTTACAACGGTCAAATTAAACGTTGCAATGGAATAAATCAATTTCGGACTCCAAAACTTCCAGAGAGTTCCATTGTAGCAATCGTTGTAACGCTTGACAAGCGTTAGGATTTTCAGCGCAGCCAAACCTATTAGCTGGGGCTAACTGTTGCAACGCTTTACTAACCGTTGCAAACGGTTGACGCCAGTTATCAAGTTTTGCTTCTCTCTCTATAAATAGAAATAAAATCTAGGTTTGAGATAATATTCTAGCCGTCCCCAATTTCAATATTTCGTATTATTTTTAAATATAGAATTCTCCATTGTTCCTCGTGCACAAAACTTCAATATCTATACAATAATCTCAAGCATACTCCACCAAACTCAATCTTGTGTAAGAATTAAAGTGATTTGTATGAGATCTCTTGTTTGTTTCAAATACTTGAGCCTTTAGTGCTCATGACCCAATTTCGTGCTCAAGCCGTGTGACTTTCCAAGGTTAGTAAGGGCTCACCTGTTTTACCTTGTACTCCTTTCTCATTGGGTAAAGAAAGACGCGTCATCAAGAAAGTCGCGAAGCCCCGGAGATGTAGACGCTAGTGTCGAACTCCGTAAACAACTCTCATATCAAGTGTCTCTTAACTCTTCTATTTACTTTACGTACACTTGCTTTATTTAAGTTTTCTTGTTTCCGCCAAGAACAACGTACGTATACGTTAGATATATATATTAGTGGTGAATATTAAATTACTTAAGTATTAAATTTTTAAAATGCCCTATATTTACCAGGTGTTGTTTGGGACCAACACTAATAATAATACTAACAAATATGTTCATATATAAAAAAAGGTATTTTAGAATAATAAATAAATAAAACAAAATTAATAAAAAAAAATATGCATGTACTAGTTGATGTTTATGATAGAAAATTAAGTATATAAAATAAAGGGGTATGTCAACAAAAATAGAAAAGAGAAATTTAAAAAATGAGATGTATATTTTTATTGAAAAGAGAAATTTAAAAATTGAGATGTATAAATAGAAAGAGCAAGATTTAAATGTCTCACGTTTGAATGTTTTAATGATGCCTCACATACTTATCTGTATTTTTAAAGTCCAAATAGTCAATTCGAACTGTTTAATATAATCTTCATATTAGAATGTGCTTAAACCAAATTTTTTTTTTTGTTTGAAAAAAAATACTATTTTTTAGACAGGTACAAAATTATTGTTTCTGGATGATCTAGAATTTCTGAAAAACAATAATTTTGTACCTATCTAAAAAATAGTAAAAAAAGTTCCAAAATATAAAATTTGGCATCGAATCACATTTTAATAAGGAGATCATGTTGAGCAATTCGGATCAACTATTTGGATTTTGAAAATGAAAATAAAAATGTGAGACACAAGCGAGATATGAAAGACAGGAGACATTTGGATCCATAGAAATTATGACAATTTGACATACGTATAAATTTTTTGAAACATTTGCTTTTATTTCATATTTGGATCCCGTGTATCTGCATTATTTTTGACAATATAACCAAATCCGACATTTTTATTAATATCCAAAATAAACAAAACAAAGTATCAAATGTATCCATAACGAGCGGACATTTTTATTAATGCCTAAACCGGTTATTTTTTGACCGGTCAGAATTTTTAATCCAACCGGCTAAAAAATGATAGTTTGGACACTAATAAAAATGTCCGCTCGTTATGGATACATTTGATATTTGTTTTTTAATTTGGATATTAATAAAAATGTCGGTAACCAAATTTGTATTTGTACTTTATCATTTTTGTATATGAGGAGGGCTCAAATGCCCCAATAATTTTTGCCCCAATCAGCACCTAAAATCTAAATCGCACATCTAATATTAAATTGCGGTCCAGATTGAGACCATTTATTTCTAAAAACACTCGCGACTAATTGAGATGTTTCTCTCCATTTTTTATATATCCTCACCGCTGTCCAGTTCTCTTCTTTCGTCTCCAACAATAACTGATTGCGACCCTCTATCTCCTCCGTGCAATACAGTCGTGGTCTCTCTCTCCTCCGTTCAAATTTCCAACATGTGGATATATTTTCTTACATGGAATGTCATTTTTTATGACGTCTTCATAAAAACACTCATCTATTTCATAAATTCAGATTCTATTGGTACCAATCATGGTAAACATGTTTCACGTATAACAAAATCATATTACATACATACATTCACTTGAAATATATTGTCAAGAAATCAAATACAGTCATAAAGAAACCTTTTCTCTCTTTGGAAAAATGGGATAGGAAAATAAAAAATGAGAAATTGCATGAATTATCAGGCGATTACTCCAATAAAAAACAAAAACAAAAAGAAAAATCAATAATCATCGGAAAATGAAAATTCATAAATGAATTTTAAAAATTCACGAATAACTGAAAAGTGCCTCCGAGTAGCTTAGGCATGGTGTGCCCCCACTGATATGCCGCACTGTTTCCCTATACAATGATGTCTACTTCTAATATCAAACTAGCCTATCCAGTCAGGGAAAAGGATTTGTCAGTGGTAGTGGCCGTGGAAGCAGTTCTCTGCTCTTGCGACAAAACCCTAACTTACTTGGGAGGAGATATGAACAAAGAAATCAACGGAGAGGCGAGAGGAGAGTTTCACCGGGGTCGAATCGGGCGGGAGCGGCGAGAGGAGGAGAGTGTTGTCGGGCGGGAGGAGCGAGAGGCGGGTTGCGTTTGGATAGGAGAAAGAATTTGGATAGAGCTAATTTGCATTGTGGGTGAAAGAACGAAAATGGGTGAGAGGAGGGGACTCGGGAGCAAACTGGAGTGAATTAGAATTTCTAATCAAGTACTCTATTTGGCACAAATCTTGGCACACGAATGAGAAGACCAGATTTTGGGAGCTGATTGGGGTAGAAATTGTTGGAGCATTTGAGCCCTCCTCTTTGTATATACATAATGGAGATAAATACTGATAATTTATTTATGAATACATATAGTATATTAACAGATAATTTGTGGATCCAAATTCAGTACCGTTGATACATCTAGTTTCAAGTTCATGTGATCGAGTTTCAATTTGACCGCTCTCCCATTATGAACTTTAGTGAATTATTTCAGTTGCATTTTAGTCTTTAATTTCAGATTTCTCAATAATTTTATGGTAGTGCAACTGTGCAAGGAGTGCTTAGACATCTCAATAATTTTAAATATTTTTATCATGTGTACCAAAATTAATTGAAATTTCATTTTTTTTTTAAAGTTTTTATACAGTTCAGTTTTTCTCATAAAATATTAAATGTGTGTCTGTAGTTTAATAGTTAGAATTTTACTTTGTGGTTGTAGAAACTTGAGATCAAATTATAGCGACAACACATTATGTATTTTATGTTTCAGTCCTTCAATCTAGATTTTCTAATTCTGCCTCTAGCAGTAGTTTGATCAGATCCAATCTAGCAGAGATAGACTGTCCATATCAGCTCACAATATACAATGACCACGATATTTTCTGTATTCACCCAAAAGTGACTTTTGAACCGGGATCAATAACTCAAATTCAAAATATTTTAATTTTTTTTCAATAGCACACAAAAAATATTTTAATTTTTCTTACAACCACAAAAAATTCGGCCTGAAAAATATTCATCCGGGTTATTTGTCATAGTCTTTCTAATAAATCAAATTATATAGTATTCCATATATTTTCAAAGAAATATATAAAATATTTCTAATATTTTAATACAAAAAATAAATAAATCATAACATTTTCTATTTAATTAAAAAAAACTCAAATCCGAAGAATAATTCTCCAGAACTCCAAATTCAAAGGATAATTCTTTGGAAAGTGAACCTTTAGATTCGGAGAATAATTCTCCGGAAAGTAAGTCTGAATCCGAAAATTATTCTTCGAATTGACAGAATTGGAATTTTTCCGAATTTGGATACAGAATGTTAAATTTATATTTTTTATGAATATTAATACAAATTTCGGTAAAACTTGCCTGCTATATTAACCCAGGTCAAAGTATTTATTTCATGTGCTTGGAATTTATTTTGCTTGTTCAAGTGAAGATTTAATTGTAAATGATAATGACATAACATGATTCTTGAAAGAGTAGGGTTCCCGTACTTGGATTTTTTTTGTGTCTTTATCTGTTTGCATAAAAACAGTCCGATCTGTTTTGGCACGGATATTGAAGAGATTCCGTGCATCCATCTCCGTCCGGATTGGCCGGGTTCTGATTGGACGGTCCGGATGCAAACCCAAAATATGAGTTACTTTAGGGAGCTGAGATATGAAAAAATAAAAAAATTGTTTGCTCCAATTGAAAACAAGTTAAGAGTTTCAAATATTTATCGTATGATCAGAATTGTCGACCGGATTGGAAAAAAAAAAACATTAAATCGCTCAGTGCAAACAGATAAATTTAAATTCGTGGAAATATTCTATCATCAGTTTATTTTTTGGACCCTGTAATTTACTCAAATGAATTTTTTTCTAATTGTAAATAATGGAGAATAATATGAATAATTGTAAATATGAAAATACAGTACATAATTAATTTTCTAAGAGAAGCTGGCTTGAGCTGCACCTTTTACTTCTGTCTCTCTCTCTCTCTTCTGTAATGCACAAATTCAAATTAGAAAAGAAAGAGATCTTGAATTGAGGAACCGTTACACATAAATGCGTATATATATATAGGTTGAATTGATAAGTTAAATTTTAAAATCTTTTGTTTACCTCTTCAGCAAGCTTAACTTGTGTAATTAGTGCTCTAACTAAATAAGTGTTGAGTTTAACGAAGACAATATTTAACACAATTAATCCTAAATAAGGAAATGCACTGCAAATCCTCTTTCATTCTTTAACTTGAAGTATATATAATTTTTTGACAGTACAATTCACCAATTATGTATATTAGTTGAAAGATAGCTACTATTTTATGAAAATTGTACCTTGCTTTGTTGTCGAAACTATAGATCAAATAGCCTATACAGAAGGAAACTTTATTAAACTTACATTATGTATATACTGCTACCTTGCAAGATTGATCGATTTAAACAATTTGAAGAACAAGTGAATAATTATGACGCAAAATCAATAGCTTCTAGCTAAGGTTGGTTACATTTCATGCTTGTACCAGTTCATTTGTTCCTCGGTAAATTGTGATGAAATTGCACTAAACCAAATAGCAATAAACAAACTGAGTTTTCGGAAATGCATCTTGTAACACCATTTGCATACAAATGCTTAATTTAATTAACCCATTGCTTAATTTGATTCATTCTTAGTTGGTAGAACTTTGCAAAATAACTCTTAATTAGGAAACTACAAGCTGATGTTGGTGTAAGCTTAATCTAAGTTTTGGTTACAATTTGAAGTCAGTAAAACAACTTACTGCAGCTCCTTGGGTGATCAATTTCAACAATGTCTAGGTCACCACAGAAAATCAAAATTGAGAGACACCAATTTACTAACACTTCTCTTATGCCAGCATTCTGAGTAACTAACCGCAGTCGCCAACAATTCTATGTCAATTACCTAAAGTTATAATTTGTCAACTTATATCATCTTCATTCAACACGACAAATACCTAAATGTACCTTAAGAGCAAGTTCAAGCCAAAACACACTATCCATATGATCATCTTCAAATTTACAACATCAGAATGCTTGTCAAAATGGGTGAAATGAACTGCTTCCCTCTGGATGAAGCTTATACCTATTGTTGTGCTGCCATTGAACAAAGTAAAAGAAGTAGAAAAAACCATGAAGTTAGGAAGTTGAAACTTGAAAGATGTAACTTATTAGAGTGATTAACTTGCCAACTTGATGAAGTTTAAACTTTGAAGTTTCATCTTTTAAGTTGCAACTGAAGTTGTTATTATTTTTGTGCTCCCAATAATTGGGTAACAATATGAAGAAATTACTGATCCATGTCAGAGAGAAAAAGGAAACGGAATTAAAGAAGGCAAGATTGCAATCATTTTCAATGGACACGTCTCACTGTAAAATCCATAGCGGAAATCAGGGAAAAAAAATAGGTCCCTTTTAAGTTTTACTAAAGTGCATCAGGCAAGGGAAAAAAAAAAGATTCAATCGGATGAGACTCACCGCCTGAGTTATGCTGATCTGACTGGTTCGTTATGGCGCGCTTCTTCGAAAGCACCTTCTATCAGTGAATTTGAAAACGATAGTTAGAGGCAGAGCTGAACCAGTGCAGCAGGGAGAAACTGCAAAGAAAGAATGAAACAGATGGTCAACAACTTGTTAAATTTTTGTGTTGCTAACTAAAAAAATAGGAAATTCAACCATAATGATGTATATTAAGAGTAGATTTCAATATCAGAAATATGAGAGAGATTTCTGATGAAGATGGATCATGGAAAGTTGGAAACAAATCCTTCATTGTTTTTTTTTTTTTCTTTTTTTACTTTTCACTATCAGTATGCTGAATTTTACCTCAAGTCTATTTCGGGGGAATTTAAATATTGATAAATGTTAAAGTTATGCAAGTAACAATTACACTTTGATCGGAAACACTGGAGCATGAGAAATGAGTTCATTTCATTAAAAAGAGATGAATAGAAATGATTCTGAATTGAAATTTTCTGATTGGAAACTATTTACAAGTGAGTAGAATTCATTTTCAAGAGTTAAAAAACCATCCATCATATTTAATGAATTTACAGAAATTGCCATTGTTAGGGTTTCACAGAACTCAGAAAATGGATGTTAAATTGAAAAAAGAAAGTTACTGGAGAACAATAGAAGTTTGAAGAAAGCAACTCAATACCTTGTCGGACCTCCAGATGTGAAGAAAAGAGATCGATTTCACCGTGCAGTTGACGAAGGAAGAGAAGAACGAAGAGGGTAGATAGGTCTTCTCACGAGCGAACAATCAATTCTCGCCAAATACCTATGTTTTGGCGGAGATTTGCTGACGCGATTTGAGGGTCGGAAAGTCGCGTGAAGTGAACTCTTCTCTAGCTTCTCCTTCGCTTCCGATCACAAACGAGACAGCGAATTCTAATTCTATTTCGCGTTTGTTGCTCCCTTCCCCTTTCCGATCAGAGCCTAAAGGAGTATGTCATAATTACCAAGATACCCTTATGATACTGACAAATTGCAGACCAATCAAGAGTACCGTTTTGTATATTATGCTTGATTAACTTATGTAGAGGCATTTTATTCATATTAATTTCAACTCCATCAATGCAGTCCTGGAATTTAATAAAAAAAAAAGGAAAGAGCAGGCCATATAAGTATCCAATAGAGAATGCTACAAAATCGGATACCGGTAAGATAACATTTGGGTTAGTACAGCTCCATCTGCAACCCGCCATTGTACATTTTTTTGTTCAATACACCTTTTGAAAAAAAAGGACAAGATTGTAAGATGTAAGATGTCAAACCAATTAAATCCATCATCATTCAGTAAAATTCTTAAAGGATTCTACAATGCAACATATAATGTAAGATGTGAAAACTTTGGTACCCCTTTTCTGGTACCCTTTTTCTGGTACTTTTCTGGTACTGTACCAGTTCAGATATTTAACCCCTTTTCTTTTTCATTTGAAAATGTACGATGTGAAAACTTTGGTACCCCTTTTCTGGTATTTTTCTGGTACTGTACCAGTTCAGATCTTTAGCCCCTCTTTTTTTTTATGGTGCTCTAGTTCTTAGTTATCTACTAATTATTGTTCTGAAATAATTAACAGGAAAAGGCAGAGTCTCGAAATTATATTGATATTCCACCGTATAGTATTACAGTCTGCAAAAGGGTGAAATGCAATTCTAAAAAAAAAAAAACACTGCAGAACAATTGGGCGAGTCAAACTCCAAAGATGAAATAATTACAACATATCGTAAAACAATCTGGAACACTAATTATGTTGGTACCAAAAATTCTCTATATACTTATATTTTTCTTTTTTCTTTTTCCTTTTTTTTTCCCGGCAGTTTCGAAAGCAAATCGTAATGGTAATATTTATAAGATATCATGTTATAATTTTCCTTACTTGCACTATACTTGAAATTACTTTGATTATATCTAAAATTATAGTATGTATTGGGTATATTCTGGTACTGTATCAGTCTGTACCAGTTAAACTTTATCAGTCTAGTACTGGTCCGACCTGAGTATCAGTTTACTGTATCAGTTTGGTACTGGTACGACCTGAGTATCCGACCAAACCTAATGGCAAACTTATGTGAACATATCAACTGCGCAACAAATGTAGTCTTGATCTCAGTAAATATCCCCATAATTTTCCTTTTCATTTCAAGTGAGTGCTATAATCTGAACAAAATGTATAAGCCCCTTCGTTGATCAGATTACTTCTTAAACAAGGAAAAGAAGGCACAATACAGTGGCAGTAAACCAACAAATGAAGGGAGGAACTGATACTCGGAAATCAGAAATCAAACCTGTGCGCACGACAGATCTAAAATAGAATGCAACATTGACGAACACTACAAATCCTAAATTATTAATCATTAGTGGCAAAACTTTGGCAGGAGGAATAACATTTAATATTCGTGCAGATTCTAATTGGACGGTCCAGATCTGAAAGCAAACTTTGAGTTACTTTAGTTAATCGAATTCACTAGGCAACGGGCACTTAAAAAGTAACCGAAACACCGCCTTCCTCAGAAGAGCATCTTTTGAGTTAACGCATCTCAACCGTCTGATTTTAAAAGGAACCAATCCGGCCACAGCCTATAATTCAGGGGCCCTTTAATATTACTGTAGATCTAGTCCACACGAATCTTAAAGCGAATCGGACGGTCAAAATACATTAACTCAAAATATTCTTTTTTTAGTTAAATGCAGAGGATACGAATTCATCCCGTTATAAAACCCTTTCTCCGAGCAGCAAATCGTGGCGGCGAGAGCGAGGATTTGTGAGAAATTTAGCCTCATCGTGCAACCCTTTCTCCTACTTGCGGAGAACTAAGCTCAAAAGAGGTAAATTTTTTGATCTTTTCCAGTTCTTATTTTGGCATTCTAGTGTGTGTTTTCGGGCATGGCTGGCTGGAATTTGAAAATTTAGGGAAGGTAGTAGAGTTCTTCTTCAGGTGACTTTCGGTGAAATCTGAGGGATTGTATGTATGAATTTAGTAATTCTCAAATGTCCAAATTTAAGCTTTGATGGCTGAAAAAAAATCTTTGTACCTGATCGGACGGTTTCTAAGGTAATCAAGCCGCCTCTTCTTGTTGATTAAAAAAAAAAAAAAAGACAGCTAGTAGATGTGTTTCAGAAATGAAAAGTGGAGCTCCTGAATGATTTGACAATAAGAAATTTGGGGATTTATTTTGAAAATGGTTGTCAGAATATTTCATGATGGAAAGTTGTGTTGAAGTGCTGTTAAGAAAGTTATTTACAATTGTTATATCCAGCAAGTGTTGTTTACGCAAATTATGACATCTCACATTGGCACCTTATTAAGTCTTTTAAATAAACCCCTTGGCCTTTGATATTTAATTTAAAATTGGTATAAAAAGCATGTGGCAAAGATATCCTTCTGACTGCAAAGCATGGTCAATCTGGATTCTGTTATCATAATATCATAAGAAAACTTCTATTACTCTTGAGACTTGTTTTGTTGAAGCGAACATTTATTCGGTGTTGCTCTATTCTTTCAGTTATTCCCACTTAGCTTGTTACTGTGGTTGTGTCAAATCCATAGTATGGGTTTTTTATATTCCCACTTCCTTCTATATTTCTTTAAAATTAATAAATTTTGTCAATGTTTCTAATGATCAATTCCGTATATATTGGTTTGCTAGATCAACTTTTATTTAAATTAATAAGTTAATAATTTAAGCATGCCAAATGAATTTGTTAATATCTAGTTTATAAATTAATTATTTTTGGCACTAAACAGATATGTTACTCGTTATCTTATCCTTATATATATATTTTTTCACTTTTGTAATATAGATACTCATGAGGTGACATCAGCTTAATCATAAAGAATGCGAGCTGCCTTGAATTTGGCATGAGTGGTTTAGGAAAGGAATTAATGGCTTACAGGTATGTTTTTGCTTCTATTGATTATTTTTTTTTGAAGGTTGGCGGCGAAATACCGCTAACAAATATATTAATAAAAAAGAGTTGTAATTACATGTTCCTAGCGCAATATAGCTCCCACTATTTACAGTTAATATTACACCGTGGATAGTAAAAGACTGTAAGAAAGAAAACAAAAAAGATTTGATTTGATTGACCACCCGCACTCTAGCTCACTCCAATTGCCACTAGGAGTGCGCAGAAAAGACTCGCTCGGTCCATTCACGGCCCGAAGTCAAACATTTTGTACCCAGAGTATGATATCCATGTATCATTGATCAATTGATGCACTAAGCGCCTCTTGTCAGAGAAATGTCTCCGATTCCGTTCCCGCCACAAGGTCCATACACCCGCCGCCCAAAGCGTATCCCATTGTGTTTTAGTTCTGGGGGATAGGTTTCTTCTACCCATTAACCATAAGCCTATCAAGCTGGAACCGTGGAACGACCCATAGTTAACCATAAGCTTCTATTGATTATTGAATGCATTAACTGTACTTTTGTTCTTTCAAAGAAAAGTTATAACTAAATGCTGAAAGTTAATTTGCTTGAACAGTCATTGTTTTGGGTCTTATATCGTGTCAAGTTTTTTCATTGTTGGAGACTACAAAGTAGGGCTGTTTTGTTTCATAATAAATAAAAATCGGATTAGCTGTGAGCTTAAATTTTGTACGATTTTTTTATTTATAGAAGATGTTATATAATAAGGGAGGGAAAGAGAAAAAGTACCTTGGTTCTTTTATCAATAGAAGGATCAATAGAATTTTTACAGATCCAAACTTTGGATCGGTAAAAATTCCACTGATCCAAACTTTTTTTTTTTTTCCGCTTGCAAACTTTGGATCAGTGTAACCAGTGAACTGCAGTCCTCTGTGTGACTTCCAGATGTCTAACACAACTTTATAGTCAAGAAAATATAGTTTCTCGGGCCTTATTTGCTTCCATTTCAAATAGCTTATTTTTATATGTGAAGATATTTTGGCAAAGAAATATTATGAGTTTCTTCTGTATCTTTCAAATAGGGAAGCGGGTAGGAATCGTCCGATTCGCTTCATGATTCGTCTGCGCTTGTTGCATGAATATTGAAGCAGCATGCATGAATCATGCAGCGATTTGAGCCTGTAATGCCCATCAAAGGCTATTCATGAATCATGCAGCGATTCGCTTCATGATTGGCAATTACGATTTGAGGCTGTAATGCCCATTGCACGCCTGTAATGATTTATAAAATTTTATTATTATCTTCTGTATATTTCAAAATGTTTTATTGAACTTAAGAACTTAATTTTGAAATTGATGTAGTTTAATACTTTTTTTAAGTTTTTTTACCAAGAAAACCCACATTTTGGAACTTTTGGACATAACTTATTAATAACAAGAAGCTGGCAGTATTTGTTTATTAGCACAATGGAAAAATTGAATTGTTTTATATAATAGACTAATAGTGATAAAAAGACGTTATTTGCTTTTGTAAATTCAGGAAAAGGATCACTTAAAAACTATAGTTGAGAAGATGTCAGCTCTGAGACCTCATGTGCTTCTGGTAGAAAAAAGTTTGGATCGGTGAAATTTTTACCGATCCAGAATTTGAAAACTATAGTTGAGAAGATATCAGCTGTGAGACCTCACGTGCTTCTGGTAGAAAAAAGTTTGGATTGGTGGATTGTTACCGATATAAAATTTGGATTAGGAAAGTTGTACCGATCCTTCCTTCTATGCATTGAAAAACTGAGGTACTCCTTTCTATTTCTCTCTCTTATTTTATAATATTTTTATAAATAAAAAATTCTCTAAAATTTGGAGTCTATTGTTATTGTCCTTGTCAACTACTTAATTAGCTGGTCAATCTTGGTAACAAACTTATTTTTACTGGTACAAACATATCATCTGGGTATCTATATGGGAAAGGTTGCATTGGCTTGAACTAGACAGTAATGGTAAACAAAATCTCTCATTGCAGGAACCAGGCTGGCAGGGGCGGAGGCAGCATGCAATTAACAACACAAATTGAAACTCGAATATAAGAAAGAAGCACTGACAACGACGGCTAAATCATCACAAACAGAACCAGTTCATTCGTAATTGCCAATCAAAGGCTAGTTTACAACAGCAAGCTTTAATCAGGTAGCTAGCAAGCCAATTCCACACATGAAACCAAACAAACCAACTTAATTAATCTTGCCAAAATTTCAAAACCACACAAAGCAAATCCTGGCATCAATCCCTCACTTGCCGGGCACGAAGTTGGTGGCATAAGACCAGGCGTTGTTGTTGACGGGATCTGCAAGGTGATCGGCCAAGTTCTCGAGCGGGCCCTTGCCGGTGACGATGGCCTGAACGAAGAAACCAAACATAGAGAACATAGCCAATCTGCCGTTCTTGACTTCCTTCACCTTGAGCTCAGCGAATGCCTCTGGGTCGTCAGCAAGGCCGAATGGGTCGAAACTTCCACCCGGGTAGAGTGGGTCGACCACCTCACCAAGTGGACCACCAGCAACACGGTATCCCTCAACTGCACCCATCAAGATGACCTGGCAAGCCCAGATGGCAAGGATGCTCTGCGCATGGATCAAGCTAGGGTTGCCGAGGTAGTCGAGACCACCCTCAGAGAAGATCTGAGAACCAGCCTTGAACCACACGGCTTCACCGAACTTCACGCCGTTGCGTGCAAGGAGTTCTGGGAAAACGCAACCAAGGGCACCAAGCATGGCCCACCGGCAATGGATGACTTCCAACTCACGGTTCTTGGCGAAGGTCTCAGGGTCAGCTGAGAGCCCAGCGGTGTCCCAGCCATAGTCACCAGGGAACTCACCGGTGAGGTAGGACGGGGGCTCGCCGGATAGTGGGCCCAAGTACAGGACACGGTCGGGGCCGTACCAAGGGCTGCCAGATGAGACAGGCTTAGCCTTGGTCACAGTCTTGCGCATGGTAACACGGCTTGATGAGCTGGAGGGGGTGATGTTGATGGTCTTGCCGGCGAAGGCGGTGGAGGAATGGGACATTGTTGAGGCCATTGTTTTTCTTTGGTTGTTCTGTGTTGGTTAAGAGAGAATTTGTTGTGTTTATGCTGAGAGAAGGTGGTGCTTGGGGTTTAAATAGTTGACGGTCCTTATCTAGGGAATATATCTTTTTCTCTTTTCATTGGCTCTGCCTCCGTTGCATTTGGATTTGCAACGGATAGTTTTTGGGTCGGTTTTGTAGTAGCCACAACTTTTTTTTCCTTTTTTTTTTCAGTTAGCTCCAAATGTTTATAAGCCCTATAACTGTTGTAACCAGAAATTAATAATATACTTTAATACTTATTTGCTCATTACCTTACATGTTCTTACTTTTTCTTTCTTATCTATTTTATTATATATTTCTATTATATATTTTTCTTTTTATTTTGCAAAAAAAAAAAAAAAAAAAAAAAAATACAGTGTGCTTTTATATTACTTCCAGTTCAAAAAGAAGAGGAATTCGCATCGTATGCAATAACTTGAATTTTGAGTTTACTCTGGTCATGCTGTTCACATCACGTCACTTCACCGTTGGCAAATGCTTGCCAATTGCCATGGATACCGACTTGTTATTGGCTTGGCTCTATTGGATTGGTTTCTGAATTTATTCGCCCGACATCCTTGGTCCAGCAAAATATAATAGCATACAGATTATGTCCCTAAAGATAACGCTCAAGTTTTTCTAAAGAAAATTGAACTTTGTAAAACTTTGTAAAACTCACCGTTAATTACAGGGAATGACAAATAAAAAGTTTAGGAAATGATAATTTTTTACACTCATCAATTTAATGTGTATTTACTTATTTTTCTAACTTTCCTATACACATGCTTCATGCTGGTTTTATATCAGACTGATACTTTTCTTGCTATAATTCACTTTTTCATCATCAATCTTCACAAGGCTGGAAGTCCATTTGCATGCAACTGCCTCACCACATTAGCTATTCCCTGTTTAGAAACCTTAAACAATATTAATAGGTAGCGCATAAGAAAAAAATCATATATTAGTTCCTTTTGTTTGCAAGTGCTATCTTAATTTGCTACTAATTTGAAAAATATTACAAGGGAGATGCCAACCCACAAGCCTCAAAATCAGGATATTCATGCATGAGACTTGCTTTGGCCAATATTAACACCACTTTTAGGCAATTAGCTTTAGCTGTGGGGATAGCAACATGCAACGAATTTTATGAAAATAGTTTGGGTTAGATATTGCCCATAAACTTAACTCATACCACCATTTAACTTGATATATACGTCAATGATAGGAGGCTCTCTACTGAAGTAGGTGTATTGACTTAGGATCAAATATGCAATCCATTATCCATTAAAATGCACCATTTAATTAAAGCATGCAAAAGGAATAGGCTATGATTACAAGGATATGCATTTACTTTTGCATGAATTCAGAAGCTAACCAGCATGTAGATCTATGATCACCCTTTTCAATCATATAAAATAAGAGTGAAAAAATTACCAGAAACCAATTAGGTTTTTCAGGGGTCCGTTGGGCAGCCAGTCCCTCAACTAAAACCTCGTTTCCATAGCCACCCATGTTGCTAGAATACGCACATGAAAGGTGTCATTTCAGAGATGCTGAGGCGAACAAGGGCTAGTACACTGAGCGGTACAGATAGGTGCCAACCCCACCACTTAGTATAATCCCCAATATGCCCTGTTATAAATCAACAATGAAATATCAGCTCCTATCTCATACACCAAATTCACTGTTTGAACTTACAAAATTGCATTGTTGTGATAAAAAGGGATTACTGATGGAATTTTCTAAAGTAGCTCTTCTTTTTATCCCTCTATATAACCAGTTTTTTTATTAATAGGAAAGAAACAAAAAAAAAAAATATCGACAAAAGGGTACGAGTTCGTGAAATTTCAAAATATAGGAAAACCATTATGGTTCATTAAGTCCAGCGGACATTATGAGCTAATCGAAACAGTAACCTACTCGAAATCGCTAATTAACAAAAAAAAAAAAAAACTCGGACGTCATAGTCCATAAAGTCCAGCAATAGAAAATGAAAACATAAAGTTCACAGAACCATACATACCTTTCAAGTAGCGGGAGACACATGAACAATGAATGCAAGTTCTTTTGCACTCTTATCAAGTTCAAACAAGCAAATATCTACTTGCTTGAGCTTGTTTTCTTTCACAAATTCTCTCCATCCTGCATGAGAGATCGTCCATTGGCGCTCCCCATAATGGTAATACCAGGCTGACCATGTTTTTTCCTCCATGTAGCGATGCAGGAGAATATACTGGCTTTTCTTCGGCCAGTTCTCATCACAGAACCTTCTTGGGATAGCCTGATTGAAAATCATACCAACTAAATATTAAAAGAAAATCTAATTATATGATAAAATTGATAACAAAAGTAAACAATCCCATAGAGCTGGAATTTAGTAATTTACTCGACCTTAGAGCATCTCCATCGGCTTGCATATCGAATTGCAAAGTCCTAGCTGGCGCTACGCAAATCTCCATTGGCAATTTCATTTCTTCTTTCAGCAATGCGAGGTTCTTTCAGATTTTGAAAGCTTTCAATTTATGAAAGCTTTCATTTTCACTTTCAAATTGCCACTCTGGCGAAGAGAACCAATCAAATCCCCTCTCGCGCAGTCGGTCCATAAATCGATCGAAACATTTCTTCCTCTTCCCGTTCACAGTCTTCAGCTTTCACTGTTTTCGTCACCGCTCTTTCCCTCCTAGTCCCTCCTCCCTCCCGTTGAAGAGCTCCGCCCCTCTCCTCTCTCACGTTGGAAATATCCAACGCTGGAACTCGGCACTAACACATTTGCTCCTTCTCCCACAACACTTCTCAATCTGCTAATACCGATGCTTCCGCCGATTGATACGGAGGCTGCAGTCACAAAGGCGTGAAGAAGATACACAATAGGTAAAGTTAATTTCTATAAACCCTTCCTGCATATAAATGTCTCCAATTTAGTCTTGATCAAAGTTGTACTAGAATTCTTTATATATTAGAATTTGGAGAAGGAAAATGATTGCATGAAAATGGAGATAAAAAAGCTTATGGAAAGAGTTGAACAATAGGAGAACAAAAACAATTGACTATCTGATAAAGTTTTTGAGATGGAGATGTCAGTGAGCCAAAACAAGGTAAAATTAACCTACTGGCGTGAGAGGAACCGACGTCGCTTCTCGGGTCAGTGAAGAACTCTGAGTATACTGGTACATGATACCACTAATGAGATTCGACAATGGTGCGCTAACTGTTAGAGGATGCAACAATTTCTCCTCTGCATTTTGTGTTAAGTTTTCGATTCTATTTGCAATTTAAAAACAATGTAAATATTAGATCTGCTGGCTAGTTGTTAGCTAAATGTAATGACTTGAGGTGTTGTCAATACTCTTATATTTGTGAACAATTGGACTTTTGTTAAGTAGTGTCGCCAACTCTCCTTCAATTTCTTTGAATACCAGTTTGATATGCAATTCATTTTTCTACTTTTTAAGCAAAAGATCATAGCATTCATGTTGCAAATTACATTGTCAATTTTGATGATTCAATTTTTTTTCAAATGTTGTTTCAGGATGAAAAATTGTTAGTTTGGTACTCAGCAGATAAGGAGAAGAATCTAGAATTAAGTACTGTCTCAAATGTTCTTCTTGGTCAAAAGACGGTACGCAGACCCTACATTATAATCTTACTGCCCAAGTCTGGTACCAATATGTACTAGGAACGACAAAGGCGGCCTGAAAAGGAACCACAGTCCCTGTCACTAATCTATGACAATGGTGAATGCTCTATTGACTTGGTAACTCTCTCTTGCCTCGATTGTTCTCTTTTTATCTTATTTTGTAATTGACGGCCTGAATTTAGGTGCTAGTAGTGTGGTTACCGATATGTATGTGATATTCAGTACCAGATGAAGTTATTTTCTTTTCCTTATTTTTTTCTTTTGATTTTCCTTCTTGGCAATATTTGCAAGAAACAAACTGCATAATTATATGATTGAGAGTTGATTGAGGTATAATCACATCGTTTCACGTCCGATAAAGAAAATAAGGGTAAAGATTTTAACAGATCAGTTTTAGCAGATTTTAACAGATCAGTTTGAATACCAGTTTCTTGGTTTGACATCACTGATATTGGGTTCACGCCAGTCAAGACCGTTAACAGATTCTAGGCATAACCAACAAACGACTAGTTGCATATACAACCCTGCTAGCTTTATTCGAAGAAAGCATAGATTAGCAACAATTCAGGAACCGGTAAAAGTATCTCAGGTCAGTAAAGAATCACTGCTCTTTTACCACAGTTAATTTGTGATTTTTGTTGTAGTGTACAGTCTAGGTGGTACCTGCATGAAGGTTTTTACTTTGCTTAATTATAAGACACGAGTGTATCTCAATGTCACCGCGTATATGTCAGAAGTAGACAAATTAAATCATTTGTCCTTGGAAACCGACCAATTAGAAGAGTGACATTTTTCTCAAATAGGCTACATATATATTTTTTTTAATAAAGGATAAATGGGTGCTTTATAAATATAAAATGATTTTTGATAGAAAAGGCAATAAAATGGGTAAATTTTGTGAGTTTTTTAACTTAAGATGGGGGACATACGTAATTTCAAAGTGTTTGAGAGGTATACATGAACATCTATAGCTAATCATAGGACCTTAATATATGTTTTGTTTCTTTTCCTTATGTAAGGTATGATCCTTGTACAGCAGCCCTCGGTGTAACCAAAGCAAGCATCTCTTTCCAGACCAAGCGGTACTGGTAAGCTACTGGTACGCTGCTGGTTAGCTACTGGTGTTTTAGGATCCGTATGAGGTGTTAAAAGAGAAGATGCATTGGTTGGCTAATTTTATTTTAGAGATCAAATTGTTGTAATTTCTTAGTAATTAAGGTTTTGGATGTAATTTTTGTTCTCTCAAGCTATGTTTGCTGGGTTTTATTGTTCTATGTTGTTTATGTTTTTTGATGAACAGTCAGAATATCATATTGGAATTACATTGCTTTTTTTGAGTAATCCATTCTCAAAGGATCCCAATCTATTTTAATTTAGGATTAATGTAAAATGATATATAGTTGCAACACCATTTTCATTAAACCTTGTTTCATGGCTGTCTCCTTTTGAAATGTTAGCGAAACAAAGCTGATTGCTTTGTCATGAGACGAGTACAGAAGAATGCAACGTTGATGTCTTGCATGAATTGGGATTCAGTTAGACTTTGTTTTCAGATGGCATGTGGGATCATGAATTTATTAATTTTTTAATTTTGAGAAAAAGGGTTCATGAATTGAGAGATCGGTGGGGTGAAACAGAGATATGTTATTCTCAGTACGAAGTTACTGTTTTTATCAGTGTGAGCGAATTGGAGACGGAGAGAGACAGTAGTGGGAGTGTTAGTTCAAAGGTCCTTAATACTTTAAGATCCGTGTAACGGTTCAATTTGCAATTAGTATTATTCCACCAATGGAACTGTTTTGCAATATATCGCTAACTTTAAATTGACAGCTGTCTTGAAATTGCAAACCAATTTCAGCGGTGGAGATGCTCTTATAAACACACATAAACTGAAGGAATGAAACGATAACAAGAATCAATTGCATCACTGGGTAATGTATGCCTATTGTCTTGTAAGCCATTTGATAGAAATAAGGCTCTTGTAAGTCATTTTCTGCTTGGTGACTTCATACAATTTTCATATGATCCCTTTAAATCTTGTCACAAGAGTTGCCGACGAATTAATTCGGATTCCCCCAGGTAGACCTGAGGTGTAATTTTTATTTAAATCTGGACCGTTGTTTTAATCTGACACGAAACTCAAAGCAGATCTCCTTATAGTTTCCATATGCATTAGATTGTTTGATCCGGTTGGAATTAATCTTAAAAAAAAAAAAATATTGTGACAACTGTCAGAGAAGCATGTGTAAGCAAAAAATATTACCGAGATTTTTATTAATTGAAAAAACAAAAACAAAATATTAACAAAAGGGTACGAATTCACGAAATTTCGAAATATAAGAAAACCGTTATGATTTATAATGTCCAGCGAACGTTATGGTCCATAACGTCCTGCCTAATATTTTTCCGATATCGCTAATTAAAAAGAAAAAACAACTAACTCTAGACGTCAGAGTCCATAACGTCCATATGAACAATGGATGGTGAGACACACAATGAATGAACAATACCATGCCAGACTTACGTTTTCATTTTCTATTTCTAGATGTTATGGAGTCTGACGTCTATAATTAGTTTATTTTTTTTCTAATTAGCGATTTCAGAAAGAATTAGCCGGACGTTATAAATCATGACGGTTTTCTTATATTTCGAAATTTCACAAATTCGTTCTCCTTTGTCGATATATTTTTTTTAATTTTCTTATTAATAAAAAAATCGGATTTAATTAGGAGGAAGCCACGTGTGCTCCAGGAAAATGATAAGTTACTAACAACCACGAGATTTGCTTCGAGAATTAAATATTCCAAAGGAGATTTGATAAAAAAAAAAAAGAAGCACGAGATTTGGTTCGAAAATTAAATATTGCAAAGAATGGCGAGGACGTCCCCACAAAACAGAGATGCAATTATGAAATAAAAGACGTCGGGGGGCGAAACTAGAAATTTTGGTTGAGAGACTTCAAATATAATATGTACAACGTGTGATTTGGTTGCTGAATTTTGAACTTAAGTGTTCACAATTATAAAGTGATCAATTAAATTTCAATATATATAATTACAGAATTTAAAATTATCAACTGATTAAACCTCGAACTTGTACTGTTAATCCACCCCTAAATGTCTTTATCCACACAATTTGTAATTGTTTAGGACATCCCTTTTATATTTCGAATCTCTCAGTTTATTCCGCTTAAAAATCTATATCAAAATTTTGCTTAAAAATAATTTGGAAACTATTTTTTTTTTTGTTGAATCATGAGCATTGATCCAAACTTTTAGGGTCGTTTATTTTTAATAAGAAAATAGGTTGCTTCTGGTTTATTTTAATAGCGCCACATATGGTGCTTGTGGTTTATTTTTGTGACTTTTTAGGCACCAAATTCCAGTAAAAAAAAAAAAACTTAAAATGTAAAATCATTTTGCAATTTTTACTTATATAATTTTTTTCATGAATCCGGCTATTGTTATAACGTTATAATTTCATTATATGTTATAACGAGTCAGTTTTTCAATTTTAAAGTTCGAGCAGTCGATCCGAACTACTCAACATGTTCTCCATATTAAAATGTGTTTGGAGACCAAATTTTATATTTTTTTAAGTTGTTTTACTATTTTTTTAGATAGATACAAAATCACTGTTTTGGATGGTCCATAATTATCTGAAAACAATGATTTTGTACCTATCTACAAAAATAGTAAAAATGTTCCAAAAAATATAAAATTTGATCTCCAAGCACATTTAAATATGGAGAATATATTGAACGGTCCGGATCGACTGTTCGGACTTTAAAATTACGAAAACTGACTTGTTATAACTTAGACTTAAATTATTAGCACGACTCTTTTTTCATATTATAATAAAAATTTATCAATAAATCAACAATAATGTCCAACAATAATAAGAATTATGACTAAGTATCCAATAACATAAAAACAAATAATAATATTATATAACCATGAATGTTTAAAAATAGTTATTTTTACAATGAAAATACAAATTAAAAAAGAAAAACAGTGATAACAATTAAAATATTATAAATACTCATTTTCTTTCTAAATTAACGAAAAAGTCCTCTGCTTTTGCTAAAAAAAGCAGCGACGTACGTCTCTCAAAATAGTCCCGCTGAAGCGTACTTATGGCTGCTATGAATTCAGAACACAACTGCAACAACTCCATTGATTAATTAATTGCGTCAAGAAATAATATGTTCAAGATTTTCTTGCCAAGAGGGCTGCAATATATATTTCACCTTTCTTTAATTTTCCCCATATGAAATAATAAGTATCCTTCCATGTGCAGGCGCTCTTGAACTAAAATTTTTCAGAACATGCTCCCCTGATCTAGATCAGACGAGAGGTATATATATCCATATGGTTTCTAATATTTCTCGAGTAGTGATCAAGGAAGTACGAGAGCAACAACATCATTGATTGCATAAAAAGGTATTATGTTGAAGATCCTGTCAACAATGGCTACAGTCTTTTCTTTAATATAATTACATTATATATAGTTTGTACGAGTCAAAATAAAATACAGTTTCTGATAACTTCACCATATTCTTTTTGCTCCGATCATCGCACACACCTACCACATCTTATGGCTATATATATGTTGAAATTTGTTTATAAATAATGCCTTTGCACAAACGCACACACCTATATACCACATCTTATGGCTATATATGTTGAAATTTGCTTATAAATAATGCCTTTGCACAAACGCACATACATTCCAACTAAAGAGAAGGAGAAGTACAATAATAACAAGAAGATCGAAGAGAAGTCTGGGAGCAATGGATGTCGAAAAAGTTCTTTGCATGGCAGGCGGCAGTGGTGAAACAAGTTATGCTGCCAATTGCAAATTACAGGTGGGTCTTTTTATTTTTTGCAAAATATGTACAATTTCTAATTAATTAACATTTCATGTTGTTTTTGTGTATGGACATATTAATTATATATATAACATGCATGTGTTATTGCATTATCAGGAGAAGGCAATACTAAAGATGAGGCCAATGCTCGAGGAAGCTGTCGGAGAAATATACACACATCTTCTTCCTGAGAAGATGGTGGTGGCTGATCTAGGATGCTCTTCGGGCCCGAACACACTTGTGGTGGTGTCCGAAGTGATAAAAATCGTCAGCAATCAATGTCTGAGGGTGTGTTGAATTTATGAGACAGATTGATCTGAGGAGAGAAATATATTTCAACAGTGATTTCTTTACAAAGTTCCTATGTCTATTTATAACAAAATTTCTAACGGCTAGTTTCTAATTCTACTGTAGCTACAGATCCGTTGGTACTGTACATTCTCTTCTAATCTGACTTTTATTTAATTGATCAATGATGGATGGCTGAGATCAATTTGCTCCTTCTAACTTATTATTTTCAACACTCCTCCTCAAGCTAGGGATGTAAATATCGTACATTCCTAGCTTGCTTGAAATATTTTCAAATTGTTTTGAATCTAATCCTTTGGTGAAGACATCCGCTAATTGATCTTCACTTCTAACAAACGGAGTCTCTATTTCTTTGTTTTGGACCTTCTCTCTAATAAAATGGCAATCAACTTCTATGTGTTTTGTCCTCTCGTGAAACACCGGGTTCGAGGCAATATGCCGAGCGGAGTTATTGTCGCAATACATTTTCATCGATTGATCAATTTCAACCCCCATATCCTTGAGTAGTTGCTTGATCCATATTAGCTCACTTGCGGTAGATGCCATGGCTCGGTATTCCGCTTCCGCACTTGAACGAGCCACGACACTTTGCTTCTTGCTTTTCCATGTGACTAGATTTCCGCCTACAAATGTACAAAAGCCGGTGGTAGATTTTCTATCGAAGCTACCGGCCCAATCTGTATCGGAATAGCCACATATTGCATTAGATTTATTGTTAGTCATAAGTATACCTTTCCCGGGGTTTTGTTTTAGATATCTTAGGACTCTATTTGCGGCTTCTAAATGAGGTGTTCTAGGAGAGTGCATGAATTTACTAATTTGACCTACCGAAAAAGAGATATCCGGTCGGGTTACCGTAAGATAGATTAATTTTCCTACTAATCTTTGAAAATTATTTACATCATCTAAGGGTTCACCATCCTCAATATTTAATTTATATTTGCTATCTATTGGTGTAGAAATTGGCTTACAACCTAACTTGCCCGTTTCTCTTAACAAATCTAATGTATATTTTCGTTGTGAAATGAATAGACCTTTATTTGAAAATGCTACTTCTATTCCTAAAAAATATTTTAGGTATCCTAAATCCTTAATATCAAATTTTTCTTTTAGTTGAATTTTTAATTTTCTAATTTCTTCTAGACTATTTCCGGTGATTATAAGGTCATCTACATACACTAGCACCATAGTTATATTTTTTCCTTCTATTTTTGTGAACAACGAATGATCGGCACTACTAGTGTTAAAATTACAAAAATTTAAATATGAGCTAAGTTTTCCATACCATGCCCGAGGAGATTGCTTCAATCCGTAGATTGACTTTTTTAACCTACAAACTAGATTAGATTTGTTCTCCATTTTATGGCCGGGTGGTAGGTTCATATAAACCTCTTCTTCAAGTGTTCCTTGAAGGAATGCATTTTTTACATCCATTTGATATAGGTTCCAATTATTATTTACCGCAATAGAAAATAAAATCCTAACGGTATTCATTTTGGCCACCGGTGCAAAGGTTTCATTATAGTCAATACCATAGGTTTGAGTATACCCTTTTGCCACTAACCTAGCCTTGTACCGTTCTATGGTACCATCACTATGGTATTTTATTTTGTATACCCATTTACACCCTACGGCTCTCTTATTTTTTGGTAATTGTTCGATTACCCATGTATCATTTTTTTCTAATGCCTTTAATTCCTCCTTCATGGCATTGCACCATACCGGTTTGGTTATTGCTTCTTGATAGTTATTAGGTTCTTCTTCTTTGTGAATAGAAGTAAGAAATGCATTATACTCGGTTGAGACATTTTCATATGATACAAAATCTTGTATGGGGTATTGTACCGTATAGGTTACATAATTCCTAAGTCTAGTAGATGGTATAGGTATTCTTGAGGTTCGTCTCACATTTGTAGTTTCTACTTCCTCGTTATTGTTATCATTATCATTATTTGACATATTATTGTCTATCTCTTCTTCATTATCAACCTCAAGTTCATGATTTATATTTGGTAAAAAATCTAAATCATCTAAAGGAAATGTTGAAGATCTTATTTGATAATGGTTATGTAAATTTTTTTCAATCTCACCTTTTTTGAAATACGGTTCATCTTCACAAAATATTACATCTCTAGAAATAAATACTTTTTTATTTATTGGATCATAGCATTTATAACCCTTTTTTGAAGATGAATACCCTAGAAAAATAGCTTTGGTTGACATATAATCGAATTTATCTTTTCGTTTAATACAAACAAAACACACACAACCGAAAATTTTTAAATAATCAAGATTCATTTTTTGTTGGTAAAGAATTTCGGTTGGGCTTTTATTTTTTAAAATGACACTTGGTAGTCTATTAATTAGATGTGTGGCACAAAGGATGGCATCGACCAATATATTTTTGGAACGTTGTTTTGAAATAATAGTGCACGTGTCATTTCTAACAAGTGTCTATTTTTTCGTTCCGATACTCCATTTTGTTCGGGAGTATTAATGCATGTGGTTTGATGAATAATTCCTTTTTCTTTGCAAATGGTTGTAAAATTTTTATTTACAAATTCCGTTCCATTATCCGATCTAAATATTTTAAGTTTGGTATTGAATTGAGTTTCTATAAGGCAAAGAAATTCTTGAAAACAATTAAATACTTCATCTTTTGATTTTAATAAATACAACCATATAGCTCTAGAAAAATCATCAATAAATATAACAAAATATTTAAATCCATTATACGAGTTAATTGGGGCCGGACCCCATACATCGGAATGGACTAAATCAAACGATGCTTCACTTCTACTATTGGAAAGTGAGAAGGGAAATCTCGTTTGTTTTGCCATTTTACAAATATCACAATTAATACAATTTGATTTTGGAAAATTCAAAATACTACTTAAAATCTTGTTGGAGGGATGCCCAAGTCTTTTGTGCCATCTTTCATAATCAATTGATCTTGCCGATGCGCAAAACTTTAATTCTTGTAAATTCAATAAATAATGTCCATTTTTGAGAAAACCTTCACCAATCTTCTCTCCGGTTACCCGGTCCTGAAATACAACATTGTTGCAAGAAAAGATGGCATTACAATTAAATTCTTGTGTTAATTTTTTAACCGAAAGTAGATTTATAGGAAAAGAATTTAAAAATAGAATATTACTAATTTTTTTATTACACAAATTAATCTCTCCTATGTAATTTATTTTTTCTTTCATACCATTGGCTACTACAACATATTGGTCACCCTTTGGTAATTTCAAATTGGTAAGAAATTTTTTATTCCCAAACATGTGGTCCGTTGCACCGCTATCTATAATTATTTGGTCACTAAAATTTAAATTTTTTGAGTGAGATACAATACCACATGAGCTTGGAATATTGTTTTGATTGGATAGCAGCACAGAGAGCTGCTGAAGAAGGTGTTGCATTTGATCTGCAGACCCAGCTCCTCCTGACCCGCTTGGAGCCGACCCGCCAGCGAAAAAACCACTGCCGCTGGTTTGGTTAAAACCCGGTTCAAAAGAACTGGTTTGGTTATTACTCGGTCCAGACTTACTCGGTCCAGATCCATTTTTCGCTGAGAACCCCTCCCTTTCTTTTTCTTTTTCTCGCCGCTTCTCCTCTTTCCAGTCGCCTCCCCCTCCCCCTTTCTTCGGTTCTTGCTCTTTCCACCACTTCGGCCTCAGGTGAGGGTGAAGGAAGTAGCACCGATCCTCCTTGTGACCCTCCTTTTTACAATGATTACACTTCTCACCTCTGTGATTTGGCCGATTTTGGTGAAATTGGGAACTAGGGTTTTGGTGACTTCTAACGGCATGGCCATGGGGTTCGTGTCCTTCGCCACGGCTGGCTTGTGGACCCTCCATGGCCTCCCGTAAACTATCTTCTCGCTGAATTTGGTTTACTACCTCAGAGAAGGAAGGGAGATCAGGTGCTCGGATTATTTGTGATCGAATATTTCATAGCTGGTATCAAGACCCGCAAGGTACGAGAAAATTCGATCTTCTTCTTTTCTCTTTTTGAGATCCTGTGCATCTGTTGTGAATGGCCGATAAACGTCGAGCTCATCGTACTTCTTTTTTAAAGAAGCCAGGTACTCTAAATGAGTTTTGGTTCCCTTTTTCTCTTGTTGGATTTCGAGTTGCAGACGATAAACATGTGAATGATTTTTCTGTTGACCGTAGAATGATTTAATTTCATCCCACAATTCTTTGGATGTGTTGCAATTTTGGAGAAACAAATCAAGCACTTGTTGCTCGATTGACCCGTATAGGAGAGACATTACATAATGATCCTCTTTTTGCCATTTTCGAATTTGAGCTTTTTCGGCCACTGTAATGTTCTGTGGGTTTGCTGGTTCAGGTTTTTTTGCGTCTCCAGTGATGAAATCAATCTTGTCTCTACCGCTAAGAGTGATTGTAACAGATTTGGCCCATGATAGATAATTCGCACCGTTTAGCAGTTGCGGAGAGAGTTTCGATGGGTTGGTAGACTCATGAGATGGCTGCCCCCATTGATCCATTCTTGCACTGCTTATTGAATGTTTATCGGAAGCCTTTTTTGCTGTTTTATGATGTTTACCAGTTTTACTGGTGAATTGCTGATTATTGGGTTATTGGGTTATTGGGTTTATCGGTTATCAGTATATCAGTTGCTCTGATACCATGTTGAATTTATGAGACAGATTGATCTGAGGAGAGAAATATATTTCAACAGTGATTTCTTTACAAAGTTCCTATGTCTATTTATAACAAAATTTCTAACGGCTAGTTTCTAATTCTACTGTAGCTACAGATCCGTTGGTACTGTACATTCTCTTCTAATCTGACTTTTATTTAATTGATCAATGATGGATGGCTGAGATCAATTTGCTCCTTCTAACTTATTATTTTCAACAGGGTGGGACAACAGCCACCAGAGATGCAGTTCTTCTTAAACGACCTTTGCAATAACGATTTCAACCACCTCTTTCGCTCGCTCGACCATGTTGAACAGAGGTTAAGGGTGGAGAAAGGTACCATTAGTGTTCCCTATTTTGTTGCGGGCTTGCCGGGATCTTTCTACGGATGGCTTTTTCCTCGCCACAGTGTTCACTTCTTCCATTCCTCATATTCGCTCATGTGGATTTCTCAGGTACTTTTGTTAACAAGCAATACTACGAACATTATAATGACTCCTGTATTATATTATTAAGGTAATTCTAATATATGTTTAAAATTGTAAATATGTTCTAAATTATTTAGATAGAGAATGTATCAAATTTGAGTTATGATAATTAAATATATGCTGAGTCATATATAGATAATGGACCAAAGTGATATTATATGACCGAAGTCCTTTCATCGTCATGCATATATACTAGTAAGCTCTATGATATTAAAACGATGTTTTTAATCTAATCTAACAAATATATATATATATATATGCTACAAATATATATAGGTGCCTAAAGATATAGGGGACTACAAAAATGGTATGCCTCTAAACAAAAGAAACATACACATTGGAGAAACAAGCCCACCTCTTGTGGTGAAACTACATCAGGAACAGTTCCATAGGGACTTCTCACACTTTCTCAAGCTCCGCTTTGACGAACTAGTACCTTGTGGTCAGATGGTGCTATCATTTCTGGGAAGGAATAAAAAGGGAAGATTGGATGGAGAGATGAGCACAATCTATGGATTACTTGCTGAGGCACTGGATTCAATGGTCCGAGAGGTATAATTAACAAAAAATCAATTTTTTTTCAAAAGTTGTCGATTGAAGTTCTATGACTACGTACCTTGTATAGAGAAGGATAACCCAAAAAGAAAAAAAAAATCTGAGTGCTGACAAGTTTCACAGATCGAATTATCCATTTGTGTTCAAAATTAACCACTCAACAGGAATCCTTGAAAAATTGATCTTGACAACTTGTTCTAGATAAAGACTGGTGCGGGCACAAATAGTGTTTTTGAATCTTTGATGGTATTTATAGAAAATCACAAGTTATAAAATGACCACCCTAAAATTTATTCCAGTTTAACAAATTAACAAGATGTTCATGTCCGCCCAGTTCTTGATCTTGCAGTAAAACACGGTTTACAAAATTTAGGAAAAGTTAGTATGCATGTATGCATCACTAATAAATTAATACAACGAGTTTTATTAGAATCTTGAAAATTAGAATACTTTTTTTTTTTATAAAAAGAAAACTTAGAATATTAATGAGAGTAAAAATTATAGAAACATATGGCACACCCAAATTTTATCATGTGGAGCAAATGTATGAGTTTTACTTATGGTTGCATGCATCAATTGTTTCATTCTAATTCCATTATTAATTCCTACCTGAGATTGCTTTAAATGAAAGAATGCACAGATTAAAACAAACATTTAGGGGAAGATATCGAAAGATACATATAACTCATTATTTCTATAATAAATAAATTAAACATCTCTGATCACTTTGGTTCTACACTGTGTATTTATTACATTTTAAGGGACTCGTGGAAGAGGAAAAGTTCGACACCTTCAATCTACCTTTATATGTACCTTCATCTAAAGAAGTGGAGGTAATCGTAAAGTTGCAAGGGCTCTATGATATTATCCACTTCCAAACATTTGAGTCGAACTTGGACCCATTTGATGATGATTTGGATGACAATGTTGTGCTCGACAATGTCCAAAGCGGTGCAAATTGCGCAAAGGTTATACGATCTGTTTTTGAGCCGATGATTGCAAACCATTTTGGTAGCGCTTTTGTTGATGACTTGTTCTCAAGATATGCCACTAATGTAGCGAAGCACCTCCTCAAGGAGAAGCTAATGCTTCCTGTTTTAGCTCTTTCATTGAAGAAAAAGGAAGTGACATAAATCCAAAAAATATTTTCTTTCTGGAATGAAATTTGTTAAGACAAGGTATTAGCCAAGTCCTAGGTCATCCTCTAGCCATTTTAATTTCAAAAATAAAATTATGTTAAATTACGCTGTAAACCCTAAACCCTAAAATAGGCTAAAATATGTTAAAATATGCTAAAATAGGCTAATTGCTCTAAAATATGCTAAAATAGGCTAAAATATGCTAAAATAGGCTAAAATAGGCTAAAATACGCTAAAATATGTTAATTGCACTAAAATATGCTAAAATATGCAAAAATATGACCAACTATGCTAAAATTGGCTAATTGTGCTAAAAATATGCTAAAATATGATAAAATATGCTAAAATAGACTAAAATATGCGCTAATTGCGCTAAAATATGCTAAAAAAAGTGAAAATATGCTAAAATATGCTAAAATAGGCTACAATATGCTAAATACGCTAAAATATGCTAAAATATGTTAATTGCACTTAAAATATGCTAAGATATGCTAAAATATGACCAAATATGCTAAAATAGGCTAATTGCGCTAAAATATGCTAAAATATGTTAAATTACGCTTCATTATGCTAATTATGGTAAACAATGCTAAATCATGGTAAATTACTCTAAAATATGCTAAAATATGCTAATTATACTAAATTACGCTTAATTACGCTACATTAATCTAAATTTAGCTAATTACTGTAAATTATTGCTAAATTAAATAATTAAAACTAACTGTAAGAAATTAACACTAATTACAACTAAATTATATTAATTTTGGTACATTACTAATAGATCCTAATATTTTACAACCATTTGGCATTAAAAATAAATTTTAAACAAATTAGTGGAACTTGCAACTCTAGAAAGAGGAGGAAAAATCTGGGAAAAAAAGACAAAGTGAGGAGAGATAGTGTGAAATTTGATATAATGAATTAAAAAAAAAATGCTATACCCTTGACAGATATATATATAAATGTCCAAACTGGTCATTTAATGGCCGGTTGAGAAAAGAATTGAGAACCGGCTATTAAATGGCCGGTTGAGAAAAAAAGAAAACCAGCAATTTAATGACCGGTTTAGACATTTTTAAAAGAGAGAGCCTAGCTATCCCCGTCAACTATCCCCCGTTTCATCCCCCGTCAGTTGCATTAATTAAGTGGGGGACCGCATAACTGTCAGTACATTTTAGGAATTTGTAGAAAAGTATTCATATGTAACACAACTAGTATTCATCCATCTATATGAAGGTATTCACATTTGCAATAGAAACATATTTGGATATATTACAATATTCATGGTATAAGAAAGTAGGGGACCACAAACAACATGTGTGGGGTACCGCATAACTGTTAGAGCATTAATTAAGTGGGGGACCGCATAACCGTCAGCGCATTAATTAAGTGGGGGGACAGCATAACCTTCAGCTCATTTTAGAAATTTGTAAAAAAATATTCATCTGTAACACAACTAGCATTCATCCATCTATATGAATGTATTCATCTTTGCAATAGAAGCATATTTGGACACATCAATCACTCATCTTTTACACGTTTTTAGAGATGATTTTTTTTTCTCCGTTCAATCTAACCAATATTTCTGACGATCTGTGAGGAATTTTGCAAATCTAAAACCACGAACGTCTTCTACACAATTTTCTCTTTCAAATGAGATCCATGATGACATACTTTCGAGTTGTCCGTTGCACAAGTATTCATACCTCGTCACAAGTATTCATCTCTCATCGAGCAAGTATTCATCATCGTCGTGTAAGTGTAAATAGTTAATGTACCAAGAGTATTACAAACATATGTGCATACCTCGATTAATTTTACAAGAGTAGCTGAATAATATTCATCCATAAGATATCAAGTATTCATACATATAAGTTAAAGTATTTATACCTAAAATATTAAGTATTCATCCATAAACGTTGAAGTATTCATCTCTAAAACATCAAGTATTCATTCATACACCTCTAATTTTTTCAAAATTTGTTTTTCTGTCATTTCTTAGTACTTAGTACGCACTGGCCTAATTTACCATTAATGAAGCTTTGTTCTTTACAAATAACTCGCTACTGCATGAGGAAGAGGAACATAGACATGACAGATCTATCCCGGCGATCGACAATGATGGATCTAACCCGGCGGAGGCGGAGGTGGGAGAGGGAGGCGGAGGCCGAGAGGGAGAGGTGGGAGAGGCGGGCGGAGGCGCAGAGAGAGAGGTGGGAGAGGCGAGCGGAGGCGCAGAGGGAGAGGTGGGAGAGGCGGGCGGAGGCGGAGGTGGAGAGGGAGAGGTGGGAGAGGTGGGAGAGGGAGGGAGAAATAGGAAAGAAATAAAGGAAGAAAATAGGATAATTAATTTGTAGGGTCATTAGGTAGTTAGAATTTGTAATTATAGTTAGAAGAGGTAGTTAGTTAGTTGGGGGATGAAATGGGAGATGGATAGATGGGGGAAGATATAATTACCCTTTTTAAAAATACCCAACCAACTAACGTGGATATATATTTATTAATTTGTAATTATTTTTGGATCTTATAAAAATGTCGGCTTAATTAGTTGCAATGCGGTGTCTGTGCAACGGTATTATATATTTATAAGCAAATTTCAACATAGTCAAAGGCCATATTAATTACGTACGTGAAATTTGGTAGCTGTGCGATGATTGGAGTATAAGAATATGGTGAGGGCGTGAGGCTATTGCCACATCGCTAGTTATGGCTGGCACAAGATTGAATTGATGCAATCACATACAGAAATTCGGTTGGTTTTAACATGCAGCAATATTAATTTCACGAATTGTGCTGGTGTTGGCTGTCGCATTTATATTTGCATAACTAATTTTGATACAAATAATGAGAAACTTGAATGATTGAGTGATATTTCAAATTTTTAAATATCAATCTAGAAAGAGTATTATTTCAATACCATTTATATACTCTTTAAACTATATATGTAACATATTCAGTAAATGGATCAGATATTATTTGTCCGTATTCAAATTTGTATCTGAAAATTAGATGCGGATATTCGATATCTGAATATTTGTATGGATAAGATGAGGTTATGATTTCGAATTTTAATTATCTGTATCTGAAAAGTAGATTTATATTATACAATTTAATATATATTATAAAAATATTTATATATATATTTACAAATATCTGATATCCGATCTATGCCCGTATGTATCTGTACAATATCCAATCCGTTTGCACCCCTACCAGCAACCCTAGCTCTCCCCTTTACCAACCTATTCGATTAATTATATCCCTCCTACATCTCATCCCTTCTAGACCTTAACTTCATCATAACGGTATTTCTCTCTCTCTCGTCTCTATCTCCTCGAGCGGAGAGAAGAATGAGAGATATGGAAGGGAGGTGAACCAAGCGGAGCCGATAGCGTGATATCGTCGAAATTCGGAGCGTAGATCTGGTATTCAGAACACGGCAGTGATTAGATCCGCCGTAAATAGCGTGGTGGTGTGTATATTTGGCTGTGAATAGATCCAGCCATGAATAGTGCGGCGGTGAGTAAATCTGAAGCGCGGCGATGGGTAGACTCCATCTCGATCGGAGTGTGACGGTGAGTAGATCCGACCGTTAGAACTTGGTGGTTATCAGACAAAAGCAGATCTGATCGTACGTGGAGAGAGATAAAAAATGATCAATTTTGTAAGAAAAAACTGGTGGCACAACACTAAATCATTTAATAAAAACTTATCTTTAATATTGGGTTTTTAAAATAACTGGTGTTAAAAATAGTTTTAACACCGGTTATTTAATTAAAAACTGGCGTTAAAACTATTTGTAACAATTTATTAAATAACCGGTGTTAATAATATTTTTAACACCTGTTTTTAACCTATTTTAAAAAATTATTATTTCCAAGCAACCCTCTCATTAGCAGCGGTACATGAACGGGTGGTAAATGTCAATTTTAACAGCTGGTAAATGTGGTAAATGTCAATTGTAAATGCATGTATATGTATTCGAAAGGAATGCTGAAAATGTTGCAAATTTTAGTTTTCGAATTTGAAAACTGGTAAACAAAATTTAATAAAATAGAAATTAAAACGGCTTGTGCATTCGTTTTAATAATAACACAAATCAAATAATGTATATATATTATACAATTTTTAGTATCTCGAGAATTGAATCCGCGTCTTTTCATAAAGAGAGTAGGGCTTGTGCCACCGTATTAAACCCACAGTTTAGAAATTTTAATTATAAAATGGTAAAAAGTAATGTACAGAAAAGTTTTTCTATGCATTGTTGTATCTTTATGATAAGATAAAACTTATTGAGTGAGGCTATGGTGCTATGCATAGCACGGATGGCTAGTGTATTACGGCTTAATATGGTACTTTTTAAAATCCTAACGGTCGATCCGAACCGTTCAATGTGATAACCATATGAATATGTATTTGCAAACTAAATTTTATATTTTTTCGAATTTTTTTACTATTTTTTTAGATAGGTAGAATTTTGATGGTCCAGAATTTTCAGAAAACACTAATTTTTACCTATCTAAAAAAATAGTAAAAAAATTCAAAAAAATATAAAATTTAGTTTGCAAGTACATATTTATATGGATATCACCATAGCCGTGCTATGCATAGCACCATAGCCTCACTCAAACTTATTATACAGCATGTTTCAAGTAGATAGAATATCTAAAGGAAACAAAAGAGAGCATTAATTATAAGCTGTCATTTGTATAGTCTGTAGATCTTGGACTCGGAATAAACTATCTAATTACATGTTTGATATTAACACACAATATGAATTATGAATAAGACAAGTCATTTCAAGGGC
Source organism: Carex parvula (assembly GCA_025461045.1). NCBI lineage: Eukaryota > Viridiplantae > Streptophyta > Magnoliopsida > Poales > Cyperaceae > Carex > Carex parvula. Next base: position 659,842 of record JAJGRW010000568.1, read on the forward strand.
CCAATACCCAGAATCACAAAAAAATGTTTAGAACCCAATGTCGTATTTCGGCCCATATAAATCTAGAATTTAGCCCAATTTTCCAATCAAAACATAATAATATCCATTATCGGATTATTCCCATAAAAACTTACATTATTTCATCTATACTCTTTTATTTATTTAACTTTTTATTTAATTATTTTAAAACTTCAATTGACAAATATACTCTTTATTTTAAATGAAGGTGTCCCTTATTTTCTTTATTATCTTCTCTTCTCTCATCTCTCATCTCTTTCCACTTTGTTGTTGTTATTTACTCACTGAATTTTTGGTAAATGTCAAAGAAAGAAAAACCTCATCTTCCAGCAAGCGTATTTTAAGAGCAAATGAGCCAAGATTGTTGCCTGTTGTTTTATTATTAATTATTGCAATTTGTTTTCATCAAGCGTATTTGTGTAATTCATTATTAAAATCTTACTAATGAAAATTGTGTTAACAATGATTTATTATATATGATTTTAAGGGGCGTTTACAGTGTACGCCAATAATATATATCCAGTAATCTGCAACTCGGAAGTTCTGACCACAAGCTGGTGTTTACTCTTGCAGAACACCAAGCAATGAAAAGAATCGAACCTTTTGATTGTGTGTGGGTATGTTGTCCTCCAACGAAAACCAATAATGCTGCGGTCACAATGTGTAAGAGCGTTAGCGTTTTCTGTTGTAAGTCTCAGAATAATTGAGATATGGGGAAAAACAAATTAATGCAGTTCATATATATTTTGTAATTTGTGAGTATATTATATTGTAAGAAGAATGGGAGATCAACATTATATGTCATTCTGATTATATTGCACGTACATTTTACATAAAATAAACGAAACAAATACAAAGTAATTGACAAATTAAACTGAAAAAAAAAGAAATCTATAAAAAAATAGAAAAAGCAATCTCAGTCCCTCGGGACTAATGGCACCTTGCTTACGTAAATGCGCTTTTCTGATCCCCATGAAATGTCATTATTAGACATCTTTGTTACTCCGAAGGTGTATTTTCCGACAGTACACATGACGAAATCACTTTGGCGCATTTTCCTTTATAAAGTTCACAATAGAGAGTAAAGACTCTTGACTATCTCTTCTAATATATAAAATAATTTCATCGGATTTATGTCGATTCTTTTTTCTTCAATGAAAGAACTAAAACGGGAAGCTTTAGTTTCTCCTTGATGAGGTGCTTCGCTACGTTTGTGGCAAATCTTGAGAACAAGTCATCGACAATATGGCTACCAAAATGGCATACAATCATCGACTCTAAAACAGAACGTATAGCCTTTGCGTAATTTGCACCACTTCGGACATTGTCGAGCACCACATCATCCAAATCATCATCAAACGGGTCCAAGTTCGACTCAAATGTCTGGAAGTGAATAATATCAAAGAGCCCTTGTGAGTTTACGATTGCCTTCACTTCTTCAGCAGAAGGCGAATAAAAGGGTAAATTGAAATTGTCCAAGTTTTCCTCTTCCACAAGTCCCTTAAAATGTAAAGAAATACACAATGAAATGCCAAAGTGAGAGATGTTGAATTTTATATATGATAAAAATAATGAGTTGTATGTAGATCTCGCTAGCTATCTAGCCCCTTGATCTTTCCACTGGCCATAAGAATTATACTTTCTATGTTAAATGTTAGATTTAATTAATTACTGCTTACATTATCTCATCTAAAGCAATATCATTTAGGAATTAATAAATGGAAACCTCCTTGAGAATGATACAATATTGATGCAATTATTGGAACTCTTATTAATTAGTTAGTTTCACTTATAATAGATTTCGATGGAATAAGTTTCTATAGTACTCTTATTAATATTTTAACTATCAAGATTTTAACAATTCTTTTTTTTTAAGGATGGCTTAGAAAGCCAACTGATACTCTCTACATAGAATACAAACAAGAAATTAGGCAGCTAAATATTTGTTTTATTTTATTAGTAATGCATGTATACTAATATTTGTAAATTTGGTAGATACTGCAAGGTCAAGTGCTGGGCGGACATGAAATATACATCACATGTATGTTAAACTGCAAACAATATTTAGCGTGGTCATTTTGCAACTTGTGATCATGAACAAACATTATTTATGCACGTACCAGTGATCTCTATCTAGAACAAACATTATTTATGCTCATACCTCTCGCACCATTGAATCCAGTGACTCAGCAACCCATCCCCAGATTGTGCTGTGCACATCTAATATGTCCTTTTTTTTCCTTCCCAGAAATGATAGTAACATCTGACCACAAGGTACAAGTTCCTCAAAGCGGAGCTTGAGAAATTGCGAGAAGTCCCTGTGGAATTGTTCTTGATATTGTTTCACGACATGAGGGGGGCTTGTTTTCCCAATGTATATGTTTCCTTTGTTTAGAGGCATACCATTTCTTTTGTCTCCTATATCTTTAGGCACCTATATATACATACATACATATATAAAATATTTGTTAGATTAGATAAGAAAAATCGTTTTAATACCACATAGCTCATAGATGATATATATTAATTTTATCGTCATAACTCATTTTACAATACACTCTCTATCTAAATAATTTCGACCATATCTTCAATTCTAATTTTTTTTATTTAAATAATACTTTAAATATATGTCAGTATGTATCACAAAAATTTAATGTATCATATATAGAAGTTAAATATTTGCTAGAATATCGTTATATATATAAATACTGATTTCATTAACTTGTTCCTCGTATTGCTTTATAACTAAAAGAACTGTTGAAAAAAGTACATGTATATACCTGAGAGATCCACATGAGGGAATACGAGGAATGGAAAATGTGAACACTCTGGCGAGGAAAAAGCCGCCCGTAGAAAGATCCGGGCAAGCCCGCAACAAAATAGGGAATATTAATGGTAACTTTCTCCGCCCTCAACCTCTGCTCAACAAGGTCAAGCGAGCGAAATATATTGTTGAAATCGTTATTCCGAAGGTCATTTAAGAAGAACAGCATCTCTGGTGGATGCTGTCCCACCTTTTGACATTGATTGCTGATGATTTTTATCACTTCAGACATCAAAACGAGTGTGTTCGGTCCCGAAGAGCAGCCTAAATCAGCCACCACCATCTTCTCGGGATGAACATTTCTGTATATATCTCCGACAGCTTCCTCGAGCATAGGCCTGACCATTAGTATTGCCTCCTCCTGATAATGGAGTAACACATGTTATACACTTGATATATCCATACACAATAACAGCATAAAAGAATGTTAATTAGAAATAGTACATAGTTTAGGCCACAAAAAAAGGTTATTTATTTTTGTCTTTAATTACAGAGTTTTCCCAGTATATGTTTTTAATATCGAGATGTTGGAAAAAGTGCAGTTGCCAAAAAAACCCCACCTGTAGTTTGCAATTGGTAGCATAACTTGTTTCACCGTTGCCGCCTGTCATGCAAAAAACTTTTTCCACATCCATTGCTCCTAGCCTGCTCTTCTTATTTTCCTTCTCTTAGTTGCAATGCAGGGGTGTCTGTGCAAAGGCATTATGTATTTATAAGCAAATTTCAACATAGTCATAGGCCATATTAATTACGTACGTAAGAGTTGGTAATTGGTAGGTGTGATTGTGTGATCGCATGAGTGATTGTGCATGTGAACGATGATTTTGGGCTATGAAGATTAAAATATTTTAGGTACCTAATTATATTATTTCTTTATACTACTTTGTAGTTGAAATATCTCAAAGACTTTATCTAATCTAAGTATTTTCTAATATAATCTAAATGTACAATTTACGCTATCCTGTCAAGGGAGTCCACTGGGTTCTAACTCTAGTCTTTGAACTGCTGTCAAGTCTCGTTAGCCGAAGTGCCTATAGTACTTACATACATTATCATACTCACACCATGATGCAATGACTAAACACCTATTGGTATGTAGAGGGTCATTGACATATAGTAGACAAAACTATGTATGCAATGATTTAATAAAAAAAAATTTAAATAATAAAGAAAACTCAAATCAACATAAACAAAACATAAACATATACTAAAATATAATTAAGAATTCGAGTACAACCCTCACCCTAGAGATGAGAAATTTAGCTTCTCATGGCCATGGCAAAATAAATAAAATAAAATAATGATAACATAAATTAAAACTCAATTGAAGATAGATAAACCTCTGCCTCCTTAGATGACGCATTCTTTTCCTGCTTGGCTTCCGATGGCTACCATTCTCTCTCGAAGTACTCTCTAACCTAACCAAGCAATGAGAATTACTAATCTCAATTCTATAGACTTAACACAATTAAACACACACATCAAATCCTATTACAAGAGGATATTTATAGCCTTCCTAATATGAGAGATGAAGTAGTGGAGGTGGTGCAAACTTGGAGAGTGCACTCCAAGTTTGGATAGATGAAGACAAAAATAGCTATAGAGGCTTGGCTCTGAAGCAATCGTGTCCTTCTAGAAGAATTCTGCCAAAAATAGCACCAACGGTGGATGATCTGATCCAAAGAAAACAGTTCACGGATTGAGTCCACGGATCGTGCGGCCTAAGGTTATGCCACATGCAGCATAGAGGAGGCCACACGGCTTTCTGACTTAGCGTATTTTCTATATTTTTTGCCATTTCGCATGTTGTGCACTTCATGTGAGGTGTTGCATGCTCCATGTGATGTCCTGTTTTGACGCCATCTTCGAAAATCAACTAAATATGACACTTTTGCTCTGTTTTTTGCCTAAATACGCACATTTCTCAAAAACCTACCAAAAAGACCTAAAAACACGTTTGCGGTAAATAAATCAGAAAAATGGCTACTTTGCATTCGTTTTTCGCCATTTTTTGGAAGAAAATATAGGAATTTTCGCTATATGTTTTGGCTTAATCACACCCCCAAGCTTAAACTTTTGTTCGTCCTCGAACAAAATAAGCAAAGGCTACTATAAAGGTTGGCTAAAAATTGGCCCTTGAATAAGATTTTCAAAAATATTGATAAATTTTCTAAGAATTAACCTAATAGAAAAATGTCTACTCAATTCCTAATATTTGTAATTGGTGAAATTTTTAGAAAATGGAAATCTTTGCATTCACAACACTTTGATTTTTGAGATATTTTGAAGACAATCCGTCTTAACATCAATCAATACTAAGTGTGTTAATAGAATGCAACTTTATTGATAAAAGTAAATTGCAAAAAAGAAAATACACCTTACTCAATTTGACTTTACCTTTCTAGCGCATAGATACATCAATTTGACTTTGCAAAACTCAATTTGACTTTGCAAAAAAGAAAAGTAAGTGTGTTAATGCATTCCGAATGTATCTAAGGTTTTCATTGGGTGATTCTTCTAGCGCATAGATGCAAACAAGAGGTTATGCGTTCCGAATGCACCTAAGGATTTCATCGAATCTCAAATTAAAACACGGTGGTGGAACCTATTTTGCGTCCTCTTCTAATAATTGATATTTTTGGATTTTTGGTGGGACTCATTTTATGTTCTCTTTTAGTACTGGTCGCATCTACTATGAATACACACAATTTCTAGATTTATATATATATATATATATATATATATATATATATATATAACTAAAAATTATCTTTTTTAATTTTGATAAATTATCGGGGTCTCAATTTAAAAAGGAAGTGTATAGAAAATATTCCCAACTTTAAGAAATTTTTGCTTACATAATGCATAAGAAAAATTATCTTTCGAAAATATTTCTTTTTCAATCAATATGTTGTTAGCCTTAGCCTTTCCATGTCCAAAATTTCAATCAAGTGTTTTGGAGACTATGCTACTTTTTCATTTAGAATTTGCCTCAACAAAATTGTATAGATCTAATGCTTTTGAAAATTTTCAAAATTTCGTGTGTTTTCATGTGTGGACTTTACGTAACCTATGACTATACCTAACACTTTATGCAATCTCAAACAATTAAGTTCAGTCATTCAAGACTTTATTTTTATAACTTCGGTAAACATCCTAACAAGCCTACAATCTCAATCAATTAAGTTCAGTCATGCAAACCCTATTCGTGGTCAGGTAAAAAGCCTAGTTATACCCTAAAATTTGAAAAAAAAAAAAAAAATTAACCCTAAAAGCTAAGATACAAGGGTTCAATCCCCTCCCTCAAGCTTAAATCGTGCATTGTCCCCAATGCAACGGTAAAATCTTCGGAGAAGATCTCAAACCCTGGGTCATAACTTACAGTCAAAACTGACGAGGCATTGTAGCTTCTGAAGAATTCACTTGCGTCTGAATAGATTTGATGTGATTTGGAAAGCCTGCATCATAGGCTGAGGTCGCATGCAGTAAGGTGATGCCGTAGGGGCTGCTCCAGCTTGCTTTGGATCTATTTGTCTGCGGCATGAGGATGGCCGCATGCGGCAAGGGCAATGTCGTATGGGCTGCTAGCTGGGCAAAGAATTTAAAGTTAATCCGATAAAATTAGAGTTGAGTTTACAGAGAAACTTAATATACTTAAAGAACATCCTAGTTCTACTCATGTATTAACTATAATTTGAAAAATAAAGATGTTCGTTGGAGTGTTCCCCTAGCTCGGTTGAACTGAAGTAAATGAAATTCTATTTACAATCCGGCCTGAAATTTTTATTTATACCATAATAAAAAAAAAACACTAGATTACTTCTTTTGATTTATAATTAACATATTTATACTAAAATACAGTAGATTACTTAAAATTATGTTGAATTACACTATATTACATTAAATTATGCTAAATTATGTTAAATTACGCTAAAATACGGTAAATTTCAAAATTCAGAATTGCCAAAAAATAAAGGGAAGAGCCTCAAAACTTGAGTTGAAGTTTCCGATTAAGATTTTCATTTCTATTATTCAATCTAAGTAGCTCAGTAAATTAGTTACATAATGAACTTGTAGAATACTAATTTTTACTATTTTTGGAATTTTTATACTATTTTTTATGATTCATGAAAGATGGCACAAAATCAGTCTACTTTAGCGTAATTTTGCGTAGTTTAGCATAATTTACCGTATTTCAACATAATTAGCGAAGTTATTATAATTTAGCGTAATTTAACGTAATTTAGTGCAATTCAACATAATTTATTGTAATGTAGTGTAATTCAACATAATTTCAAGTAATCTAGTGTATTTTAGTATAAATATTCTAATTATAAATTAAAAGAAGTAATCTAACAAATAATTTAAACAAAAAATTCGAATTTTCAGTGTTAGATTTCATTATCTTGTTTTTCGTAGTGTCTCTAAAAAAAATAAAAATAAAAGAGGAAACCGATCATTTTATGACCGGTTTGGACATTTTTGAAAAAACTCGAGAATAATGAGTAAACTTATTAATTTGTAATTAACTTTGGATATTAATAAAAATGTCGGCCGCCAACAGCTCATTAATTTGTATGTAATTTATTAGTCAAACTCAATGCCCAGATCTCTAGGTCTACTTTATTTGTTTAAGAGGAGGGATCAAGTTACAACAAATTTGAATTACAACAAAGTTACAATAATCATTTTTTACATTTTGAAATTCCAAATCGTCGATCCAAACCGTTCATCTTGTGCTCCACAATAAAATGTGCTTCCAGATTAAATTTTACATTTTTTTGAATTTTTTTTACTATTTATTAAGTATTTTACAAAAACTAGTCAAATTCAGACCATTGAATTTTGTACCCATCTTAATAAATAGTAAAAAAATTCAAAAAAATGTAAAATTTGATCTGGAAGCACATTTTATTGTGGAGATCATGTTGAACGGTTTGGATCGACGATTTGAAATTTCAAAATGTAAAAAATGATTGTTGTAACTCAAATTTGTTGTAACTTAGATCCCTCGTCTTTGTTTAATTCACTTGATTCCGTCTAGCTATGATTGCATATCTGGAGCCAGCTGGTCAAGAGTACTAATCAAGAATAGAATGGCTTAACAAACTAATGTTCTAACAAATTTGTTGGATGGGGAAATAATCATTTGCCCCCTAATAAATTACAAACAAAGTTGTTGGATGGGGAAATAATCTTTTGCTTAACAAACAGAGTTGTTGGATGTTCAAGTGTTCCCATCAAGAATAGAAAATGGCTTAACAAACAGAGTTGTTGGATGGGAAAATAATCTTTTGCCCCCTAATAAATTACAATTATTTTTTCCTTTTTTATTTGTAATTATCTTTTGTCGTATTATTACATTGTAAACTAATGTTCCCAACTTTTATATAATTTAGCGTAATTTAATGTAATATATTGTAATTCAACATAATTTCAAGTAATCTAGTGTATTTTAGTATAAATATAATAATTATAAATCAAAAGAAATAATCTAACAAAAAATTTAAACAAAAAATTCAAATTTTCAGTGTTAGATTTTATTATCTTGCTCTTCATAGTGTCTTAAAATAAAAAAATAAAAAAAACCGGCCATAAAATGGCCGGTTTTTGGGAGAGAGAAAACCGGCCATTTTATAACCGGTTTGGACATTTTTGGAAAAACTCGGGAATCATAAGTAAGCTTATTAATTTGTAATTAACTTTGGATATTAATAAAAATGTCGGAGTTGGCGGTGCTCGATGAGGCCTGATCAACTAGATTATATCAAGTAATTTAACGAATTAATTACGCAAAATAATGAATGCACCCTAGGGGTGTAAACGGTCGGATACGGATCGGATAGTGGCCTTATCGTATCCGTATCCGTTATAATTTTTCGGATACGGATACGGATCGGATATTAAACGGATACGGATCGGATATCGGACGGAAACGGATACGAATAAGAATATAATTCGGATAATTAAAAGGAAATTACTGCACAAAAGACTAAACTACCCCTGTTTTGAGACAAGCAAAACTTCTCGCACCGTTGGATTTGGCCCCACTTTATGTATAAAACCAAATAACAAGGAAAAATAAATGACAAAATAAGAACGTTGATTGCCATGCATGCATATTGCATAGGCCAGGTCTACTTATTGGTGACATATAATTAAAGATAAGAAGGTAATTATTAATAACTAATTTTAGCAGAGCTTGACTTGATGATACATCTGCCAATTTTTAATTGAATGTATGTATTTTAATTTGTACACATGGGTACAAATATAGAAACTTTGAAGGTCACCGATGCAAACACAACATTCCGATTCGGATTTTTTTTAAAAACCATAATTAAAATAATTAAATTTAAATAAACAACATAATTGTGCCCAGATTTACAAAAACCATCAATACCGAAATGCCAATTCGGTCCGATCGAATTTTTTTACTCCGGACCGAATTGGCATTTCGGTCTCCCTCTTTTTCACAACAAATCAAGGTTTTTCATGTGGCCGACCGTGTGGTCCACCAAAATGCATTTCGGTCCAGAGGATTCTGATATTTAAACTCCATTATATATGTGATGGTTCATACATAAAGATGAATAACCCGAGAAGTTTATTCACCGATAACCCTAAAGTTATTTTTATTACAAAGAATTATATTATAAAAACTTATCAATAATATAAAATTTCATTTATTATTTTATTAAATGGTAATTTTTCACCGATAACCCTAGAAATTTATTCACCAATAACTCTAAGTTATTTTTATTACAAAGAATTATATTATAAAAACTTATCAATAATATAAAATTTCATTTATTATTTTATTAAATGGTAATTTTTCACCGATAACTCTAGAAATTTATTCACCGATAACCCTAAAGTTATTTTTATTACAAAGAATTATATTATAAAAACTTATCAATAATATAAAATTTCATTTATTATTTTATTAAATGGTAATTTTTCACCGATAACCCTAGAAGTTTATTCACCGATAACCCTAAAGTTATTTTTATTACAAAGAATTATATTATAAAAACTTATCAATAATATAAAATTTCATTTATTATTTTATTAAATGGTAATTTTTCACCGATAACCCTAGAATTTTATTAAATGAAATTTTATATTATTGATAAGTTTTTATAATATAATTCTTTGTAATAAAAATAACTTTAGGGTTATCGGTGAATAAATTTCTAGGGTTATCGGTGAAAAATTACCATTTAATAAAATAATAAATGAAATTTTATATTATTGATAAGTTTTTATAATATAATTCTTTGTAATAAAAATAACTTTAGGGTTATCGGTGAATAAATTTCTAGAGTTATCGGTGAAAAATTATCATTTAATAAAATAATAAATGAAATTTTATATTATTGATAAGTTTTTATAATATAATTCTTTGTAATAAAAATAACTTTAGGGTTATTGGTGAATAAATTTCTAGGGTTATCGGTGAAAAATTACCATTTAATAAAATAATAAATGAAAACGTGGTTATTTATATTAAAATATTTTTGTTTGGGTAAAAATAAAAATCACGGCTCCACATCAATTAACCAGCAATATAATTTAGCATATTTTAAAATTGCATTTTCTCCGGACCGAATTGGCATCTCGATCCGGCCAAAATTTCCCTCCGGACCGAAATGTCAATTCGGTCCGGACTCTTTGTTGGATTTTATGTGGCGTCGGCTGCGGAACAATTGAAAATGAGGGGGGACCGAAATACCAATTCGGTCCGGAGAAAACAAATGCGGTCGGACCGAATTGGCATTTCGGTATTGATGGTTTTTTAAATCTGGGCGCAATAATGTTGTTTATTTAAATTTAATTATTTTAATTATGGTTTTAAAAAAAAATCCTTCCGATTCCACTTTCCAGCTGCAGAGAATACTTTTCGTATTATTATTTCTTTTTAATATTTTATTCGACTCCTTTATTTTGATTTTCGAAAAGGAAGCGCGCACCCAAAAGCTAGCTGCCAAATTTCTACCCAAAATACTTTCTATGTAGCAATCCATATAACGGATTGAATAAGGTTCTTTTCCGTGACTGGCGGCAAAATATTCTATGTTTATCCAAGCGCAGCAAATCTGGATTGCATGAAAACAGAAGGGAGATTAATAACGGAATTCAGGCTGAGCACCGCCTAGAAATCGAAGTGAAATTCGGATATTCAAATTAAATAAGTTGTCGGATATGGATAATTATTCGTATCCGGATCCGTATCCGATTCAATATTTAGAACCGTATCCGCATCCGTATTCGGTAAAAAATTATCCGAATCCAGATCCGTATCCGAATATCCGAATCCGGAATTTTTCGGATTCGGATCCGAATGAATGCGGATAATATCCGATCCGTTTACACCCCTAATGCACCCCAATGTGGTAGAATTATTCCCTCCCCATGTGAATGCCAGAATGCGTGGTTTCTGACATTGTTTAGCGCCTAGCACGCCGTACAACATGTTTTATTAAAGAATAATTATTTTAGTACCCACAGTTGAGTACCTGCATCGTACCCGCACTTAATTCATTTCCAATTAACTGCCATAACTGTAAGTGGTCCCCACAACTACCAATTAACTAATTTACATAATTTCCAGTTTGAATTTTAAATTTCCCTTTCTCTCCGTTCTTCCTTTTTCGAAGCTTTCGCGATTTGGAGACGATCGTCTAGCGATTTCGAAACTGGAAGCAGGGATTTTTCAAAAAAAAGTGCGGGTACGGTTATTTAAGGAAAATTCATATATCATATATGTAGTTCATTGTATAGATATAAATACTTGTATTGTATAGGTATAAATACTTCACAATGTTTACTATTAATACTTGTAAAATAAAATTACAGTGTTGGAACGGTTGTGTGGTCCCCTAATGCGGGTACGACGCGAGAATTTTTCATATATGTAGTTCATTGTATAGATATAAATACTTGTCTTGTATAGGTATAAATACTTCACAATGTTACTATTAATACTTGTAAAATAAAATTACAGTTTTAGAACGGTTGTGTGGTCCCCTAGTGCGGGTACGACGCGAGAATTTTTCAAAAAAAGTGCGGGTACAGTTATTTAAGGAACATTCATATATCATATATGTAGTTCATTGTATAGATATAAATACTTGTCTTGTATAGGTATAAATACTTCACAATGTTACTATTAATACTTGTAAAATAAAATTACAGCTTTGGAACGGTTGTGTGGTCCCCTAATGCGGGTACGACGCGAGAATTTTTCAAAAAAAGTGCCGGTACAGTTATTTAAGGAACATTCATATATCATATATGTAGTTCATTGTATAGATATAAATACTTGTCTTGTATAGGTATAAATACTTCACAATGTTACTATTAATACTTGTAAAATAAAATTACAGTTTTAGAACGGTTGTGTGGTCCCTTAGTGCGGGTACGACGCGAGAATTTTTCAAAAAAAGTGCGGGTACAGTTATTTAAGGAACATTCATATATCATATATGTAGTTCATTGTATAGATATAAATACTTGTCTTGTATAGGTATAAATACTTCACAATGTTACTATTAATACTTGTAAAATAAAATTACAGCTTTGGAACGGTTGTGTGGTCCCCTAATGCGGGTACGACGCGAGAATTTTTCAAAAAAAGTGCCGGTACAGTTATTTAAGGAACATTCATATATCATATATGTAGTTCATTGTATAGATATAAATACTTGTCTTGTATAGGTATAAATACTTCACAATGTTACTATTAATACTTGTAAAATAAAATTACAAGTGCTGACAAAAAAAAAATTGGTTTTAAATACTTGATATCTTAAGTATAAATACTTGATGAATTACTATTAATATTTGATATCTTAGGTATAAATACTTTCTATTTTGTATGAATACTTTTCATATTTGAATATTTGATATTTTGAAAAACGTGTAAAAGTATGTCATCATGGATCTCATTTGAAAGATAAAATTGTGTAGAACGCGTTCGTAGTTTTAAATTTGTAAAATTCCTCATAGATCGTCTCAAAAATTGGTTAGATTGAACGGAGAAAAAAAAAACCACCTTGAAAAACGTGTAAAGATGAGTAGGTATTGTGTCCAGTTTTTTTTTAAATACTTGATATCTTAGGTATAAATACTTGATAAATTATATATGAATACTTGATAATTTAGGTATAAATACTTTCCATTTTCTATGTGAATTAATTTAAGTGCGGTCTCCAAAAACAGTTATGACAGTTTAGGTGCGGTTCCCAAAAACAGTTATGACAGTTTAGGTGCGGGTACAGTGCGGGTACTCAACTGCGGGTACTCATATCAGCTTCCTTTATTAAAAGCTTTTTTTTTTTTTTTTGTTAAATTTGGGCACTACGGATTTATAACGATCAAACGGTCCTGCACCCAAGCTGTCTTTTGTATATCCCAAAATTATGAGATTTTTTAGTTTATATATTCAATGAATTTGGGGCAGAGAAAAAGGTGCTTTCTTCTTAATTATTTATTTATAATTTGACGTCATCCAAGCTCGTCTTAACAATTCAAAGTATGGTTAGCAATTAATTAGCAAATCCAAACCTAGCTAATTCTTTGGAGGTTTTCAAACGATTTTTAGATCTACAATTTACAGCACAATTAATGTCCAGTATTATTACAGTTAATTTGTATGTGCCTCAATTTAGAAACGTTTTGGACATGTTTTTCAGATGCCTTGTGGTTTTCAGAAATGTTTCATGAACAATTTCGTTAGGCGAAAAAGCTAAACTGATTCAAATCGGATCTAATTTGAAACTGACACGTAAAAATTGAATGAATAGCTGAAAGTCAATTATATCGACCCAAAATCCAACAAAGATATGATATCTAACTCATCCGAACTCGACTCGACTAGATCTAAATCAATTTCTGGCAACTTTTTCGGATCCCAAGTCGTGAAACGCTGGCAGTTTGCCATCTGTACCTCCTCACTTTAATTTAGTTGGGTTAATAATTTTCCTTTTATTTATTTTTCAGCTCGTTCAAGAGAATAACTATGGAGTGAGGCTACAGTGCTATGCATAGTACGGATTGGGTCCGTGCTACGGTTTAAAATTTGACTTTTCAAAATCTTAACGGTCGATCCGAACCGTTCAACATTATTATAAAATGAATATGTATTTGCAAATCAAATTTTACATTTTTTCGAATTTTTTTACTATTTTTTTAGATAGGCTGTTTTTGGATGGTCCAGAATGTTCAGATCAAGTGATTTTCGAAAAAATAGTAAAAAAATTTGAAAAAATGTAAAATTTGGTTTGCAAGTACATATTCATTTTATAATCATGTTGAACGGTTCGGATCGACCGTTAGAATTTTGAAAAGTCAAATTTTGAGCCGTAGTACGGACCCAAACGGTGCTATGCATAGCACCGTAGCCTCACTCATAACTATGTATACATGTTTTACATCTATTTCAGTTAAATTTAATTTCAGTTGAATAATATTTTATTTTTAGTTAAGATGTTACTCACTGTTTGCTTTCTTAACTAATAGGGTCTATGGTAGACATTTGACACTGCCCGCCGCGGGCTGCCCGAACCCGGTCCGCCCGTGCCCGGTGCCCGGGGTACCCGTACCCGTGCCCGGGTATAGACGGGTAAACGGGTACGCGGGTACGGGCTTGAAATGGGCAGGGTGGCCTGTTTTGGTGCCAAACCCGGGTGTACCCGTACCCGGCAGACCCGTGCCCGCTGCCTGTCTGCCCGCACCCGCCACGGGTGTACCCGCACCCGCGTACCCGCCTGGGAGGATATGGACCCGAGTAGCCTCTGCCCTCTGGCTACTGGCTACTGCATCGGCGAGTACGAGTAGCCTGGCATCCCGCCGAATCAATTCAATGCACCGTTCTTTTTATGTTGAATTGGATCCTCTCCAATATGTGTAAAAGATTCCCTTCACTTTACGGTTTGGGATTAACTCTCACCGCTTTGAGATGCGGCCTAACGCAGGGAGCAGTATTATTTGGCTTTGAGATTCGTTCCAAGTTAAAAATAACGGTCCAGATTAAGTAGTACCGAGGAGGATGTGAATTCAATTTAGCATAGCTCTTGTCCTATCCTCTGCATTAAAGTGTTGAATGTAAAAGATTCCCTTCACTTTACGAGGCAACAAGCCACAAGGGTCCAGGATCCTCTCCAATATGTGTAAAAGATTCCCTTCACTTTACGGTTTGGGATTAACTCTCACCGCTTTGAGATTCGGCCTAACGCAGGGAGCAGTATTATTTGGCTTTGAGATTCGTTCCAAGTTAAAAATAACGGTCCAGATTAAAAAAACCTACCCGTTACCCGCCTACCCGTGCCCGCTGTACCCTTGCCCGTTGTACCCGTCTACCCGCAACGGGCACGGGTTTGAGACGGGCAGGACGGAGTTTTTAAAAAAAAAACCCGCCTACCCGTGCCCGTTGTACCCGCCAACCCGTTGTACCCGTACCCGTTCTGCCCGCTGCCCGGGACGGGTACGGGTCTGCCCTGCCCGAGGTACCCGTTAGCAGAAGTCTAGTCTATGGTCTTATTTATTTGTTGTCTAACTTCTAATTTTTTTTTAATAAAGAACAAAATGAGTACTTTATCAATTTTTTGAAATGAGTATTATTAAAGAAAGACAATAACTGAATAAATTTGTGAGTTTTTTTTAAATTTGAAAGGCTAGATATGATATTATGAATTTTGCAGGACAAATAAATAATTTTTAACTTTTAGGAGTACATGAAATTCTCCCTAGAATTAAATGGTCATGAGTTGAACCCGCCCACGTGTTACACGTGTTTTCTACGAAGACAATCCCATGTGCCAGAATGCCAAAATTTTATTTATACCATTTAATAAAAAAAAAAACAATACACCTCAAAATATGAGGAATTCCATATCTATCTAGACTGCCAAGCCAATCTGCAACCTCATTCTTGAGGGAACGCATATTGGTTTGGAGACTCCTCAAATATATAAATATATTTAATATTTACAGTGCATTTTGGGGCTTTTGAGAGGCCGTCAAGCCAATTTGCGGCCTCCAAGAATGAAATGTAGACTGACTTGGCGGCCCGGATAGATGTGAAATTCTCCCACAATAAGAGTGTTTTGTTTTTTTTTTATTATGGTATAAATAAAAAATTTCAGACCGGATTGTAAATAGAATTTCATTTACTTCAGTTCAACCGAGCTGGGGGAACACTCCAACGAACATCTTTATTTTTCAAATTATAGTTAATACAGGAGTAGAACTAAGATGTTCTTTAAGTACATTAAGTTTCTTTGTAAACTCAACTCTAAAATTTATCGGATTAACTTTAAATTGACAAATCTGAACCATTGAAATTCATTTATCTTAGAAGTGATGCGTCTACATTTAAAAAATTTAAACTTTCGAATTAATTTAGTACAAAGTCAAACGGTCAAAATTAGAAGATTCATAAATTAATTTTAATGCATTTATTCTTTTATTGTTTTTTGACTGTTTGACTCTATACAATATTAGTTCGAAAATTTAAAAAAATTGTATGTAAACGCATCACTCGTAAGGTAGACGGGTGTCAACAATTTGGGTTCGTCACTTGAAGTTAATTCGATATATTTTAGAGTTGAGTTCACTAAAAATACTTAGTGAACTTAAGAACACCATAATTCTACTCTTAATAAAGTTTTCTTAATATTTAGTTAGATTTTACAAATAAATATAGCTATTAATTAAAAAAAATATTTATCAACCATAAACCTTTAAAAATATACAAAATGGCAAAAGTGTAATAGGTATAGCTGTATAGAACATTAATTAGGAAAGGTACCAACGATACACTAATTCTAACTGTTGAAACAAGATTGTAATATATAGAGAGGATCCACTACTGTAAACAATACAACTCAAGAATACAAAAAAATTATTTCTCCTCAGCTTTGCAACTCTTTAGCAAAAACAATCACATACTATACCAGTAAACTGGTACTCACAACGCAAGTAGAAAACCCATAATAGAAAAATCAGGAAGGAGCAAAATGGCTCAAGAGGGGCAACACGAGGTTACCAATAATACCTCCAAGCTCACTAGTAGTCTGCTCAATGGCAAGAATTATCTGTCATGGGTAATGCTGCATCTAGAGCGCCCAGCGGGCGAGAGATGCGAGAATACATCACAGGAGAAAACAAAGTGCCCAAAGTCGCAAACCCAGATTTACCGACCGAAACCAAAAAAAGGCAGCCAAGAAATGGAAAACCCAAAATGACAAAATCATAACTTGGCTCATGAATTCCATGGAGCCATCCATTTCGGATCTCTTTCTCCTCTTTGACACAGCTTTCGAACTATGGGACACCGTGAAAGCCATGTACGAGCAAGAGAATAATTACTCCCGTATCTATCAACTCAAACAAGAAATCCAACAAGAAAAACAAGGCACGAGAAAGCATATAGAGTACCTTGGTGCTCTTCAAAAGAAAAAGACGAGCTCCAATCATATCGGTCGCCAACCATTGACTTGACCATAATTAAAAAGCGAGAAGAAGAAGATGACATATTCGAGTACCTTGCGGGATTAAATCCTAGCTATGAGGCCGTACGAGCTCAAAGCATGAATACTATTCCGCTTCCGTCATACTCTCAAATCAAGAATATGATCCAACAAGAAGAGAGAAGAAGAGAGGCCATGGGTGGTCCACAAGTCACAACCGAAGAGGGACATGAGACGTTAAGGGTAGTGAAGGTGGCTCGCGGTGATCCCTCACCCCGCTCCCTTCCCTATATACCTGCAAAATTTCGCCTATTTCTCATCTAGTACAACGTTCATTCTTGTTTTTCTTTAAATTCGTACAAATTTCACTTTTTAAAAAATATAAGAATCATCATGGCCTTTTATAAATGACCGTTCATGTTGCTTTTTTTTTTTTGCTGCTGGCCTATATGAAACAAGCAACAATATGTGACATATGAAATGGAACAAAATAACACATCCTAAATTATTACAAAATAATACTGTAAGGCATAGAAAGTTGCACAAGAGGGAAGGTGTGTGCATTTGTATATAATGTTTCTGGGTTCAGTGCTCTCTATTTTCTTAAGGTATGGAGAGAACGTCGAACTTGAGACATTCATTTCTTTCTGCTATTCCTTCTGGTTCACCCTCGATAGGCCTATTGTTCATGATCAGTCTATCGAGAGAGTTTAATGATTGTGGGGACGTTTAACTCTCGAAGGGCGCAAGCCCCCGCCATTCATTTTAGAATTTGTGCCTACTTTTGTAAACTTAATAATGGGGCTAAAGATGGCTCATGTACTGACTTTAGATTTTCTTTGATTGGTTCTCATTGTTTGGACATGTGTGTGTATGCAATTCATGTTAAAAATATTGTTTATTACTACTTAAAAGGGTGTTTTTGATATATATATATATATATATATAGAGCTGGGCTATGGTGAGTTGTGAAGTAAGATGTCATTTTTACTTCACGCTCATATTTTCATTTTGAAAATCCAAATAACCGATCCGAACCGCTCAACATGTTTTCTATATTGAAATGTGCTTGGAGACTAAATTTTACATTTTTTGGAATTTTTTTACTATTTATTAAGTCACATTGAAAATCGCTGATCCGGTGGTCCAGAAAATTTTACTGTTTTTTACTGTTCACAGTGGATCAGCGATTTCAAAGTGGCTTAATAAATAGTAAAAAAATTCAAAAAAATGTAAAATTTAGTCTCCAAGCACATTTCAATATTTAGAAAAAGTTGAACGGTTCAGATCGGTTGTTTGGATTTTCAAAATGAAAATATGGCGTGAAGTAAAACGACATTTTACTTCGCAACTCACCATAGCCCATCTCATATATATATATATATATATATATATATATATATAAAGAGAGAGAGAGAGAGAGATGAGCTATGGTGAGACGTGAAGTAAAACAAGTTTGTACTCCACGCCATATTTTCATTTTGAAAATCCAAACAAATGATCCTAACCGCTCAACATGTTCTCTATATTGAAATGTGCTTGGAGACCAAATTTTACATTTTTTTGAATTTTTTTACTATTTATTAAGCCACTTTGAAAATCGCTGATCCACTGTGAACAGTAAAAAACAGTACAAATTTCTGGACCACTGGATCAGCGATTTTCAAAGTGGCTTAATAAATCGTAAAAAAATTCCAAAAAATGTAAAATTTGGTCTCCAAGCACATTTCAATATAGAGAACATGTTGAGCAGTTCGGATCGGTTGTTTGGATTTTCAAAATGGAAATATAGTGCCATGGCGTAAAACTTGGTTTTACTCCACGTCTCACCATAGCTCATCTCTCTCTCTCTCTCTCTCTCTCTCTCTCTCTATATATATATATATATATATATGCTTTATTTATATTTTATTCATAAAGGAAATCATTTTAAATTTGAGGAAGAGGGATATTTTGGTTATTTCAGGAATTGGCTGAAGCTTGAACATATTCAATTTTGGTTTAAAAGTGTGGATGATTTAATTTGGGTTCATTTGGGACTGGTTTGAGTCAATTTGGAGAGCGCTAGGGACTGATTTGTAAATATCCAGGGACTGTGCTGTGATTGGGTTATGTCAGAGGGACTTGTTGTTTAGTTTTGGCTAAGGCTGTGAGGAACTCTAACTATTGCTGCCTTCATGTTCTTCGGGGCTTTGACTTGATTCTTTTGTGAATTGGGTTTGTATACACTTCAGAGGAACTCCTATTAGCTTTCATCACTGATTTAAGTCAACAGCAACAACTCCTTTTTCATGGGATTCCATCACATGATGGCATGATTTTAACCTGCGGGCATGAAACGTTAGATCTGGAGGGCATATGGAAACTTTATCACATTTTTACATATTTATTTGGCATTTATTTCAAGGGTGCACACGTACACAGGCATGTGTGCATTTATCATTTTTGTCCAACTTTGGAACCTGATTCTGGACAATTCAGTAAACAGAAACTTTGGTACTTTATATGGTTTTGAAGATGGCAGTGCAAACTACAATCCCGCAAAGTTTCATAATTTTTGAGACATTATTTCTATGTCTTAAGATTGCACAAAGGCAAGGGTAAAGTGGAAGCTGCTACTTTTGCATGTGCAGTTTTTTACCAGTTTGATCAATTTTTGAGACTTGATATCTTTCAGTTCACTTGATGGTTTTAAATGAAATTTTGTAGCCTTGTACTATGATGTCAAGACTACAAGTCAGCCAATTTTCATGATTTTTCATGGTGTTTAGCTATGTCAAACGGAAGTGCCAAGTGGTGACCTGAGCGGTAACCGTGTTTCAGATTTGTTTCTTAATTGTGACTTGTCCCTTATGCTAGCGTGGCAATATGCTTACATATGGAGATATAAAGTCCCACCAACGGTACGCATCTTTATCTATCTCCTATTGAGGACAGATTGCTCACTCATGAGATGATGGTGAGAAGGGGGTTCAGCGGTTCACCAAACTGCGAGAAATGTGGTTTAAGGGAAGTGGAATCCATTTTGCACTTGTTTTTTAAGTGTCCAAAGGCAGTTCGTTTGTGGGATAGGTTGGAATCCGCTTTTGGAGTGCGTCTCATGACGGCACTTGAAACAGTACATGATACTTGGAACAGTTCGATGATGAATGCGGCATGTTCGGGAATGGGGAAAAAACAGTGGTCGTTATACTTCATATCAACTTGTTGGTCGATATGAAAGCAAAGGAATACAAAGATTTTTGAAGGAAAAGAACTTTCAGTGAAGGTGGTTGAGGAATTCGTGTTGCAGGATGCAAAACTATGGATGCAAAATTGTTAGGAAATGTTGAAAGTGTGTGAGAATTGTGTGAGTGTTTATGTAGTTTATTTTTATGTTTTCTTTTTGTTTTTTCTGGTCTACTGTAACTGATAGCATCTGTCAGGTTTCTCAAAAAAAAAAAGCATGATTAAACTTTACAGAAACCTTCTAATATGTATGAGGGTTCCTACTGAATTTTATCAACTCTTCATGAATTTTCTTTCATGGTTTTTCAATCAATTTTGTATCAACATCCCTGCTGTTTCAGTAATTTCAGAATTTGTTCAGGGTACTACCTTGTGATTTGGATTTCTCTTCATCAGTTTACCATTTCAAGCTGAAATTTGTCCATGTTGTTCCTTATTGTCTTTTCTATAGGCCGTAAAAATTTGAGAGCCTAAATCATAGTACACATGACTCTCTCAATATTTCAAAACAGCAACATCTCAGTTTTTCTGGTAAATGGAGCTGCAGTTTTCTGTTTTTCTGAATTTTGAAGACCATTTTCCGACAATTGGCTACACCAAAAATTGAGTTCTGTATATGGTTTTATAGAGGGGGCGCTGATCTATACCTCTGTAAAATTTCATGATTTTTAAGGCCTTATTTTGCTGGTTTTTTCATATTTCAAAGGCTGAACTTTAGAAAAATCATAGAAAATCCATAGAAAATGCTATAAATGTAAAATTTGGGTCTAAATTGTGTGTTTTGAGGTCCTCTTTATGCCAGTATGATTTATTTTTCATTTCGGTCCTCGTACCAGTCTGCACTGACTGGTTTACCAGAACATATCATCTTTTTGCTGTTTTGAAGGCTTTACATGATTTAAGTGTTCTTTTTCTTGATTAGAAGGGGCAAATCATTGAGGCATCATTGGATTAACATAACAAATGGCAAGGCTCAACATAATTGATGCCTATTTGCAGTTTAGTCATTTTTCTCTCAGTATTTGCAAGTATGTCCTTTAATCTTTCAATTTTCATGTAAATCCATACATGAACATTGATCAATTAACATCCATATTTGCAAAATAGGCCCACTGAAGGAATTTGATAGGGAAGCTAGCTAGCTCAACCTTGTCAACCCTTGTATGTTTATTTTATTTATTTCACTTTTATTTCTCTTTAATCCCTTTAATAAAATAACTAAAATAGATCTAATATAGAAGGAAACTAACTAGCTCAACTTCTATACTTTCACTATTTAATTATTGGGAAAATTGGTTATTTGCCACTCCAAAACCTTTCAATTTGATAAATGCCACTCCGAAATTACAAATTATCCTAATGCCACTCTAAACTTACTTAATTCTTAATTTTGCCACTAATATACAATTCTTATACTATTTTTATTAAAAATTAACTGAAAAATTATGTTTTGAAATACGTATTTCTGTATTTCCAATTATACCCTTCATATACACATCGCCTCCTTCCTTCCTCATTTGGTGAAGAAATTATAGCAGCTTACAGCAGAGCAAAGGGGAAATAGATGAGGGAAATCTTGTAGTGTTTACACCAACAGGGGAAATCTTGTAAGTTGGTGTTTATGCTAGAAAATTATAGCAGCTTACAGCTTACAGCAGATTACTAATCTCGTTGCAAAGGGGAAATCGCGGAGCAAAGGGGACATCGCCTCCTCCAGTACACAATCACTAATAAGATTACTAATCTCGTTGCAAAGGGAAAATCGCGGAGCAAAGGGGAGGCACAGTGGCGGCACAATCCGGTGCTTGATTTTCTCAGCGTGTCGATGAATTTTTGTGATGAATTCGGGGTGTTGATCGATTGAGTGCGAGATTGTTGATTTTTCTCGACTTGATCGAATTGGGGGTTGGGTGCCTTTCTTGTTGCATTTCGGTTGTGATTGGTTGTTCCTGTTCTGGTGCTTTGTGTTGCTTCATTTCAGAACTGTGCCCTTTTTCTTGTCTAATGGCTGTTGGGTTTGGGTCTGACCTTACCAGTACCGTTACTGGTACTGGTTCCTTTTGCCTCTTTGTGTTGAGGGTGTTGATACACATTTTCGGTGCCTTTTTCTTGTTCTTGATGGTGCTAGTTTTGCCGGTTCTGTGCTTGTTTTTCCCTGCTCCTGATTCTGTCTTGGTTTGGCTGTGCGCCTGGTTTCTTTTGTGTGGCTGGTACCCTTCTTGTTGTTAGTTGGCTGCGCCTTGTTTCCTTTGTGTACTGGTACCAGCAACCAAGAAGCAAGCTTGTACAGCCTTTTATGGCAGCAGATTTGACTTGTGTGTTTTCTCTAGAGGGTATTTTAGTCATTAATGATTTTTTTTTTTGAAAAGTACTAATACAGTATTAGTGGAAAAATTAAGAATTAAGTCAGTTTAGAGTGGTATTTTTCAAATTGAAAGGTTTTGAAGTGACAAATAACCAATTTTTCCTTAATTATTTTAGAATGAGCTAAAAAGGTCACTTAGAAGCAACAGAAGTACAAAGAAAGGAGGAGATTTTTGGTAGAATCATAGGCTCTTTTTTTTTATCAACTATTAAGTTGAGTTATGTCTCATCTTTGCTATTCTCTCTACTATTGCATTGATTATAACAAAAAGAGTTTTATTTCATTAAAAGAACTCAAACCCAAAACCATGATTGAGGTCAAGATATGAGTCTCCTCTCTACACATTTTTCAAGAAAAAGAAAAGAAGAAAAAGGAGATTCAACCAAGCAAAGAAATAGAATCAAGGAGAATAAACAATAAAATGAGACTAATAGATTTCAAGCTCCAAGCAAGAAGCATGCTTTATTGATTCATGGCTCCATTTACATATACATCAAGGCCTTTAAGGCATTACATCTCAAAAAGAGTTGGAATTCTATCTATTTTTATTTGGTTTTTGGATGAGAAGAAGAGGGTTTTTGGGAAAGAAGCTTCAAAAGCTTTGATCTATGTGTTGTGTGTGTGATTTCGGCTTTGTGTGGCTTGTGTATTTGAGGTGCAAAATGTAATAGTTGCTGCCCTATTTTGTGTTAATGGCTATTTTCGGCATTCTATTGTGTCTATTTTTCATCTTCAAATGAGGAGTTTATATAGTCCTCTTGGTAGTAGAGGCTAGAGTTTAGAGGAGTCTTGTTGGTATTGATCTTCACCACTTCTTTGTATCAAATTTCATCCAAAGATTTAGATGCATTTAAGAGGTCACGCTTTTTCCACAAGCTTGGAGGGAATATTCCTCTATTTTGGCATTGCTTAAATATTGTGTGATGATCCATTCGTTTGGTTAAATGAGAGCAAATAGCGGCAGCAGCGCTATTTTACCATTTCATCATTTCATTATTCATTTTTTTTTAGCCCATCAAGCTTTCGGCAAGGCCCATTCAACAATCCAATTCATCACTTTAATTAAGCTTAAGCCTTCCCGAACCGCATCTAGTTATTTCACTCCTTAATTTAAGTCAAAAATTGATAGCAGCTCATTTTTTATTGCAACAGCTCATTCATTTTTTTTTTTAATGGTTCGACCTAGCTAAATGGTTCGGCTCGATTCTTCATTGCAGCAGCTCATTTTTTTTTTTAAGTGTTATTTTCCTTCAATCTATGCGGCAAGAATGTTCCATTTGATTCGGCTATTGAATTTCCATTGGGCCATTTCATTCGGTCATTGAACTTTGCTGCCATTTCATTCGGCCATGCCGCAATTCTTTTTTTTTTTTTGTTTTTTTTGTTTTGACTTAGTAACAACCAAGCCCATTTCACTTAAATTTAAGTCAAACAATTTTGTGATTTAAATTGAAGTCAAACAATTTTCTTCAAAGCAAACCGTGAGCTTCAAATCAATTTTTTTTATTTATAGCAACCCTTTTTAATTTCATAACCAAATGAATCCATTTAATACTCTCCATTTAGAATTTCAATGGGCACTCCATTTCTTCTATATATATATATATCTCTTTTTTATTATATATATATATATATATATATATATATTTTTTTTTTTTTTTTATTTCTAAATTCCGACTTTTTAGAGTCAAACAAATACATACTTAAAATTAAACAAGTTCAAGTTCACCAAATTACAATAATCCTAAATTATTACAAAATAACATATCCTAAATTGTTTTAATTAACCTAAACAATACCATGCATATTGACTTAACCTAAGAAATATATGCTCATGCATCCATTTAACCTAAGAAATATAACCTTGGTGTAATGCGTCTCCAAAGCAACATGAGCTCTTTTTTCTGGAGACTTTGCTCGTAAGAAGCGATATGCAAGAGACATCATTTGACGATTCAACTGCATTAACACAAATATACTTAGTTTAGAAAAATTTCACTGCAGAAGTAGCTGCAAGCAAATTGAGCAATCTTAAAGTACCTCGTCCATGAAGAAATTAAAACAAATTTGTCGAGCCTTAATCCAGCAATTTTGAACTTGAATTCAACAATTTCAGGACATTATGAGAAATATAACAACTAGAAAAAGAAAAAAACTTGTAACCTTTGGAAAGCATTCAAAGCCACCACCAATAGCATTGAGTAAAGCTAAGGAGCATAATCTTTCTGGTGCCAATGCTGCCAGTTTGCAAGCTATATATCATGGAACCTGAATTTTCAAAAGAAAATAAAATGAGAACCATAAATCATATTCAACCTAATTTTAATTTGGAATAGAAAAAAGAAGAGAAAATAAAAATAAAAAAATTTGGGTCTGGCCAGATCTAGGGAAGCATTCAAAACCTAATTTTAATTTGGAATTCCCAAATTCGGGTCTGGCCATGAATAACAAAAATAAAAAAATTGTAACTAAGTTTTTCAATCTCTGATTTGAGAGGGTAAAAACGAGAGAAAATTTTGTGCTTCCCTAGATCTGGTGTCGCGAAGCTACTTCTCCCTCCGGTGCTCGAGTCGTGCGACACGCCTAGTGTCACGAGAGGGAGGGGTCGAGGTGCGACGCACCTGGTGTCGCGAGAGTGAGGGATCGAGGTGCGACGTGCCTGTTGGAGCCTTAAACTCTCGGAGTGAGCACGAGAGAGAGATAGAGAGGAACCCTAATGGTGAGCAGCGCGCAAGAGAGGTTATTTGAGAGAGACCAAACATATTGAGCGGGACTTGGCTAAAATGGTGCAGGAAATTCTGATTTCGGACTATCAGGAACGGTCGTTTATAAACGACTGTTCCTGATTAGTCACTATCAAGAATGGTCGTTTATAAACAACCGTTCCTGATAGTCCAGGACAATCAGGAATGGTTGTTTATAAATTACCGTTCCTGATTAGTCACTATCAGGAACGGTTGTTTATAAACGACCGTTCCTGATTAGTCACTATCAGGAACGATTGTTTATAAACAACCGTTCCTAATAGTCCTAGACTATTAAGAACGGTTCTTTAAAATCAACCGATCCTGATACCCACTTTCAAGATCGGCTCATACTATTTGTCCGATCCTAAAAGTATTAGTATCTATATCATTACTAATGGGGCCATCAACAACAATAGTCGATAGGAGAACCGACATTGATGGAAAATTTAATTGTTTTTTATGTGTATATCTCACATGGCTTGAACCTTCGCCATATTCTCCGCCGAAACATGCAACTCCATGACAACGCGACAAGGCATGCATTACAAAGATCCACCATGGCCAGAAGATGTCCATCACCCTCATCCAACCCAACCAACAACTACTCCAAGTCAACCTACGGAATCAGAAGACCGCATGCGGTCTAAGGAACCCATACAGAAAGAACTTGTGCAGCAAGAATCTACACCGCATGCGACTTCCACCATACCGCAGGATACTACATGATCACAACAGACATCCAAAGAAGGTGAAGTTACTCAGCGAAACAAACCGGCCTACACACCAGCACCTCCTAAGCCACCCCTGCCGTATCCACAGAGACAAATCAAGGCCAAACTTGATAAACAATTTTCTAGGTTCCTCGATATGTTGAAGCAATTGCACGTCACGATCCCCTTTACGAAAGCCATAGCAAGCATCCCCTTGTATGGTAAATTTTTAAAGGAGCTAATTTCTAACCGAAAGAAGCTACAAGATTGTGAAAGAGTCACGCTGACAAAGGAGAGTGGTGCAATGCTGCTTAACAAATTACCACAAAAATTAAAAGATCCTGGAAGCTTCTCAATACCATGCACCATATGCAAAACCGAATTTAGCCGGGCACTGTGTGACTTAGGCGCTAGCGTAAGTCTTATGCCCAGATCCGTTTTCAACAAACTAGGGTTTGGAGAACTCTCACCTACAAGAATCTCCTTGCAATTAGCAGACCGATCCATTTCCTACCCTAAAGGAATACTGCTAAATGCCCCTGTTAGAGTTGAAAACATGTGGATACCAGGAGATTTCATAGTAATAGACATGGATGAAGATGATAGAATTCCAATTATCCTCGGACGACCATTTCTAGCAACCTGTGGCGCACTAATAGATGTCAAGAATGGAAAAATATCATTAAACATTGGTGACGAGAGGGTTGTTTTCGACATGAATAAATCTATGAAATATCTTGTTGAAGGCAACCAAGCATGCATTTTGGAGGATGACATCGTAACAAAGGACGAGCTAGCAAGCGACAACGAAATGGATTACTGGAATAGTGATGAGGAAGAACCAGACCAACCTCTTTCCAACTTTGGTGAACTTCTTTCGTACGAGGGCTACTACAATCCGAGTATGATCGAAGATGACAACCCAGAGATACGGAACGACATTGATCAATCCATTATGGCCTTCCATGCAATCAACCCCGCCAATGTAACAACGAGAAAAGGTCAATCCCCTGAAGAGATCAAGATGGCATATGACGAGAAAGACGAGCTAAAAACTAAGGTGAATCCCGCAAGGGGGAGTCAAGAAGTAAGCTATGGAAGAACCGTCTTTAACCTTGAATGAGACCCACCTGATGACAATCCTATGGCGATAGTTGTCGGCTCGCCAATTACCTAATCATTCAAGGGGTTGGCAAAAGAATTCTTTTAATTAATTTTTAAAATCAAATATTGAACATGGAATTTTTTTTAGATAATGATGAAGTAAAGCGTTTCCAGTTTCAAAAATCATAAGAATTTCACGGTGGTATTTCACATTTGCAAACTTTTACACATGCAAACATACACACTAAATCAATTCTAACTCTCGAATGGACCTAGACGTTGGCATGGCCATTCAAAATATTAAACTGGAAAAAATAAAAACTCAAGAAGAAGAAGAAGAAGAAATTTGCAGTCTTTTGTTTCTCTAATTGCACATTTGGTGGTCCGAAATTGAACTTTCTTGCATGGTTAATTTTTGTTTGTTTTTCACATAAATCAAGAAAGTCTTGGTTTTAATTATTTTGGACATATCTTGATCTTGAGGAGAATACAAAATTCAGACGTTTACTTTCCTGCATGTTTTTAGTTTTTCCTTCACATATTTCATTCTCACTAAATTAAATTTATTAATTTAATGTTTGATTGTCAAAAAGTACGTACTTAAATTATTTGTTTAATTTTATTTGTTAATGTTAGGGTTTTGTCAACCAGAGAAGAATATGGAAGACACAGAGAGACAGCAGAGAGTAAACTTATTTTTTCTATTTGATTCTCTCTTACAAGAATCTTAACATAATATATATGACAACAACATAAAAGACCCGACCGGTCCACATAGCCATTTGAATCATAACCTAACATGCAATAAATTATTCGCCCATGCAACTGCTTATGGAGCTTGGCATGCAGTGCTCTGCACTCATTAATTATTTTAAGATATATATATATCCAAGCAGCTGAACATTTAACAATAACATTCATGGATAGAGTTCCATAACACAGTCAATACCTAACTGAGTAGGATGTATTTTGTAACCAGAATAGCCTGCACCTAAAATAATATCATGCCATTCCTGCTTGGTACGTTCCTTCGATCCATGACAGCACATCATAAGAATATCAAATAAATGCCCTGTCTCAGTTGCTTTTGGGTTATTATTCTTGAAGTCTTCAATAATATCCACAATGATAACCTTGCTACCATCTTTTCTTGGTTCAATTGCTTCTTTGCATCGCTTCAGTATTCCCACACAATCCTCGTCACGCCAATCGTGGAGAACATTCTGAGATACATGATGCAAATAAACAGTCATTATAATTTCTGTACAAATTAAACTTTTCTCACACTAATTACAGGAAATAAATATATTAATTAGGTCAGACAAGAAAACTAATCAAGGAAAGTTTTGAGACAAAAGAGAAGTACTTACCTTAATTAGAAATGCCTCAGCTGGAGGTATCTGTTCCAACATACTTCCTGCTACCACATTGAAAGAGTCATCTTCCAAATTAGCCTCCGCAACGACATGAGGAAGATCAAGCACTGTGCATCTCAAAAACGGAAAGGCTTCTGCTATTATTTTCACGGCAGTTCCAGTGTTGCCGCCTACATCCACTAGACTATTTAATCCATCAAATATATGTGGATAGCTTTTGGCGAAGTCTCTCATCTGCTGCTTACAACGGCTGGTCATTGCCTCGTTGAACAACTTACCTGGTTCGGAAAGTTTAACAAGTCTGATGTAAATATATATATTACTGAAAATAGATCAGCAAATTTATATATGCTCAAATATTGTTTTCCATGTAGATGTTTCTTCATTGTTAATTGTACACAAATACAAGTATATAAATACTATTATATTGTAAATTATAAATTCTTTGTTGATTATTTCAAAATCAAAAGAAAGGAAGAAGGAGAGTGATAGATGGTTTTTTCTTATTTTCTAGTTACCAAGCTCAGGATTTTCTTTGAAAATGTCCCAGGACGGCTTCCCATCATGTGCCATCGTGTTGACGGTGCTTCCAGCAGCACCCTCCTTGAACCATTCCCCCATAGCGCCCATAACTTTTGTGAATAGTGGCTGGGTAATGTAACGTGCAAAGGCACCCATGTTGGAGTGCTCAGTTAATAGGAGCTTGGACACTGGTGTTAGCACGTAACCAGCTTCATCTTGTGCGAAGATTTCTTTCTGAACAAGAAGTGCCATGAGGCGGCCAAGCATCATGTCCTTCTCCGGTGAGATTGGAATGGAACGTGCGAGTTCGTTTAATGGCATTGGACGGCCATATGCTTGTATGCGGCCAGAGATGTCAAGGTCGGCGGCGCACTTAAGAGCAAAGCTACTGATATAAGTTAGGCTTTGGTTTAGAACACTGGTGAGCTCCATTATTATGTGAAAAATGTAACTGGTACTAATTGTTGGTTCAGAAGATGAGATTGCAGTGATCTATTTATAGAGAGTGCTTCAAGTATCTACCTAGCTGTTGATGTATTACATGGGTAAAGTACTATATGGGTTTCTTTAGTCAGAGGAGCTTGAGTTCTTCTATTCAAATCAAAATTATCCTCCCATGATAACCGGCCTTAATTATTAATAATAATCAAATCAAAATTAATCTACAAATAGGCAATAGTTTGAAGAAGAAACAAACAAATTCCAACCATGTGTTGAGAAAAGTCAAAAGAAACGACAAAAAAATAATGGTTGAAAAGTGACTCATTAATGTAAAACAGTAAGATAGTGACCGAATTAATTATGTCACTACCTTAATTGTTAGCATAGCTTTAATTGCTATAAATATCTGATATCAATATGTATTCTTTTTTGATTAAAGATGTAGTCCCCCCACTTCAGTCCCCTAAACGTCTCTCCCATTATAACTAACTTTTTTAATCATTGAACCACTTTGAAAAACGTGTAAAAGTTGATTTCAGTTTTTTTCTTTAAATACTTGATATCATAAGTATGAATACTTGATGAATTATATATGAATACTTCATATCTTAGGTATTCATACTTTCCATTTTGTATGAATACTTTCCATATTTGAGTCCAGTTTGTTGGATTTAAATACATGATATCTTAAGTATGAATACTTGATGAATTATATATAAATATTTGATATGTTAGGTATGAATACTTTCCATTTTGTATGAATACTTTCCATATTTGAATATTTGATACCTTGAAAAACGTGTAAAAGTATGTCATCATGGATCTCATTTGAAAGATAAAAAAAAAATAGAAATCGTTCGTGTTTTTAGATTTGCAAAATTCCTCATAGATCGTCCCAAAAATTGGTTAGAATGAATAGAGAAAAAAAAAATTACCTTGAAAAACGTGTAAAAGATGAGTAGTACTTGATGAATTATACTTGGTTAGAATGAATGGAGAAAAAAAAATTATACATGTAAAAGATGAGTAGTACTTGGTTAGAATGAATGGAGAAAAAAAAAATTACCTAGAAAACGTTCAGTTTTTAGAGTAAATACTTGATATCTTAGGTATGAATACTTGATGAATTATATATGAATACTTGATATCTTAGGTATTCATACTTTCCATTTTGTATGTGAATTAATTTAATCAATGAATGAGGGACTGGTGGTGTGATCCACGTGACTTTTTGGTTGTGGTTTCTAATGCAGTCTGACAGTTACTGTCCCTGAAAAGTAATGGTCCCAAATCCGTATGTGAATTAATACTTGATATTTTAGGTATGAATACTTGATGAATTATATATGAATACTTCATATCTTAGGTATTCATACTTTCCATTTTGAGACTGAATTAATGTATGTTGAATGGGGGACTGACAGTTGTACTTTGACAGTTAGGGGGACGTTTAGGGGACTGAATGGGGGGACTGTTAGTCGATCCCTTCTTTTTTATTCCATGCTTTTGACAATTTATATCTACTTTCTGAATTTATGTCTTAATTAATGCATACTTAATTCATACATTCAGATGGTGACCGAGTTACATTGAGCTTAATGCTATCAATTGACCCACCCCTCTCAATTTGACAAAATTAGTTAAAAAAATAAATATAGTTACTGTGAAAGTATCAGCACCGCCTGTTAGAGGAAGGTGTGCACGAATTTTCAGATAATACCAGAAGAAACCGGAAGAATTGTTAGAGGAAGTGGCACAGTTATTACACCGGCCGGGAGAATTGTTTCTTCCTTTTTCTAGTACAAATTAAATTTCTGGTAAAAAAAATCTGAGTTTCCAATTCTACAGTCTACCGGCCGATTCCGATTTTGATTTTCTGAGCATTGATTTTGATACTAATCCAAATTAAATATTAAATTTATCTTGATCGCGGTTTAGTTTTGGTGAGTCCTTTTTTCGGAGTGATAACAAATAAGAAACAATTGAAGAGGAGAAAGAAAATGAATATTTATTCGTTGGGTAGAAATGCAAAAGAATCGATGCACATGCACGTATCAATTCTCTGACAGCAGGTAGTCTACATATTCATGTGAAGGCAGGATGAGACTTAACTTAATAATTCAATTATAAATTTGAGAGGATCATTTGACAAAATATAATATAATAATGTTGAAGGGTTTGAATGTACAATTTTGGACTCAAAACTGCCGCTTCAGTTTTCAAATCGGTAGTTTGACTACAGTGAGAAAAAAACAACAGTACAATGTGGAAAGTAGTGAAAATTTGACTGGATGATGAAATAAAAATATCGAAAGCAGGAAAATTCAACTCAGTGGAACGCCTTGAGCGCACGGCAGCCTAAAAAGAAAGGATCTTGTAATTGTACCCGTCCTTCTATCTTTCATTACTCCCAACTTAACTTTCATAATTATCACACAAGACTACTAAAACATTAATAAAATAGAACTATTTAACAAGAAACATCAAAGTATTTAACATGAACAATATAAGTATTAATCTCTATAAAGGAAACTATATTTTCGTACGTAAATAATGTCCCCGCTCTGTCCCCGCATATAACTTCCATAACTCATTTGGGGAGGGGACTGTCCCCGCACAATTTCATTATATAATCTGTTTCGTCCCCACACAATTTCTAAAGTATTAATCTATACATATGAACAAAAAATATTTATATCTATGCAGGGAAGTATTTATACCTATTTCCGAAAGTATTTTAACATAAATAATTATCTCCCTAACAAAGTCTCTCAAACTGTCCCTGCACCATAAATACATGTGGGGGACCACTCAAACTAAATGAGGGACCAGGGTGGACCATACATGTTTCTTAAAATATCAATATTGCCATAACTATATGGGCCGGGCGACTGCAATATTTAATATTTGTTTACATATGGCGCTGGATGACATATGAAAATATTAATCTCAAGTATTGAAAGTATTTATATCTATGCACTGAAGTATTTATATGTATATACATTGTACAAAGTTTAATCTCCAGACGTTTGTCATATGAAGTTACACATCAAAGTATTAATATCTTATTTTGCAAGTATTGATACCTATGCACTGAAGTATTTATATCTATGAGATCAACTCTTTTTGTTATAGGAAGGTTGATGCGGGGATACGGGGTCCCCACTACTTCATAAGAGGAAGATTGACGCGGGACCATTAGGGACTAGAAAATGAGAATCATCATAACAAGTTACACATGCAAGTATTAATATCTTACTTTACAAGTATTAATCCGTTATCTCTTAAGTATTTATACCTATGAAGGTTGACGCGGGAACAAGTACAGGGACTGAGAAAGAGGAACTATATAATTAGTGGGGACTATGATACAACATTCATTTACTGTAGCTGTGGGGACAGAGGGGGAACAGGAGTGTGGGAATTCATATAATTATTCAAAAAGAAAATGTGATTGGAAAGCATGAAAGGCGAAACTTATATTGGAGTGTAGGTCTCGTAACATTTTCTTTCATATTTTTTTTTATGAAAGAGGGATCAAGTCCCTATTTTAAATATTGAAAAGAAAATTGTTATATTGCTATTTATATTAACTTTTAAATATTGGTTAATTTTTTTCTTTTGGCCAATTAGGTTAATTTTATTTTCATGTTGAATTTTACAAGGTTAACTTTTGTCCCGAGCTAATAATGCAAATTCTATTCCTCTATTAAATTATTTATTTTTTGCATAAAAATCAAAAGATAAATTTCTAGTGTGCCCGTACAAACTTTTAAAATAGTCAATTTCTCCATAAAACACCATAATATCTAACATCACAGTAAGAACTTAATATTTTTTTCTTCTATCCCCTTTTATTTAGTTAATATGTTATTTATTTATTTTAAAAATTGAATGAATAAGTATACTTTTCAATCCCTTCTCTTAAAAAAAAAATCTATATTGGATATTATATTGTTTTCATGGGAAAATTGCCTATTTTGAAAGTTTGTATGGACACACTAGAAAGTTTCTCAAAATCAAATTATGTTAAGAATGATTTGAGTATGAAACTATGGAAACGATGATTTATTTATTTGTGTATAGTTTGTACATAAGTAAAAGAATTACGTCTAAGAGGACCTTAGACTCTTATATGAAGGTGAAAAAAACAACTCAAAACTCTCATACTAACGGAAATTCCAAGTCTCGATAATCAAATTTCTGAATTAATTCCAAATATTATGAATATTGATCAAGAACAACCGTCACAAAATTCTGCTATATATATCATTTAAATATGAGAGATTCAGGTAAACGGTATAGCATCTATTTATATAATTTAGAAAAATTACATAATTTGATGGCCTGACCAATATCATATGAATGAATATCCATCTATTGATCAAGGAGAAAATCAATGTTGTAGGAGAACCGTTATTGGTCAGGCCATCAACATGATATTGGTCATGGCCATCAACATTAAACAACGATAGGAGAACCGTCAACATTTGGAATTAATATCATATGAATATGAATATCCATCTATTGATCAAGGAGAAAATCAATGTTGTAGGAGAACCGTTATTGGTCAGGATATCAATTCTCTGACCGGTAGGCGGTAGTCTACATGTTCATGTGAAGGACCAGTTGACAAAATATAATATAATAATTTTGAAGGGTTTGAATGTAAAATTTTGGACTCAAAACTGCCGCTTCTGTTTTCAAATCGGTAGTTTGACTACTGTGAGAAAAAAAAAACAGTACAATGTGGAAAAGTAGTTGAAATTTGACTAGATGATGAAATAAAAAAATCGGAAAGCAAGAAAATTGAACCACAGTGGAACACCTTGAGCGCAAGGCAGCCGAGAAAGAAAGGATCCTCGTAATTATACCCGCACTCCTATTCTTCATTCTCCTATTCTTCGTTCCTATCCACTTAACTTCCATAACTATCATAGAAATCACTAAAACATTAATAAAAGAGAATTATTTAACATACACTACAGCAGAAAGGGGCATCAGCGACCGGATTTCCGGTCGCTGATAATATAGGCGCCGGTCGCTGATACTCATTCCGGTCGCTGAAAGCCAAATTTGGTCGCTGAAAGACCGGTCGCTGTAAGCCTTGTCGCTGATACTCTTCTGATGACGTCACCGGTCGCTGATAATACGTCACCCGGTCGCTAATAATCTTTTGCGACCAAATTTTTTTGGTCGCTGTCGTTTTTTTCTGACGTCAAGAAAAAGGTATCTGCGACCAAAAAAACGGTCGCTGATAGTTAAAACCGGTCGCAGAAAGTCTTCTGTCAGGTTTTTGAAATTTTTTTATTATTTAAATTTGCGTCATTTAATAATTAGTACGACACGTACCAACATACAACATAAACATACAAACAAATTTAAACATAATTGTCGATATATACAATAAATAAATAGCAATTTTAAATTTTACAACCAATTACAACCATTTACAATAACAATTTTAAATTTTACATTATGAAAAACTGTAAGGAGTAGTTGAATCTGGGCCGTACATACAGATCACAAATTTGGCTAATCTGGGCCGTCGGATACAAGGATTCATATGCAATTGACAAGGATTCATATGCAGTTGAATCTGGGCCGTCGAAAAACTGTAAGGAGTAGTTGAATCTGGGCCGTCGGATACAAATTTGGCTAATCTGGGCCGTCGGATACAAGGATTCATATGCTTCGTAACCTCAGACAACGCTCGCAGGGGGCTGCCGCCCCCCTGCCACCCCCCGCTATTGGTTTCTTGCAAGTTGTGCAGTTGCTGCCTCAAGCTTGCTGGTTCCCTCTGCCCATTCCAGCCCTGCCTCAAGTTGAACAATTCTCTTGTTCCCTCCCAGTACTGGTAAAGCATCACAACAATAATTCAAAAATTCAAAAATTTAAACAGAACCAAGCATGTTCTTTTCTGTTAATCCAAAAATGAGAAATTTTAAACAGAACAAAATAATTCAAAAATTCACTATAATTATTCTGTTAATCCAAAAATGAGAAATTGTATATAGACATGTACATTTAAGTATGCTCTATCTGGCCTTGAGGCCCCATACCCTAATTATAACAGGAAATGTTCTTTTCTGTTTTGGTTCTATTTTCTGGTTTTCTCACTGTGTGCTATACTAGTTCACCTTTTCTTGTGTTTTGCTTTAATCATCACTGGTATCGTGATTATATGGTGTTGGTACATAGATGGAAGGCCTTTTATTGCTTGTTCTTGAGTCTGGTTCATGGATGACAGTCCAGATCAGGATTTTTGACTTAAGTATTTTCTGATATGAACATCTAAAGATAAAAAAACATCACATAAAAGTGAATATGCAAAGTTCAATTTTTGTCTGACAAAGGTAAAAGGAAATTCACAGAGAGACCCTTATCATTAGTTTATTTACATAGTTTGTCAAAAACAGTGAATTTACAAAGGTGAAAATCCTTGAGCAACTATGAAGGTCATGGATTCAATGGTTCTGACATAGCTCCTTTTACAGAAAACCCCTTTTATATACTTATTTTGCCCTTAGTTCTTTTTATTTTACTATAAATCCTTGGATTATAACTACTGTATAGGTTTATAAATAACAAAGAAAGAAGTAGAATAAACCAAATAAGTGGAAGAGAGAGGGGATTACCAGTGGATTAGAATAAACCAAATAAGTGGACCAAGTGGTTATGACTTATAATCACCCAAAGCATCTTAAAAAAGGGGGTTTTATAGTTAACAGTATTAGAAATAATCAAACTATCTCCATCATGTATCCTAATAAAATCACAACATTGAGAGTAATAAATCCAAAAGTGAAAACTAATAACTAAAACTAAAAGGACATAACCAACATAGCAATACCAAATTACTTTCGGATCACAACAGGATTAACTTGCATTTAGAAGTTATGGTGTCATGGATTTCATAATGTTAAAATTGAAAGCAGAAGTAACTTACAATAAGGCAGAAAGGATTGAATTGCACTCAAAAGTGTAGGGCAAACTTCTTTCACCTGCCAGACCTCCTAATAGAAATACAAAAATTGAGTTATCCAATGCACTAGACCTACATTGTTATAAAATGGAGTATTGCTATAATGACAATAAGAAATTCATGTCCTTCTACCTGAGCAGAAGTTCTGTCAGATTCATAACCTGAAATGATTAATTGCCTGACAACTTTTAAACCATAAAACCACCTGTCAGCAATCAAAACAAGGTCACTTGACAAAAGGGAATCAATGTTTCTACATTGCGAAAGAGCTGAGAAATTTTGTAAAATAGTTTGCACATCTCCCTTCCAGAAATTCCATGTATATTCAAATAATGAAGCTGTAATCTGCAGAGGAAACAAAAAACCATATGTCAATTAGTTAGCAGCTCTTTTTTTACTTCTTCTTTCTCTATGTTTCTTTTTAATTGTATAGATATCAATGAAGAAAATGTTTTTTGTTTCCAGTAAAAACGCGTACCAGTAAATCAACAGCCTTACCTCACTTCTAATAACCGCCACCACAGGCGTCGTAATCCTCTTCAATCTTCTTGGTGAGATACACGGGAGGGAACTGAAACTCGGTCTTTTCGGCTGGGCGGCGGCGTTGGCGGGGCAGTGTCGGCAGATGTGGGGACTATCGCCTCGGGGTCGTGTGCTGTAGATCATCGTCTCGGGGTCGGATGTGGGGATTATCGCCTGGGCGGCAGCGTTGACGGGGCAGTGTCGGCGGTACTCTACGGCTAGAGGTACGGCGTCGCGGTACTCTGGATGTACGCAAGGCCCGGTGATCTCCCATGGATTGGAGAGGATTCTAGAGAATTTGAGTGAGGGGAGAGTGGACAATTTTCGGAGAGTGGAGGAAGAGAGACAGAGAGAAAGGGAGCGGAGAGAAAGAGGA
Organism: Carex parvula; assembly: GCA_025461045.1. Taxonomy (NCBI): domain Eukaryota; kingdom Viridiplantae; phylum Streptophyta; class Magnoliopsida; order Poales; family Cyperaceae; genus Carex; species Carex parvula. Next base: position 697,534 of record JAJGRW010000568.1, read on the forward strand.
ATGGGTGGAAAAGAGAGGGGTCGGAGGAGAAGAGAGGGGTGGCGCGGAGAAAGAGGGATCTGGCGCTTTTTTTTTTTACGCCCCGAACATTCAGCGACCGGTGTTTTCGCCGGTCGCTGATCCGGTCGCTGAAACAATTGGTCGCCAATAATTTTCGTAAATTTTTATTTTATTTTAAAAAAATAGATTTCAGCGACCGGCGAAACACCGGTCGCGGATACCGGTCGCAAATACTCTTTTTTGTTGTAGTGATGAAACATCAAAGTATTTTACATGAACAATATAAGTATTAATATCTATGAAGAGAACTGTATTTTCGTATGTAAATAATGTTCCCCCACCTCTTTCTCCGCATTGTCTCCTCACATAACTTCCAAAATTCATTTGGGGAGGACTGTCCCCGCACAATTTCATTATATAATCCGTATCGTTCCCGCACAATTTTTAAAGTATTAATCTATACATATGAACAAAAAATATTTATATCTATGCATAGAAGTATTTATACCTATGCCCGAAAGTATTTTAACGTAAATAATTGTCTCATTAACCAAATCTCTCAAACTGTTCCTGCACCATAAATACATGTGGGGGACCACTCAAACTAAATGAGGAGACCAGGGAGACTATATATATACACGTTTCTTAAAATATCAATATTGCCATAACTATATGGGGCGACTGCAATATTTAATATTTGTTTACATATGGCGTTGGATGACATATGAAAATATTAATCTCAAGTATTGAAAGTATTTATATCTATGCACTGAAGTATTTATATGCATATACATTGTTCAAAATTTAATCTCCAGACGTTTGTCATACTAAGTTACACATCAAAGTATTATATCTTATTTTGCAAGTATTGATACCTATGCACTGAAGTATTTATACCTATGAGATTAACTATTTTTGTTATAGGAAGGTTAATGCGGGGATACAAAGTCCCCACTACTTCATTAGAGGAAGATTGACGCGGAGACCATTGGGGGACTAGAAAAGGAGAATCATCATATCAAGTTACACATGCAAGTATTAATATCTTACTTTACAAGTATTAATCTGTTATTTCTCAAGTATTAATACCTATGAAGGTTAATGCGGGGACAAGTGCAGAGACTAGGAAAGGGACCATATAATTAGTGGGGACCATGATACAACATTTATTTACGGTAGCTGCGGGGACAGAGAGGGGACAGAAGTGTGAGGATTCATATAATTATTCAAAAAGAAAATGTGATGGGAAAGCATGAAAGGCAAAACTTATTTGGAGTGTAGGTCTCGTAACATTTTCTTTCATATTTTTTTTTATGAAAAACAGATCAAGTCCCTATATTAAATATTGAAAAGAAAAATGTTTTATTGCTATTTATTTTAACTTTTAAATATAGGTTAATTTTTTTCTTTTGGCCAATTAGGTTAATTTTATTTTCATGTTGAATTTTAAAAGGTTAACTTTTGTCCCACGCAAATAATGCAAATTCTATTCCTCTATTAAATTATTTATTTTTTGCATAAAATCAAAAGAAAATTTTCTAGTGTGCCCGTACTAACTTTTAAAATAGTCAATGTCTCCATAAAAACACCATAATATCTAACATCACAGTAAGAACTTAACATTTTTTTCTTCTATCCCATTTTATTTAGTTAATATGTTATTTATATTTATTTCAAAAATTGAATGAATAAGTATACCCTTCTTTTCAATCCCTTCTTTTAAAAAATATATCTATATTGGATATTATATTGTTTTCATAGAAAAATTGCCTATTTTGAAAGTTTGTATGGACACATTAGAAATTTACTCAAAATCAAATTATGTTAAGAATGATTTGAGTATGAAACTATGGAAACGATTATTTATTCATTTGTGTATAGTTTGTACATAAGTAGAAGAATTACGTCTAAGAGAAGGACGTACCTTAGACTCTTATATCAAGGTAAAAAAACAACTCAAAACTCTCATACTTACGGAAATTCCAAGTCTCGATAATCAAATTTCTGAATTAATTCCAAATATTATGAATATTGATCAAGAACAACAGTCACAAAATTCGGCTATATCATTTAAATATGAATAGATTCAGGTAAACGATATAGCATCTATTTATATAATTTAGAAAATTTATATAATTTATATAATTTGATGGCCTGACCAATATCATATGAATGAATATCCATCTATTGATCAAGGAGAAAATCAATGTTGTAGGAGAACTGTTATTGGTCAGGCCATCAACATGATATTGGTCATGGCCATCAACATCCAACAACGATAGGAGAGAACCGTCAACATTTGAAATTAATATCATATGAATGAATATCCATCTATTGATCAAGGATAAAATCAATGTTGTAGGAGAACCGTTATTGGTCAGGCCATCAACATTCAACAACGATAGGAGAACCGTTATTGATGGCAAATTTAACTGTCTTTTATGTGTATAAATGTTGTAGTGTTTCTTATGGGTTAGAGAAAAAAAATATAGCAAATCTCGTATTGTTTGTTACTTTAATTATTTATATTTTTCTTCTTTAATATTTCATAACATTCTTTATTTGTAAATTTTCCATATCAAATTAAGAGATGATGATTCAATGATGTTTACTTTTTTTCCGATCAATTTATTTTTTTCTTAGGGATCAACATTAAGTCTAACAATCCAATAGACTATCGGTTTAGTAAAGAAGTGTGTTCAAATTATAATGTTTATATTATATTATATATTAATTAGTGAATTATTTAAGTATAATCTCTTGTCTAAACATAATTTGTTGACATGTTTTTTTTAGTAATATTTTTTTGACATATTAACATTTATCTTCTTTTTTTATAATCTTTTTAGTACAAATTAAGTTTCTGACAAAAAATACGAGTAATTGATCCGATTCGGTCTATTTCTATCAATTCATCCAAATCTAATTTCAAGATATACCTACCGATTTTGGTTCTGTTTTCGATTTTCTGAGCCTTGATTTTGATAATGAATCAAAATATAATATATGTATATAAATATTAAGTTAATCTTCATCGCCTTTCTGGATACTTTTTCTCGATTATAATGAGTAAGAACCAGTTCAAAAGGAGAAAGAAAACGAATATGGGCCTGTTGTTATATAATATGAGTATGTTTGATGTAAAACAAGAATAACTAGAATAGTCAAATCAAGAATAGATATTGTTTGTCGTATTATAATAATCAAATCTCAAAATTCTTAGAAATAGTCTATTCTAATAAGACAAAAAATTTGAATTCACTATTCTAATTATTCTAATCCAACCAAACACCAAATAGACTATTCCAAATAGTCTAACTCCAAGAATAACTTATTCTCAATCCAACAAAACATACCCTTATGTGTTTCATGAGGAGGGTTCAAATACCTCCATTTTTTGTGCCTCCATCATGCCTCCACTTTTAAAAACTTTAATAACTCAAAATTTAAAATTTAAAAGTTAAAATAAAACCGTTAAATATGTTCTAAATTATTTTATCTATGCACTTGTAAAAAATTATGACATTTCAACTTTGTTTTGATTGTTATCAAAAGCTTGTAAAAACGTATTAATGTGGATAATTTCTAAACATTGAAATTTCAACTCGTTAATTTGACTGTGCCAAAAAAAAATTTGTTGAAATTTCAAAAGCTTTTAATGTTTTAGTTGATAGTTGAAATACGAAAAATTGAAAGATAAAATCGGAAATCGATCTGCAAGAAAATTGTTCCGGAGTGCAGCGCCTTAAGCGCACGGCAGCCTGAAATAGAAAGTGACTGGAAAGAAAAAACAAATTAATTATTGATTGGAAAGAATTAAGCGCACGGCAGCTTGAAATAGAAGGTGAAACTTATTTTGACTATTGACTATTGACAAGGAAAGCATGTAAGGTGAGACGTATATTGGAGTGAAGGTCTCGACTCTCGAGCTATTTTCCTATTCACTACAACTACTACGTACAACTACAACTATTGACTACAACTATTACATATTTTAAAATTGAAGTTTGTGTTTGACTAATTGACTATTAATTTGGAAATTGTGAAATTGATATTTATTTCAACTTTTAAATAAAATTTATTTTTATTCTTGTTGACTTTTGTTCCGACGCTAATAATGTAAATTCTAGTAGCATGTTATTCCTCTATTTGCTATGTCTATTACATTATTATTATTATTTGCATAAAATTAAAGGAGGAATTTCATGGCCCTCAAAATCTTCAAAATTACGTATTCTCCATCTAAATTTCATAATATCATATTTATCATTCTAAACTTCAAAAACTCACACATTTATCTATTTAATTACCTTTTCTATTAAAACTCATGTTAAATTTATAAAATGTCCATTTTACTCTCTATTAAAAAATAAAAAAATGTCAGGTTTTTAGGGAAAAAAGTTAATTTGTCCACTTCTTACGTATTTACAATGATATATGTGTATATGTTTGTGCATGCGTCAGAAGTAGAGAAATGAATCATTTTCTCTCGAAAATCGACCAATGAGGAGACTGACATTTTTCTTAAAGCTACACATTTTTTATTTTTTAATAAAGGTTAAAACAGGTATTTATAGATTTAAAATGAGTTTTGATAGAAAAGGCAATAAAATGGGTAAATTTGTAAGTTTTTTAAGTTTAGAACGATAAATATGATATTATGAACTTTAGAAGGAAAAATACGTAATTTCAAAGTTTTTGAGGGCTATACATGAAATTACTCCATAATTAAATTACTTTAAAAATGATTTGAGTATAGACATATAGAATAAATGATTTAGTTCTTTGTGGCATATGGAATACATGCTTTGAGTAGAGGATGAATATTATAATTTATTCTGCTGTCTTTCTGTAATAATTCTTCATTTTGCCCCCCAAGCATTAACTATCTGAGGAACTACTAACTATCTAGGGGATTACTAACTACTTAGGAACTGCCTAGTATTTGAAAGATTTTACAATTGGTGCGCGCAAATATGGATAGCTATGCGTGCAAGTATTAATATATAATATATCAAGTATTCATACCTGAGATACCAAGTATTTCAAAAAAAAAAAAAAAAACTGGACACATCACTCACCCATCTTTTACACATTTTTAGAAGTGAATTTTTTTTTCTTTGTTCAATCTCGCAAATATTTCTGACGATCTGTGAGAAATTTTGCGATCTAAAACCACGAACGTCTTCTACACAATTTTTTCTTTCAAATGAGATCCATGATGACATACTTTTGGGTTGTCCGTCGCACACGTATTCATGCCTCATCGGTTAAGTATTCATACATCGTCTTGCAAGTGTGAATAATTCATGTATCAAGTGTTTTGTATCTAACAAATTCTATCAATATTTTTTTGTCATATGGCACTGGATGATGTCTGTAAATATTAATATCAAGTATTGCTAGTGTTCATACATTGTCATGCAAGTGTGAATAGTCCATGTCACTACTAGAATTTTCGGATTTTCCAAGGGCAGCCTATGTTATTTCCGACGGTAGGAATGGCCTACGGAAATAAAATCGCCTTTTCTGACACACTTAATAATTTCCAACGGTAGGCCGACGGAACTAGTAGCGCATGGAAATCCCAGCTGTCGGCCCATGGAAATGTTAACTATTAGCCCTTGGAAATACTTTTGCATGACCCATGACCCGCCAAACAGACCAAATACGATATTTTATTGATAGCCCATGGAAATAGCTCACCCCTTGCCCTTGGAAATAAGTTAGAAGTAGAAAGACATATTATTTCCATGAGCTACCCTTGGAAATGTTTTGGTTATTCTGTTTATATAATTTTATAGTGAAAGCTCATGGAAATACTGGACCACTATGCCCATGGAAATGTTTTACTGATCCAGTTAATATTATTTTTTGATTAGACGTAGTATTTCCATGAGGCTACCGTCGGAAATGCTTTGTTCCTGGAGACATGACCATTTCTGTTTATTTGAGATCTCCCTTTGAATGCTGGCCAAAACTAAATAACAGCAGCAAACAGTATTTAATAGAGATAGTTAAAACGAAACATTTAATTGAAAACATAAATTTTGTTCTTTGGACTAAACCAATCTATTTAATTTGGGTACAAAACATATTCACGAATGGAAGCAATAACTAAGATCTCCCTTTGAATGAATCTCTTTGTTGAACAGTCTTAACTATTAATCATCATTTTTAATTGATTTAATTGAAAAATAGGTAAATTTATAATATATTTATATTTAGATGGGAAACAACTAATTATGAAGTTTTGATGGAAAAAATATCTAATTAAACAAGTTATGATGGGCATATATATAAATTTCTCAAATAAAAGGTAATTCATAACCAATCACGCAAGTAATATTTTGACCTAAAACCAATCCAACATTTATATTATTACTAGTAACCTTGTTGCGGCTCCGCCGCAACTGAACCAATATGCATGATCGGGCGTCTTGACCTGTCAATTTCATTGCTGATAGTGGCCAAGGTGCTGATTTTGGCTGCTTCACTATGTTCCTTGTTCAATTGAGTTGGAGAATTATTCTGACCGATTGGCTACATGGAAATTTCATTTTTTTATATGGAAATGATAGCTGCAACATGTATTGTGCTACTGCGCTCCATTCCAAATCAAAGAGGTGATTGGATCTTCCAGCAAAACTCAAGTTCAATGTATCAACCAGACACCACCTGCTGCCAAAATAAAAGTGCATATGGATTAATGTATTATAGATGTTGCAGTGGAATTTCAATATGTTCTATCACTCTCTTTTATCTCACTTTTTAAAATCTAAAGAAACAACAAACTCATCATTCTTAATCTATGATTCTAACCTTCATCGAACCTTCTTAATTTTCATTGTCTCATCTTGCTTGTCTTGCATTTCAGCTAGATACCAGTACCAATATCTTGAAACGAATTCATGGTAAATTTACTAACTTAGGGAATTTTGAAATTTTACCCCTAAACCTTGAAATATGTCATAACTTAGTATAGGCACTGGTACGGAATGGTACCATGACAGTAAATACGGAATGGTACGGAATGTCATAACTAATTTGGAAATTTCTCCAAACTAATTTGGAAATTTCTCATTTTCATTTGCACAAAGATTTAGGGTCTGATCGGAACACACCACTCAATGAAGTTCAATTGATTTTAATTCAATAGAATTCAATAGAGATGAATTCCAATTGAAATTTTTTGATCGGAATAAAAAGGAAAAAGAATTGAATTCTTCTCACATTTTTGATTGAAAAGTATACATAATACAAGAGAAATGATTTCATTTGAATTAAAATGACATTTGTGCTCTTAAACATGCTCTTAAACTGGTAAATTAGCGAGAATTCTCTCAGTCTAATTTCGACCTTGATGCTTGTATTATACCTCAATTAATTGGATATTAGCTATGTAAACTGCAGTCTTATATTCAAGCATACATAATTTATGAAACCGGTTAAAGGAGATAAATTATTATCATAACTGGGCAAACTAACTGGCAAGTGGAGATTGGATAATATAAAGTTTGCAGATTAGTCCCCATAAATATTTATTTTATGTAGCAAAGTATTTTTTTGGAAAATTCAATCATGAGATTGTAGTATTGCTATGAATCAAGGAAGGGAAGAGCAGATTTTAAAAGAAAGGGGTAAAAATTTAACAGAAAAAGGGACAACTTTGCTAATTAATCGAAAATAAGTCGCAAAGAAAAAATCTAACGAGAAGAGGTAATGTGAAATCACATACTAACCTCTCTAATTACATGCTTGAAGCATATCATACAAGGCTTGATCAATAGATCAGAAACTTCATTACTAAAAAAAACCTTATAAACTTTTAACTATCTAGCCAAAAAAAGATAAGAAAAACCTGCATTTTGCTTGTACTTAGATTGCTAATATTCCTGGTTTAGCCTATCCTCTATAATGAAGTTCATGTTGTTGCACAAGTTGATGCTTCCTTGAGAAAAACATGTAATTTTCCTTTGGCCCCCTCAACCTTATGTAATCCAGTACATGCATCCCATAATGCCAGTATCTCAGCATTAAAGGGGTCGAAAGCCTGCATATTTGTAAATTTGATGTGTTTGTGGCAAATACATATCAAAGCCATTTAATGGTCTTTTCTTTGAACGGGCATTTCAACAAACAGCTGACGAGCTACTTATCATTTGATCATCCTTAATGCTCTCATGCCACTAATGCTCTCCCTTTGTTACACAGCTACACCACTTTGCTACGTAACTGAATAAAAATTAAATTCATTGAATTTAGTAAAAACCATAACCAACCTATCCCGAGGTGAAGAGAAACACGACCGCTTAAAGAAGCACCTTGTCAGCACAAACTATCTATTGAAATCCAGCTAACAACTCAAGCACCTTGTAGTAGTATGAAAGACAAAAAAGAAACCAATATTTATCTTGTAATAGACTTTGTAAATGATTTAATAACGAAATTAGGACATTTATTGGCGACACCTTGTCAATTCGTACCTACCCATTGACCATTTTTGGAAAATAGTCAAAATACCAACATGATTCAGCGAGAAATTTCATCAAACACCTCGTAAGCGTAGTTGCTGATATATTTGAGATACCGTTACTCAATACAAAACGCAAAATACAAGAGAGGACAGAACAAATCGGTACCTTTTCGCGATGGGCATTAACACTGAGAGGTGGGGAGGCGGAATTTTTAGAAGTGGCGGGCACCAAAATTGTCTGGCGTGCGGGGAATGATATAACTTTCAACGCCGGGAGATGCATATTTGTTGGTAGTTGAAACGCTGAACAGTGGGACGTGATTGTCAGAGAAAGGAGAAAAAGCGCTGAAGTGAAAATTTTGGAGGGTGGGACATGATTGTCAGAGGCAGTAGAAAGGGTGTTGAAATGAAAAATTTGGAGGGAGAAATGAAAATAGACCTAAGTACAGCAGGGAAGAAATTTGAAGTCCTCTTAAACTGAAAATTGGGACCCAGCTATCACTGAATAGATCCACATAAAAAATATGACTAGGATTGTTAAATGGAGACGTCCATTGAAATCAGGATGGCACATTGTTAATCGAACGGTTCAGATTTATAAATGTTCATAGCCCTTCGATGTTTCGATATTCCATCAGCCGGATAGATAAGTAAATGAACATGAAATTAGATCAAACTTTGCTGCAAGAAAATAAATACAGTGCTCTTTAATTTCAACGGTTCCGATCGACCAACGGACGACGTGTTTACGTGCGCCTTCATTAACTCACAAAGCAAGAGTATATGTTTCATTAAACATATACTCTTGCTTTGTGAGTTAATGAAGGCGCACGTAAACACGTTGTCCGTTGGTCGATCAGAACCGTTGAAATTAAAGAGCACTGCATATATATTCCTGCAGTAAATTTTGATGAAATTTTATTTTTATTTACCTATCCATCAAGTCGACGGAATATCGAAACATCGAAGGGCTATCAATAATTCATGTTGGATCGATGCTCGGACACAATAAAACTTCATAATTTTTAGTTTGATTACGTTCAGTGTTTTCCCTTGATCATTGCAAAACAAATTTGAAATCATTTCATTGCAGATCGACCGTTGATCGCTCATGTGAAAATGAACGGTCCGTAAATATTTACTAAATTTGAAGGGACAAATAATCATGAAAGTCAATAAAATTTACAATTATAAGTATGATTTGGTCATAGAAACTATAACAAATTTAAAAATATTTTTTTTGAAATTTTTTCATATTATTTTCTGTAAATGCATTAACTAATTTGTAAAATATGTAAATCTGAACGGTTCGATTGAAAATGTGTTGTCCTGATGTCTTCATTTAAGAGGTTGTGGATACTCTCTGAGGTAGCAGAATATTTTTGTTTAGATCCGAACCTAGATCATTGCACAGGCTCCTTTAATATTCGTTTAGACGGCTTCGATCTAAACACAAATGTTATATTACCTCAGAGTATATGAATTAGTGGGTAGGTCTCCCAGCGCAATACAAATCCCCTTCTCCTCTCAGCCTCTCTGGACTTGGAGAGTTTTTTTTTAATCTGATCGAGCCTCCATTTATTTTTCCTCTTCCCGCTAATTTACGCCAAAACCCTAGCTTTCTTTTTCTTCCCTCCCATTCTACAGTTTTCGCCCAAATTCCCTCTCCCGCTAATTACCAAACATCTCCCCTCCTGTCCTCTCTTGTGGTCTCTCAGACCCGCCTCTCTCTCGCCCAAATCCGATCCGAGTCGCCATGGAGTCGTCCAACCCTCCGCTTCGTTCTAAGAGAAATCCCTCACTTCCTTGTCAGCTTAGTTACTCTCACCTCTCTGCACCTTGTGTCGGCGACTGGTGGCTGTTATAGGCGGTGGCGGTTATAGGCGGTGGCGCCTCCTAGACCCTGATCTAGGTCTGAGCCTTTATCGATTTTTTATCGCATTTCTTAATAATTTTGACTTAGATTGGATTTGTGAAATCGTTTAGACTTATTAATTGAATGCATGTGATAAATTTGATATTTCGTTCAAAGTTTACGGACACCTCTTGAATCAAACACTCCTGGTCACTGTTTGAGAGAGTCTTTTCTCGTTTCTTTGAAATTTAATTTGCTATTGTATCTTAATCTCAATGTTTGATCTTATTTGAAGTATGCTGGTCATATATGGGTATTCAATTTAATGTCAGGTCAAGTTTGAGCATGACTTTCTGTAACATAGCAAGTTTCAATTTAATGTCAGGTCAAGTTTGCCTATATCCTTTGATGCAATGAGAATCATTTGACTACTTTTTCTCATTTGACTAGGTTTAATTTCTCATTATTTAGAAACTTTTGCTCTTGCTTACAAGGTGTTCGATGGATTGCCACAAAGATTGGGTTGAGGTGCGAATTACTGCAATTTTTAATCTGGTGGTGCCCTTTTCTTTTTATTCACTATTTTCATTTCTTATTTCTGGTGTTGCCTTTTCATTTCTTATTACTGCAATTTTTAATCTGGTGGTGCCTTTTCTTTTCTTTTTAGATAGTCGATTGCTCATAAGGTGTTTGATGAATTGCTAGTAAATGGTTAATTGGGAGTTTGATACAAGGCGCTTCTCTCGGCACCAAGATATCATGTATGACTCACCTACATGCATATCAGGTAATAACCATGCTTGTACCAGCCCCATACATAAGTGAAACTAAGCCAAACACATGCTGGTATACTGAGTTGCCTAAACAGCCCCAATTTGACCTTCTGTCAGTATAACATCTGTACAGAGAACTCTGAACTGAAATTGATCAAATCCTTGCACACACACACACTAGACACGTATACAAGCACACTGAAAAAAGAATCTCCTGAAAAGAATTTTTCTACAATTTTTTGTGGCCATTTGAATCTCATATCCTGAAAACCGAAAATACTGTTAAAAACAGTGTACTGGCACACCAGCTGATCCTCACAAAACAGTGAAATTCACTAAGTTCCAAGCCTTCGTAATATTTGAAACTTTTTGAGTATAAACTACACATGTTAACCATCATTTTCATATAAACAAATAAGAATTTGGTGTAGCCATTTGCTCACAATAATTTTCTAAAGATGGACTGTCAAAACTGTACTGTTTCATGTATAACTGTCACCAAAAACATGCATGTTCATCACAGTTCTAGTTATAATAAAAAATTGATACTTGTACACTGAAAAGCATGTACATCAATGGTTATTTCCATATAAAGAACACCTAATATAGTGTAGCCAATTAATTATTTGGTTGATATACTGGACTTAAAAGACACTTGAGAATTGTTTGTTTTTTTGCAATACATAAAACACTAGGGTTTCACTTGATGAGGTAATAAATGTTAATTCAATGCTACTTCTAGACTATGCTTGAAATTTTTGTTGGAAATAATTCACCAATGTATAAATATGCATGAACAAAATGATTTCTTACAATTTTTTTTTGCTTTTCAGATGGTGGCAATAAATGAGACTGAGTTCAACTATCATGATAATGTCAGCCCCTTAACTATGATGTCTTTGTTAATGCCTTAATTCCGGTAAGACAAGCACTTTTCATATGCTTGCATTTCCATAATCTGCAACTTCAACTAAATTAAACTTACAAAGTATATTAGAATTTCCATTATTGTTGGTATTTTAATTTTCTGAAATTTACTTCTGTACTAAAGTTGCCACAAATTATAAAAGAATATGTCCAATTTAGAGCAGTATTTTCTTTCCTTTTATTACTTCTAAGGTTTGAGACAGGAAGCCAAGATTGTATTGCCACTGTATTTTTTGTTATACATGTACTTTTTTCCTTTACTGCTTATATATATGTACTTTTTTTTTGTACAATGTGGAAACAATGCTTGAAAAATTCAAATATCCAATAATCAACGATACTCTGCTCTGTAAAACAAACTAACTCACTTTCTCATTTTTACAGCAGTGAGAACAACATAGCAAGATAAAAGGAAGAGTGACTACATGGTTCTTGTAAAAATATTTTTGCAAATTTAGTCAATTTTAGATATAATTTTATTAGTCGTCTTGAATTAGGACATATTTTGGTTATATATAGAAGTTTCTTTTAGCATTTCTATTGTAATATTTTTTGGTATTTTAATACAATGTACTATGATTATATGTCTATTAATGTTAATAACGTGTTTTTTCTCTATATTTCAATGCATTTGTTAATTACTTGTTTTTTCTCTATATTTCAATGTGTTTGTTAATTTGGCTAAATGGAATTGGGGAATTTGGTTGAATGGGAATTGGAGAATTGGGGAATTGGCTGAATGGGAATTGAAAGAAATCAGGTGGGTCCCATGTTAGATAGTCTTGGAAATACTAATGTGGGTCCCACATATGCTGCCCTTGGAAATAACTAGTTGGGACCCACGTTGGATAGCCTGGGAAATACTCTGTGGGGTCCTTATTTGTTTGCCTTGGAATAAATAAGGTGGGACCCACAGACATTGCCCTTGGAAATAATCAGCCCCTGGGTTGGATGTAAAAGTATTTCCGAGCGTACTTTTTCCGAGGGCTAGCACACGGAAAAAGTCAGAAATTAGTATTTCCAACGGCCCCCTCGGAAATACTGGGTATTTCCATCGAAGGCTTTTGCGACGGCCTTTTTCCGAGGGTGGCGCACGGAAAAACCAATTTCAGGGCTTGTTCCGTGGGTAAGCCCACGGAAGAAGCCATTTTCTGCCCTTAGAAAAAGATCCCATTCTAGTAGTGTGTATCAAATGTTTGTATCTAACAAATTGTGTCAATTTATTTGTGGGAAAATTGGTTATTTGCCATCCAAAACTTGGTTATTTGAAAAATGTCACTCCGAAATTAGAAATAAAAAATATGCCACTCTAAACTTAGTTAATTTTCTTGTGTCAATTTTCTTGTAATTATCTTTCAATTAATAATTTTATCAGTACATAATGAAAGACAGCCAGTACAAGATGAAAGACAATGTGTAAAAGATGGAAGACAACTTGAAGATGGTGAAAGTCAAACTATAAAAAATGAATGACAACGTATACAAAATTAAAGACAACTAGAAAAAGATGAAATACTACTTGAAGAAAATGAAAAACCTCCAGTAGAAGATTAGAAACATCAGTAGAGCATGAAAGATAACTACAATAAAATGAAAGACAACTAGTAGAATATGCAAGACAACCACTACAAGATGGAAAAAATACGAGAAAAAGATGAAAAACAACTACTAGAAAAATAAAAAGAACTAGTAGAACATGACATATACTTGGTACAATATCAAACACAACTAGAAAATAGATAAAAAAAACAACTAGTAGAAAATGATACACAACTAGTACAAGACGAATGACAACTAGAAGAACATTAAAGACAACTATAAGAATATGAAGTACTACTAGTAGTAAATGAAAGACAACCAGTAGAACATGAAAGACAACCAGTAAAACATTCAAAACAATCAATAGTAAATGAAAGACAACTAGAAGAACATGAAAGGCTACCAGTACAAAATAAAAGACAGCCAATACTCGATGAAAGACAACTTGTAGATGGTGAAGGAGAAACTATAGAAACTGAAAGACAACTAGTACAAGATGAAACACAACTAGAAGCGAATGAAAGACAACTAGAAGAAAATAAAAGACAAATAGTAGAAGATGAAACACAACCAGTGGAATATGCAAGACAACAAGTAGAACATGGAAGACAACAATAACATGATGAAAGACAACCAGAAGAAGATGAAAAACCACCAGTAGAAGATGAACGACAACAATCAAAACATAAAAGATAACTACAAGAAAATGAAAGGCAACTTGTAGAAGATGAAAGACAACAAGAACAAGATAAAATACAACTAGCAGCAAATGAAAGACAACTAGAAGAAAATGAAAGACAACTAGTAGAAAATGAAACACAGCCAGTAGAACATGCAAGACAACAAGTAGAACATAAAAGACAACCAGAACAAGATTAAAGACAACCAGAACAAGATGAAAAACCACCAGTAGAAAATGAAAGAAAACCTGTAGAACATGAAAGATACTACAAGAAAATAAAAGACAACTAGTAGAAAATGAAAGACAACGTGTAGAAGAAGATGAAAAGCAACTATAGACCACGAAAAACAACCAGCTGAACAGGAAAGATAACTACAAGAAAATGAAAAGCAACTAGTAGAAGATGAAAGACAACTAGAAGAATATGAAAGAGAAGTACAATAAAATGTAAGACAACAAGTAGAAGATGAAAGACAACTTAAAAAAGATTATAGACAACCAATAGAAAATAAAAGACAACCAGTACAAGAAAAAAGACAACTAGAAAAATATGAAAAACAACTAGAGGATGATGAAATACAACCAGTAGTAGATTAAAGACAGCATGTACAAAAAGAAAGACAATTAGAAGAGATGAAAAACAACAAAAAGGAAGATGAAAGATAACCAGTAGAAAAGATGAAAGACAACTAGAAGAAGATTAAATGCAACAAGTTGAAGATCAAACACAACTAAAATAAGATGAATGACCACTAGTAGATCATGAAAGACAATATGAACATGATGAAAGACAACTACAAGAATATGAACAAAGCTTATAGAAAATGAAAGGCAACTAGTAGACACACGAAAGATAAATAGAAGAAAATAAAAGACAACTATAAAAAGATGAAAATAACAAGTAGAAGATAAAAGATAACTAGAAGAAGACTATAGACATAGAAAATGAAAGACAACTAGTACAAGATGAAAGACAACTAGAACGAGATGAAAGACAACTATAATAAGATGAAATACAACTAGAAGCAAATGAAAGACAACTTGAAGAAAAAATGAAAGACAGTAGAAGATGAACCACAGCAAGTGGAACATGCAAGACAACAAGTAGAATATGAAAGACAACCAGAAAAGATGAAATACAACTAGAAGAATATGAAAAACAACTAGTTGAAGATTAAAGACAACTGAAAATAAATGAAGGACAAACAAGTAAACTATTAAAGACAACTAATGGAAGATGAAAGACAACTACGAGAAGACAATTATAAAATTTAAAACAACCAGTATATATGAAAGACAACTAGAAGAATATGAATGACTGCTAGTAGAAGATGAAATTCAACCCGTAGTTGATAAAAGACAACAAGTACAAGATGAAAGACAACTAGAAGAAAATGAAAGACAACTTTAAGATCTTGAAAGACAAAATATAGAAAGTAAAAGACAACTAGTACAAGACAAAAGACAACTAGAAGAAAATGAAATACAACTAGAAGCAAATGAAAAACAACTAGAAGAAAATGAATGGCAACTAGTAGAACATGAAAGACAACTATTGGAAAATGAAAGACAACTAAAAGAAGATGAAAGACAACTACGAGAAGACAATTATAAAATTTAAAACAACCAGTACATATGAAAGACAACTAGAAGAATATGAATGACTACCAATAGAAGATGAAATTCAACCCGTAGTTGATAAAAGACAACAAGTACAAGATGAAAGACAACTAGAAGAAAATGAAAGACAACTTTAAGATCTTGAAGGACAAAATATAGAAAGTAAAAGACAACCAGTACAAGACGAAAGACAACTAGAAGAAAATGAAATACAACTAGAAGCAAATGAAACACAACTAGAAGAAAATGAAACACAACCAGCAGAACATGCAGGGCAATAAGTAGAACATTAAAAAAAATAACCAGAAGAAGATAAAAGACAACAAGAAGAAGGTGAAAGACAACAGAAGAAGATGAAAACCACCAGTCGAAGATCAAAGACAACCTATAGAACATGAATGATAACTACAAGTTAATGAAAGGTAACTAGTAGATGATGAAAGACAACTAGAAGAAGATGAAAGGCAACTGAAAGAAGATTATAGACAACCATTAAAAAATGAAAGACAACCAGTACAGGATGAAAAACAACTAGAAAAATATGAAAAAAATCTAGAGGATGATGAAATACAACCAGTAGTAGATTAAAGACAGCATGTACAAGATAAAAGACAATTAGAAGAAGTTAAAAGACAACTAAAAGAAGATGAAAGACAACTAGAAGAAGATCAAATGCAACAAGTTGAAGATCAATAACAACTAGAAGAACACGAAATACAACCAGTAGATCATGCAAGACAATCAGTACATGATGAAATATAACTAGAGGATGATGATAGACAACTTCAAGAATATGAACAAAGCTTATTGAAAATGAAAGACAACTAGTAGAACATGAAAGAAAAATAGAAGAAAATGAAAGACAACTAGAAGAAGATGAAAAACAACTAGTAGAAGATGAAACATAACTAGAAGAAGATGAAAGACAACTAGAATAATATGAATGACAAGTAGAAGAAGATGAAATACAACAAGTAGTTGATAAAAGACAACCCGTAGAAAATGAAAGACAACTAGAAGAATATGACATACAATCTGTAGAGGATGAAAGACAACCAGAAGATAATGAAAGTCAACTACATGAAGATGAAAAACAACTAGTAGAAGATGACTAACAACTAGAAGAACATTAAGGACAACTAGAAGAATATGAAATACAACTAGTAGTAAATGAAAGACAACCAATAAAACATGAAAATACAACCAGTATATGATGAAAGACAACTAAAATAACATGGAAGACTATTAGTACATAATGAAAAATAACAAGTACAAGATGAAAGACAATGAGTGGAAGATGGAAGACAACTAGAAGATGGTGAAAGATAAACTTTAGAAAATGAATGACAATGTATACAAGATGAAAGTCAACTAGAAAAAAATGAAATACTACTTGATGAAATGAAAAACCACCAGTAGAAGATTAAAGACATCAATAGAACTTGAAAGATAACTACAAAAAAATGAAACACAACTAGTTGAAAACAGACAACCACTACAAGATAAAAGACAACGAGAAAATGATGAAAAACAACTAGTACAATAATAAAAACAACTAGAAGAACATGAAATATAACCGATACATGAAAAAAAACTAGTAGAAAATGAAGCACAACCAGTACAAGACGAAAGACAACTAGAAGAACAATAAAGACAACTACAAGAATATGAAAGACAACTAGTAGAACATGAAATACTACCAGTAAAACATGAAAGACAACCAGTAGAACATGAAAAACAACTAGTACAAGATGAAAAACAACTAGAAGAAGATGAAAGACTTATTAGTACAAATGAAAGACAACCAATACAAGATGAAAGACAACTTGAAGATGGTGAAGGAGAAACTATAGAAAATGAAAGACAACTAGTACAAGATGAAAGAGAACTAGAACAAGATGAAGACAACTAGAATAAGATGAAATACAACTTGAAGCAAATGAAAGACAACTTGAAAAAAACATGAAAGACAGCTAGTAGAAGATGAAACACAGCCAGTGGAACATGCAAGACAACAAGTAGAATATGAAATACAACCAGAAGAAGATGAAAGACAACTAGAAGAATATGAAAAACAACTAGTTGAAGATGAAAGACAACTGAAAATAAATGAAGGACAAACAAGTAGACCATGAAAGACGACAAGAAGGATAACTACAAGAAAATGAATGGCAACTAGTTGAAATGAAAGACAACTAATGGAAGATGAAAGACAACTAAAAGAAGATGAAAGACAACTACGAGAAGACAATTATAAAATTTAAACCAGTACATATGAAAGACAACTAGAAGAATATGAATGACTACTAGTAGAAGATGAAATTCAACCCGTAGTTGATAAAAGACAACAAGTACAAGAGGAAAGACAACTAGAAGAAAATGAAAGACAACTTTAAGATCTTGAAAGACAAAATATAGAAAGTAAAAGACAACCAGTACAAGACGAAAGACAACTAGAAGAAAATGAAACACAACTAGAAGAAAATAAAAGACAACTATTAGAAAATGAAACACAACCAGCAGAACATGCAGGGCAACAAGTAGAACATTAAAAAAACAACCAGAAGAAGATAAAAGACAACAAGAAGAAGGTGAAAGACAACAGAAGAAGATGAAAACCACCAGTCAAAGATCAAAGACAACCCATAGAACATGAATGATAACTACAAGTTAATGAAAGGTAACTAGTAGAAAATGAAAGACAACTAGAAGAAGATGAAAGACAACTGAAAGAAGATTATAGACAACCACTAAAAAATGAAAGACAACCAGTACAGGATGAAAAACAACTAGAAAAATATGAAAAAAATCTAGAGGGTGATGAAATACAACCGTAGATTAAAGACAGCTTGTACAAGATAAAAGACAATTAGAAGAAGTTGAAAGACAACTAAAAGAAGATGAAAGACAACTAGAAGAAGATCAAATGCAACAAGTTGAAGATCAATGACAACTAGAAGAACACGAAATACAACCAGTAGATCATGCAAGACAATCAGTACATGATGAAATATAACTAGAGGATGATGAAAGACAACTTCAAGAATATGAACAAAGATTATTGAAAATGAAAGGCAACTAGTAGAACATGAAAGACAAATAGAATAAAATAAAAGACAACTATAAGAAGATGAAAGACAACTAGTAGAAGATGAAAGATAACTAGAAGAAGATTATAGACAACCAATAGAAAATGAAAGACAACTTCTACAACATGAAAGACAACTAGAATAATATGAATGACAACTAGAAAAAGATGAAATACAACAAGTAGTTGATAAAAGACAACCCGTAGAAATTGAAAGACAACTAGAAGAATATGACATACAATATGTAGAAGATGAAAGACAACCAGAAGAGAATGAAAGTCAACTACAAGAAGATGAAAAACAACTAGTAGAAAATGACTAACAACTAGAAGAACATTAAGGACAACTAGAAGAATATGAAATACAACTAGTAGTAAATGAAAGATAACCAGTAAAACATGAAAATACAACCAGTATATGATGAAAGACAACTAAAATAACATGGAAGACTATTAGTACATAATGAAAAATAACAAGTACAAGATGAAAGACAATGAGTGGAAGATGGAAGACAACTAGAAGATGGTGAAAGACAAACTTCAGAAAATGAATGACAATGTATACAAGATGAAAGTCAACTAGAAAAAGATGAAATACTACTTGAAGAAATGAAAAACCACCAGTAGAAGATTAAAGACATCAATAGAACTTGAAAGATAACTACAAAAAAATGAAACACAACTAGTTGAAAACAGACAACCACTACAAGATAAAAGACAATGAGAAAATGATGAAAAACAACTAGTAGAACATGAAATATAACCGATACATGAAAAACAACTAGTAGAAAATGAAGCACAACCAGTACAAGACGAAAGACAACTAGAAGAACAGTAAAGACAACTACAAGAATATGAAGTACAATTAGTAGTAAATGAAAGACAACCAGTAGAACATGAAAGACTACCAGTAAAACATGAAAGACAACCAGTAGAACATGAAAAACAACTAGTACAAGATGAAAAACAACTAGAAGAAGATGAAAGACTTATTAGTACAAAATGAAAGACAACCAATACAAGATGAAAGACAACTTGAAGATGGTGAAGGAGAAACTATAGAAAATGAAAGACAATTAGTACAAGATGAAAGACAACTAGAACAAGATGAAAAACAACTAGAATAAGATGAAATACAATTTGAAGCAAATGAAAGACAACTTGAAAAAAAAATGAAAGACAACAAGTAGAAGATGAAACACAGCCAGTGGAACATGCAAGACAACAAGTAGAATATGAAAGACAACCAGAAGAAGATGAAAGACAACTAGAAGAATATGAAAAACAACTAGTTGAAGATGAAAGACAACTGAAAATAAATGAAGGACAAACAAGTAGACCATGAAAGACGACAAGAAGGATAACTACAAGAAAAAGAATGGCAACTAGTAGAAATGAAAGACAACTAATGGAAGATGAAAGACAACTAAAAGAAGATGAAAGACAACTACGAGAAGACAATTATAAAATTTAAACCAGTACATATGAAAGACAACTAGAAGAATATGAATGACTACTAGTAGAAGATGAAATTCAACCCGTAGTTGATAAAAGACAACAAGTACAAGATGAAAGACAACTAGAAGAAAATAAAAGACAACTTTAAGATCTTGAAGGACAAAATATATAAAGTAAAAGACAACCAGTACAAGATGAAAGACAACTAGAAGAAAATGAAATACAAGTAGAAGAAATGAAAGACAACTATTAGAAAATGAAACACAACCAGCAGAACATGCAGGGCAACAAGTAGAATATTAAAAAAACAACCAGAAGAAGATAAAAGACAACAAGAAGAAGGTGAAAGACAACAGAAGAAGATGAAAACCACCAGTCGAAGATCAAAGACAACTAGAAGATGAAAGATAAAAGACAATGAGAGGAAAATAAAAGACAATTAGAAGAAGATGAAAGACAATTAGAAGAAGATAAAAGACAACTAGAAGAAGATCAAATGCAACAAGTTGAAGATCAATGACAACTAGAAGAACACGAAATACAACCAGTAGATCATGCAAGACAATCAGTACATGATGAAATATAACTAGAGGATGATGAAAATGAAAATGAAAGGCAACTAGTAGAACATGAAAGACAAATAGAAGAAAATGAAATACAACTATAAGAAGATGAAAGACAACTAGTAGAAGATGAAAGACAACTAGTAGAAGATGAAAGATAACTAGAAGAAGATTATAGACCACCAATAGAAAATGAAAGACAACTAGAATAATATGAATGACAACTAGAAGATGATGAAATACAACAAGTAGTTGATAAAAGACAACCCGTAGAAATTGAAAGACAACTAGAAGAATATGACATACAATCTGTAGAAGATGAAAGACAACCAGAAGAGAATGAAAGTCAACTACAAGAAGATGAAAAACAACTAGTAGAAGATGACTAACAACTAGAAGAACATTAAGGACAACTAGAAGAATATGAAATACAACTAGTAGTAAATGAAAGACAACCAGTAAAACATGAAAATACAACCAGTATATGATGAAAGACAACTAGAATAACATGGAAGACTATCAGTACATAATGAAAAATAACAAGTACAAGATGAAAGACAATGAGTGGAAGATGGAAGACAACTAGAAGTTGGTGAAAGACAAACTTTAGAAAATGAATGACAATGTTTACAAGATGAAAGACAACTAGAAAAAGATGAAATACTACTTGAAGAAATGAAAAACCAACCACCAGTAGAAGATTAAAGACATCAATAGAACTTGAAAATTAACTACAAAAAAATGAAACACAACTAGTTGAACATGAAAGATAACCACTACGAGATAATAGACAACGAGAAAAAGATGAAGAACAACTAGTACAAAAATAAAAATAACTAGTAGAACATGAAATATAACCGATACAAGATCAAACACAACTAGAAAAAAGATGAAAAGCAACTACTAGAAAATGAAGCTCAACCAGTACAAGACAAAAGACAACTAGAAGAAAATGAAAGACAACTAGAAGAATTGTAACGACAACTACAAGAATATGAAGTATGACTTGTAGTAAATGAAAGACAAGCAGTAGAACATGAAAGACAACTAGAAAAAGATGAAATACTACTTGAAGAAATGAAAAACCACCAGTAAAAGATTAAAGACATCAATAGAACTTGAAAAATAACTACAAAAAAATAAAACACAACTAGTTGAACATAAAAGACAACCACTACAAGATAAAAGACAACGAGAAAAAGATGAAAAACAACTAGTACAAAATCAAGCACAACCAGTACAAGACGAAAGACCACTAGAAGAAGATGAAAGACAACTAGAAGAACAGTTAAGACAACTACAAGAATATGAATTACGAGTAGTAGTAAATGAAAGACAACCAGTAGAACATGAAAGACTACCAGTAAAATATGAAAGACTACCAGTAGAACATGAAAAACAACTAGTACAAGATGAAAGACAACGAGTAAAACATGAAAGACAACTAGAAGAAGATGAAAGACTATTAGTACAAAATGAAAGACCACCAATACAAGATGAAAGACAACTTGAAGATGGTGAAGGAGAAACTATAGAAAATGAAAGACAACTAGTACAAGATGAAAGACAACTAGAACAAGATGAAAGACAACTAGAATAAGATGAAATACAATTTGAAGCAAATGAAAGACAACTTGAAAAAAAAATGAAAGACAGCTAGTAGAAGATGAAACACAGCCAGTGGAACATGCAAGACAACAAGTAGAATATGAAAGACAACCAGAAGAAGATGAAAGACAACTAGAAGAATATGAAAAACAACTAGTTGAAGATGAAAGACAACTGAAAATAAATGAAGGACAAACAAGTAGACCATGAAAGAAGTACAAGAAAATGAATGGCAACTAGTAGAAATGAAAGACAACTAATGGAAGATGAAAGACAACTAAAAGAAGATGAAAGACAACTACGAGAAGACAATTATAAAATTTAAACCAGTACATATGAAAGACAACTAGAAGAATATGAATGACTACTAGTAGAAGATGAAATTCAACCCGTAGTTGATAAAAGACAACAAGTACAAGATGAAAGACAACTAGAAGAAAATGAAAGACAACTTTAAGATCTTGAAGGACAAAATATATAAAGTAAAAGACAACCAGTACAAGATGAAAGACAACTAGAAGAAAATGAAATACAACTAGAAGAAATGAAAGACAACTATTAGAAAATGAAACACAACCAGCAGAACATGCAGGGCAACAAGTAGAACATTAAAAAAACAACCAGAAGAAGATAAAAGACAACAAGAAGAATGTGAAAGACAACAGAAGAAGATGAAAACCACTAGTCGAAGATCAAAGACAACTATAAGATGAAAGATAAAAGACAATGAGTGGAAGATAAAAGACAATTAGAAGAAGATGAAAGACAATTAGAAGAAGATAAAAGACAACTAGAAGAAGATCAAATGCAACAAGTTGAAGATCAATGACAACTAGAAGAACACGAAATACAACCAGTAGATCATGCAAGACAATCAGTACATGATGAAATATAACTAGAGGATGATGAAAGACAACTTCAAGAATATGAACAAAGCTTATTGAAAATGAAAGGCAACTAGTAGAACATGAAAGACAAATAGAAGAAAATGCAATACAACTATAAGAAGATGAAAGACAACTAGTAGAAGATGAAAGATAACTAGAAGAAGATTATAGACCACCAATAGAAAATGAAAGACAACTAGAATAATATGAATGACAACTAGAAGATGATGAAATACAACAAGTAGTTAATAAAAGACAACCCGTAGAAATTGAAAGACAACTAGAAGAATATGACATACAATCTGTAGAAGATGAAAGACAACCAGAAGAGAATGAAAGTCAACTACAAGAAGATGAAAAACAACTAGTAGAAGATGACTAACAACTAGAAGAACATTAAGGACAACTAGAAGAATATGAAATACAACTAGTAGTAAATGAAAGACAACCAGTAAAACATGAAAATACAACCAGTATATGATGAAAGACAACTAGAATAACATGGAAGACTATCAGTACATAATGAAAAATAACAAGTACAAGATGAAAGACAATGAGTGGAAGATGGAAGACAACTAGAAGTTGGTGAAAGACAAACTTTAGAAAATGAATGACAATGTTTACAAGATGAAAGACAACTAGAAAAAGATGAAATACTACTTGAAGAAATGAAAAACCACCAGTAAAAGATTAAAGACATCAATAGAACTTGAAAAATAACTACAAAAAAATAAAACACAACTAGTTGAACATAAAAGACAACCACTACAAGATAAAAGACAACGAGAAAAAGATGAAAAACAACTAGTACAAAATCAAGCACAACCAGTACAAGACGAAAGACCACTAGAAGAAGATGAAAGACAACTAGAAGAACAGTTAAGACAACTACAAGAATATGAATTACGAGTAGTAGTAAATGAAAGACAACCAGTAGAACATGAAAGACTACCAGTAAAATATGAAAGACTACCAGTAGAACATGAAAAACAACTAGTACAAGATGAAAGACAACGAGTAAAACATGAAAGACAACTAGAAGAAGATGAAAGACTATTAGTACAAAATGAAAGACCACCAATACAAGATGAAAGACAACTTGAAGATGGTGAAGGAGAAACTATAGAAAATGAAAGACAACTAGTACAAGATGAAAGACAACTAGAACAAGATGAAAGACAACTAGAATAAGATGAAATACAATTTGAAGCAAATGAAAGACAACTTGAAAAAAAAATGAAAGACAGCTAGTAGAAGATGAAACACAGCCAGTGGAACATGCAAGACAACAAGTAGAATATGAAAGACAACCAGAAGAAGATGAAAGACAACTAGAAGAATATGAAAAACAACTAGTTGAAGATGAAAGACAACTGAAAATAAATGAAGGACAAACAAGTAGACCATGAAAGAAGTACAAGAAAATGAATGGCAACTAGTAGAAATGAAAGACAACTAATGGAAGATGAAAGACAACTAAAAGAAGATGAAAGACAACTACGAGAAGACAATTATAAAATTTAAACCAGTACATATGAAAGACAACTAGAAGAATATGAATGACTACTAGTAGAAGATGAAATTCAACCCGTAGTTGATAAAAGACAAC
Source organism: Carex parvula (assembly GCA_025461045.1). Classification (NCBI taxonomy): domain Eukaryota; kingdom Viridiplantae; phylum Streptophyta; class Magnoliopsida; order Poales; family Cyperaceae; genus Carex; species Carex parvula. Next base: position 722,619 of record JAJGRW010000568.1, read on the forward strand.
AAGTACAAGATGAAAGACAACTTTAAGATCTTGAAGGACAACTTTAAGATCTTGAAGGACAAAATATATAAAGTAAAAGACAACCAGTACAAGATGAAAGACAACTAGAAGAAAATGAAATACAACTAGAAGAAATGAAAGACAACTATTAGAAAATGAAACACAACCAGCAGAACATGCAGGGCAACAAGTAGAACATTAAAAAAACAACCAGAAGAAGATAAAAGACAACAAGAAGAATGTGAAAGACAACAGAAGAAGATGAAAACCACCAGTCGAAGATCAAAGACAACTATAAGATGAAAGATAAAAGACAATGAGTGGAAGATAAAAGACAATTAGAAGAAGATGAAAGACAATTAGAAGAAGATAAAAGACAACTAGAAGAAGATCAAATGCAACAAGTTGAAGATCAATGACAACTAGAAGAACACGAAATACAACCAGTAGATCATGCAAGACAATCAGTACATGATGAAATATAACTAGAGGATGATGAAAGACAACTTCAAGAATATGAACAAAGCTTATTGAAAATGAAAGGCAACTAGTAGAACATGAAAGACAAATAGAAGAAAATGCAATACAACTATAAGAAGATGAAAGACAACTAGTAGAAGATGAAAGATAACTAGAAGAAGATTATAGACCACCAATAGAAAATGAAAGACAACTAGAATAATATGAATGACAACTAGAAGATGATGAAATACAACAAGTAGTTAATAAAAGACAACCCGTAGAAATTGAAAGACAACTAGAAGAATATGACATACAATCTGTAGAAGATGAAAGACAACCAGAAGAGAATGAAAGTCAACTACAAGAAGATGAAAAACAACTAGTAGAAGATGACTAACAACTAGAAGAACATTAAGGACAACTAGAAGAATATGAAATACAACTAGTAGTAAATGAAAGACAACCAGTAAAACATGAAAATACAACCAGTATATGATGAAAGACAACTAGAATAACATGGAAGACTATCAGTACATAATGAAAAATAACAAGTACAAGATGAAAGACAATGAGTGGAAGATGGAAGACAACTAGAAGTTGGTGAAAGACAAACTTTAGAAAATGAATGACAATGTTTACAAGATGAAAGACAACTAGAAAAAGATGAAATACTACTTGAAGAAATGAAAAATCAACCACCAGTAGAATATTAAAGACATCAATAGAACTTGAAAATTAACTACAAAAAAATGAAACACAACTAGTTGAACATGAAAGATAACCACTACGAGATAATAGACAACGAGAAAAAGATGAAGAACAACAAGTACAAAAATAAAAATAACTAGTAGAACATGAAATATAACCGATACAAGATCAAACACAACTAGAAAAAAGATGAAAAGCAACTACTAGAAAATGAAGCACAACCAGTACAAGACAAAAGACAACTAGAAGAAAATGAAAGACAACTAGAAGAATTGTAACGACAACTACAAGAATATGAAGTATGACTTGTAGTAAATGAAAGACAAGCAGTAGAACATGAAAGACAACTAGAAAAAGATGAAATACTACTTGAAGAAATGAAAAACCACCAGTAAAAGATTAAAGACATCAATAGAACTTGAAAAATAACTACAAAAAAATAAAACACAACTAGTTGAACATAAAAGACAACCACTACAAGATAAAAGACAACGAGAAAAAGATGAAAAACAACTAGTACAAAATCAAGCACAACCAGTTCAAGACGAAAGACCACTAGAAGAAGATGAAAGACAACTAGAAGAACAGTTAAGACAACTACAAGAATATGAATTACGAGTAGTAGTAAATGAAAGACAACCAGTAGAACATGAAAGACTACCAGTAAAATATGAAAGACTACCAGTAGAACATGAAAAACAACTAGTACAAGATGAAAGACAACGAGTAAAACATGAAAGACAACTAGAAGAAGATGAAAGACTATTAGTACAAAATGAAAGACCACCAATACAAGATGAAAGACAACTTGAAGATGGTGAAGGAGAAACTATAGAAAATGAAAGACAACTAGTACAAGATGAAAGACAACTAGAACAAGATGAAAGACAACTAGAATAAGATGAAATACAATTTGAAGCAAATGAAAGACAACTTGAAAAAAAAATGAAAGACAGCTAGTAGAAGATGAAACACAGCCAGTGGAACATGCAAGACAACAAGTAGAATATGAAAGACAACCAGAAGAAGATGAAAGACAACTAGAAGAATATGAAAAACAACTAGTTGAAGATGAAAGACAACTGAAAATAAATGAAGGACAAACAAGTAGACCATGAAAGAAGTACAAGAAAATGAATGGCAACTAGTAGAAATGAAAGACAACTAATGGAAGATGAAAGACAACTAAAAGAAGATGAAAGACAACTACGAGAAGACAATTATAAAATTTAAACCAGTACATATGAAAGACAACTAGAAGAATATGAATGACTACTAGTAGAAGATGAAATTCAACCCGTAGTTGATAAAAGACAACAAGTACAAGATGAAAGACAACTTTAAGATCTTGAAGGACAACTTTAAGATCTTGAAGGACAAAATATATAAAGTAAAAGACAACCAGTACAAGATGAAAGACAACTAGAAGAAAATGAAATACAACTAGAAGAAATGAAAGACAACTATTAGAAAATGAAACACAACCAGCAGAACATGCAGGGCAACAAGTAGAACATTAAAAAAACAACCAGAAGAAGATAAAAGACAACAAGAAGAATGTGAAAGACAACAGAAGAAGATGAAAACCACCAGTCGAAGATCAAAGACAACTATAAGATGAAAGATAAAAGACAATGAGTGGAAGATAAAAGACAATTAGAAGAAGATGAAAGACAATTAGAAGAAGATAAAAGACAACTAGAAGAAGATCAAATGCAACAAGTTGAAGATCAATGACAACTAGAAGAACACGAAATACAACCAGTAGATCATGCAAGACAATCAGTACATGATGAAATATAACTAGAGGATGATGAAAGACAACTTCAAGAATATGAACAAAGCTTATTGAAAATGAAAGGCAACTAGTAGAACATGAAAGACAAATAGAAGAAAATGCAATACAACTATAAGAAGATGAAAGACAACTAGTAGAAGATGAAAGATAACTAGAAGAAGATTATAGACCACCAATAGAAAATGAAAGACAACTAGAATAATATGAATGACAACTAGAAGATGATGAAATACAACAAGTAGTTAATAAAAGACAACCCGTAGAAATTGAAAGACAACTAGAAGAATATGACATACAATCTGTAGAAGATGAAAGACAACCAGAAGAGAATGAAAGTCAACTACAAGAAGATGAAAAACAACTAGTAGAAGATGACTAACAACTAGAAGAACATTAAGGACAACTAGAAGAATATGAAATACAACTAGTAGTAAATGAAAGACAACCAGTAAAACATGAAAATACAACCAGTATATGATGAAAGACAACTAGAATAACATGGAAGACTATCAGTACATAATGAAAAATAACAAGTACAGGATGAAAGACAATGAGTGGAAGATGGAAGACAACTAGAAGTTGGTGAAAGACAAACTTTAGAAAATGAATGACAATGTTTACAAGATGAAAGACAACTAGAAAAAGATGAAATACTACTTGAAGAAATGAAAAACCAACCACCAGTAGAAGATTAAAGACATCAATAGAACTTGAAAATTAACTACAAAAAAATGAAACACAACTAGTTGAACATGAAAGATAACCACTACGAGATAATAGACAACGAGAAAAAGATGAAGAACAACTAGTACAAAAATAAAAATAACTAGTAGAACATGAAATATAACCGATACAAGATCAAACACAACTAGAAAAAAGATGAAAAGCAACTACTAGAAAATGAAGCTCAACCAGTACAAGACAAAAGACAACTAGAAGAAAATGAAAGACAACTAGAAGAATTGTAACGACAACTACAAGAATATGAAGTATGACTTGTAGTAAATGAAAGACAAGCAGTAGAACATGAAAGACTACTAGTAAAACATGAAAGACAACCAATAGAACATGAAAGACATCTAGTACGAGATAAAAGACAATGAGTAAAAGATGAAAGACAACTAGAAGAATATGAAAGACTACTAGTACAAAATGAAAGACAACCAATACATGATGAAAGACAACTTGAAGATGGTGAAGGAGAAACTATAGAAAATGAAAGACAACTAGTACAAGCTGAAAGACAACTAGAACAAGATGAAATGCAACTAGAAGAATATGAAAAACAACCTGTTGAAGATGAAAGAGAACTCAAAATAAATGAAAGACAAACAAGTAGACCATGAAAGACAACGAGTAGGACAAGATGACGATTATAAAATGAAAAACAAGTGGAGGATGAAAGACAACTAATAGAAGTTGAAGGACAACTACAAGAAGACGATTAAAAATGAAAAACAACCAGTACAGATGAAAGACAACTAGAAGAATATGAATGACTACTAGAAGAAGATGAAATACAACCCGTAGTTGATAAAAACAAGAAGTACAATGAGAAAGACAGAAGAAAATGAAAGACAACTTTAAGATGCCGAATGACAAACTGTAGAAAATGAAAGACAACTAGTACCAGATGAAAGACAACTAAAACAAGATGAAATACAACTAGAAGCAAATGAAAGACAACTGGAAGAAAATGAAAGACAACTAGTAGAAGATGAAACACAAATAGTAGAAAATGCAAGACAACAAGTAGAACATGAAAGACAACCATAAGAAAATGAAAGACAATCAGAAGAAGATGAAAAACACCAGTAGAAGATGAAAGACAATAAGTAGAACATGAAAGATAACAACAAGAAGAAAGACAACTGGAAGAATATGAAAAACAACTAGAGGATGATAAAATACAACCAGTAGTAGATTGAAGACAACATGTACAAAATGAAAGACAATTAGAAGAAGATGAATGACAACAAAAAAGAAGATGAAAGACAACCAGTAGAAGATCAAAGAGAACTAAAATAAAATGAAAGACAACAAGTAGATCATGAAAGACAATATGTACATGATGAAATACAACCAGTAAAAAATGAAAATGAATTACAACTAGTAGAACATGAAAGACAACCAGTAGAACATGAAAGACAACTAGTACAAGATGAAAGACAACGAGTAGAACATGAAAGACAACTATTAGAAGATGAAAGGCTACCAGTACAAAATGAATGACAACCAATACAAGATTAAAGACAACTTGAAGATGGTGAAGGATGAACTATAAAAAATGAAAGACAACTAGTACAAAATGAAAGACAACTAGAACAAGATGAAAGACAATTAGAACAAGATGAAAGACAAAGAGCAGAAGATGAAACACAACCAGTAGAACATGCAAGACAACAAGTAGAATATGAAAGACAACAATAACAAGATGAAAGACAACCAGAAGAAGAGTAGAAGATGAAAAATAACAAGTAGAACATGAAAGATAACTACAAGAAAATGAAAGACAACTTGTAGAAGATGAAGGACAACAAGAACAAGATGAAATACAACTAAAAGCAAATGAAAGACAACTAAAAGAAAATAAAAAATAATTAGTAGAAAATGAAACACAGCGAGTAGAACATGCAAGAGAACAAGTAGAACATAAAAGACAACCAGAACAAGATGAAAGACAACCAGAACAAGATGAAAAACCACTTGTAAAAAATGAAAGACAACCTGTAGAACATGAAACATAACTACAAGAAAAATAAAGACAACTAGTAGAAGATGAAAGACAACATGTAGAAGAAGATGGAAAGCAACTATAGACCATGAAAAACAACCAGTTGAACATGAAAGATAACTACAAGAAAATGAAAAGCAACTAGTAGAAGATTAAAGACAACTACAAGAAGATGAAAGAGAGTACAAAAAAATGTAAGACAACAAGTAGAAGATGAAAGACAACTTAAAAAAGATTATAGACAACCAACAGAAAATGAAAGACAACTAGACGAATATGAAAAACAACTAGAGGATGATGAAATACAACCAGTAGTAGATTAAAGACAACGTATACAAAATGAAAGACAATTAGAAGAAGAAGAAAGACAACAAAAAGGAAGATGAAAGATAACCAGTAGAAGATGAAAGACAACTTGAAGAAGATCAAATGCAACAAGCTGAAGATCAAAGACAACTAGAGTAAGATGAAACAACTAGAGTAAAATGAAAGACAACTAGTAATAATGAAAGACAATATGTAAATGATGAAATACAACTAGAAGATGAGGAAAGACAACTACAAGAATATGAACAAAGCTTATTGAAAATGAAAGGCAACTAGTAGACACATGAATGACAAATACAAGAAAATGAAAGACAACTATAAGAAGATGAAAGACAACCAGTAGAAGATGAAAGACAACTGGAAGAAGACCATAGACAACCAACAGAAAATGAAAGACAACTTCTACAACATGAAAGACAACTAGAAAATTTTGAATGACAACTAGAAGAAGATGAAATACAACCAGTAGTTGATGATTGACAACCAATAAAAGATGAAAGACAACTAGAAGAAGATGAAATACAATTTGTAGAAGATGAAAGAACCAGAACAAAATAAAAGAGAACTACAAGAAGATGAAAAGCAACTAGCACAAGATGAAAGACAACTAGAAGAATGTGAAATACAACTAGTAGTAAATAAAAGACAACCGGTAGAACATGAAAGACAACCAGTAAAACATGAAAGACAACCAGTACATGATGAAGGAGAACTAGAATAAAATGAAAGACTATCAGTACATAATGAAAGACAACCAGTAGAAGATGAAAGACAATGAGTAGAAGATGGAAGACAACTAGAAGATGGTGAAAGACAAATTGTCGAAAATGAATGACAACGTATACAAAATGAAAGACAAGTAGAAAAAGATGAAATATTACTCGAAGAAAATGAAAAACCACTTGTAGAAAATTAAAGACATCAGTAGAACATGAAAGATAACTACAAGAAAATAAAACACAACTAGTATAACATTAAAGACAACCACTACAAGATAAAAGACAAGCAGAAAAAGATGAAAAACAACTAGTTGAAAAATAAAAACAACTAGTATGAAATAGAACCGGTACAAGATAAAAAACAACTAGTAGAAAATGATGCACAACCAGTACAAGACGAAAGACAACTAGAAGAAGATGAAAGACAACTAGAAGAACATGAAAGACAACCAGCAAACATGAAAGACAACCAGTCGAACATGAAAGACAACTAGTACAAGATGAAAGACAACCAGTAGAACATGAAACACAACTAGAAAAAGATGAAAGGCTACCAGTACAAAATGAATGACAACCAATACAATATTAAAGACAACTTGAAGATAGTGAAGGAGAAACTATGGAAAATGAAAGACAACTAGACAAGATGAAAGGCAACTAGAACAAGATAAAATACAACTAGAATCATATGAAAGACAACTAGAAAAAATTGAAAGACAACTAGTAGGAAATGTAACACAGCCAGTAGAACATGCAAGACAACAAGTAGAATATAAAATACAACCAGAAGAAGATGAAAGACAACTAGAAGAATATGAAAAACCACTAGTTGAAGATGAAAGACAACTGAAAATAAATGAAGGACAAACAAGTAGACCATGAAAGACAACAAGAAGGATAACTATAAGAAAATGATTGGCAACTAGTAGAACATGAAAGACAACTACAAGAAGACGATTATAAAATGAAAAACAACCAGTACAGATGAAAGACAACTAGAAGAATATGAATGACTACTAGTAGAAGATGAAATACAACCCATTGTTGATAAAAGACAACAAGTACAAGATGAAATACAACTAGAAGAAAATGAAAGACAACTTTAAGATCTTGATGGACAAAATATAGAAAGTGAAATACAACTAATACAAGACGAAATACAACTAGAAGAAGCTGAAATACAACTAGAAGCAAATGAAACACAACTAGAAGAAAATGAAAGACAACTAGTAGAAAATGAAACACAGACAGTAGAACATGCAGGACAACAAGTAGAATATTAAAAAAACAACCAGAAGAAGATGAAAAATCACCAGTTGACGATGAAAGACAACAAGTAGAACATGAAAGATAACTACAAGAAAATGAAAAGCAACTTGTAGAAGATGAAAGACAACAAGAACAAGATAACATACAACTAGCAGCAAATGAAAGACAACTAGAAGAAAATGAAAGACAACTAGTGGAAAATGAAACACAAATAGTAGAACATGCAGGACAACAAGTAGAACATTAAAAAAACAACCAGAAGAAGATAAAAGACAACAAGAAGAAAGTGAAAGACAACAGAAGAAAATGAAAAACCACCTGTAGAAGATGAAAGACAACCAGTAGAACATGAAAGATAACTACAAGTAAATGAAATGTAACTAGTAAAAGATGAAAGAGAAGTGCAAGAAAATGTAAGACAACTATTAGAAGATGAAAGGCAACTGAAAGAAGATTATGGACAACCACTAGAAAATGAAAGACAACCAGTACAAGATGAAAGACAACTAGAAAAATACGAAAAAAACTAGAGGATGATGAAATACAACAGTAGTAGATTAAAGACAGCATGTACAAGATAAAAGACAATTAGAAGAAGGTGAAAGACAACTAAAAGAAGATGAAAGACTATTAGAAGAAAATCAAATGCAACAAGTTGAAGATCAAATACAACTAGAAGGAGACGAAATACAACCAGTAGATCATGAAAGACAATCAGTACATGATGAAATATAACTAGAGGATGATCAAAGACAACTTCAAGAATATGAACAAAGCTTATTGAAAATGAAAAGCAACTAGTAGAACATGGAAGACAAATAAAAGAAAATGAAAGACAACTACAATAAGATGAAAGACAACTAGTAGAAGATGAAAGACAACTAGAAGAAAATTATAGACAACCCATAGAAAATAAAATACAACTTCTACAACATGAAAGACAACTAGAAGAAGATGAAATACAACAAGTAGTTAATAAAATACAACCCGTAGAAGATGAAAGACAACTAGAAGAATATGACATACAATCTGCAGAAGATGAAAGACAACCAGAAGAGAATGAAAGTCAACTACAAGAAGATGAAAAACAAATAGTAGAAGATGACTAACAACTAGAAGAACATTAAGGACAATGAGAAGAATATGAAATACAACCAGTTGTAAATGAAAGACAACCAGTAAAACATGAAATACAACATGTATATGATGAAAGACAACTATAATAGCATGAAAGACTATCAGTACATAATGAAAAACGACAAGTACAAGGTGAAAGACAATGCGTGGAAGATGGAAGACAACTAGAAGGTGGTGAAAGACAAACTTTAGAAAATGAATGACAATGTATACAAGATGAAAGACAACTAGGAAAACATGAAATACTACTTAAAGAAATGAAAAACCATCAGTAGAAGATTAAAGACATCAATAGAACTTCAAAGATAACTACAAAAAAATGAAACACAACTAGTAGAACATGAAAGACAACCACTACAAGATAAAAAGATGAAAAACAACTAGTAGAAAAATAAAAACAACTTGTTGAACATGAAATATAACTGATACAAGATCAAACACAACTAGAAAAAAAGATGAAAAATAACATAGTAGAAAATAAAGCACAACCAGTACAAGACGAAAGACAACTAGAAGAAGCTGAAAGACAATAGAAGAACAGTAAAGACAACTACTAGAATATGAAGTACTACTTGTAGTAAATGAAAGACAACTAGTATAATATGGAAGACAACCAGTAAAACATGACAGACAACCAGTAGAACATAAAAGACAACTAGTACAAATGAAAGACAACGAGTAAAACATGAAAAACAACTAGAAGAAGATGAAAGACTACTAGTACAAAATGAAAGACAACTAATACAAGATGAAAGACAACTTGAAGATGGTGAAGGAGAAACTATAGAAAATGAAAGACAACTAGTACAAGATGAAAGACAACTATAACAAGATGAAATACAACTAGAAGAAAATGAAAGACAACTAGAAGAAAATGAAAGACAACTAGAAGAAAATGAAAGACAACTAGTAGAAGATGAAACACAGCCAGTAGAACATGCAAGACAAAAAGTAGGACATGAAAAATAACCGGAAGAAGATGAAAGACAACTAAAAGAATATGAAAAACAACTAGTAGAAGATGAAAGACAACTCAAAATAAATGAATGACAAATAAGTAGACCACGAAAGACAACCAGTAGGACAAGAAGATGATTATAAATGAAAAACAACTTGAAAGACAACTACAAGAAGACGATTATAAAATGAAAAACAACCAGTACAGATGAAAGACAACTAGAAGAATATGAATGACTACTAGAAGAAGATGAATACAACCTGTAGTTGATAAAAGACAACAAGCACAAGAAGAAAGACAGAAGAAAATGAAAAACAACATGAAGATGGTGAAGGACAAACTGTAGAAAATGAAAGACAACTAGTACAAGATGAAAGACAACTAAAACAAGATGAAATACAACTAGAAGCAAATGAAAGACAACTGGAAGAAAATGAAAGACAACTAGGAGAAGATGAAACACAACTAGTAGAACATGCAAGACAACAAGTAGAACATGAAAGACAACCATAAGAAAATGAAAGACAATCAGAAGAAGATGAAAAACACCAGTAGAAGATGAAAGACAATAAGTAGAACATGAAAGATAACAACAAGAAAATGAAAGGCAACTAGTAGAAGATGAAAGACAACAAGAACAAGATGAAATACAACTAGAAGCAAATGAAAGACAACTAGAAGAAAATGAAAGACAACTTGTAGAAAATGAAACACAGCCAGTAGAACATGCAAGACAACAAGTAGAAAATAAAGGACAACTAGAACAAGATGAAAGACAACCAGTAGAAGATGAAAACCACCAGTAGAACACGAAAGACAACCAGTAGAACATGAAAGATAACTACAAGAAAATGAAAGGCTACTACTAGAAGATTAAAGACAACCAGTAGAAGAAGGTGAAAAGCAACTATAGACTGTGAAAGACAACCAGTTGAACAGGAAAGATAACTATAAGAAAATGAAAAACAACTAGTATAAGATGAAAGACAACTAGAAGATGATGAAATAGAAGTACAAGAAAATGTAAGACAACTAGTAGAAGATGAAAGACAACTTAAAGAAGATTATAGACAACCAATAGAAAATGAAAGACAACCAGTACAAGAAGAAATACAACTAGAAGAATATGAAAAACAACTAGAGGATGATGAAATACAACCAGTAGTAGATTAATGACATCATGTACAAAATGAAAGATAATTAGAAGAAGATGAAAGACAACTAAAAGAAGATGAAAGACAACTAGTAGAAGATGAAAGACAACTAGAAGAATATCAAATGCAACAAGTTGAAGATCAAAGACAACTAGAAAAAGATGAAAGACAACCAGTACATCATGAAAGACAATCATTACATGATGAAATACAACTAGAAGATGATGAAAAACAACTTCAAGAATATGAACAAAGTTTATAGAAAATGAAGTAGAACATGAAAGACAAATAAAAGAAAATGAAAGACAATTACAAGAAGATGAAAGACTAGTAGAAGATGAAAGACAATTAGAAGAACATGCAAGACAACAAGTGGAACATGAAAGACAACCATAACAAAATGAAAGACAACTTGAAGAAGATAAAAAACACCAGTAGAAGATGAAAGACAACAAGTAGAACATGAAAGATAACTACAAGAAAATGAAAGGCAACTAGTAGAAGATGAAAGACAACAAGAACAAGATGAAATACAACTAGAAGCAAATGAAAGACAACTAGAAGAAAATGAAAGACAACTAGTGGAAAATGAAACACAGCCAGTAGAACATGCAAGACAACAAGTATAACATAGAAAAAACCAGAACAAGATGAAAGATGATCAGAGTCAAAATAACGATGATTTACGTAGGGTTTTGGCTTAGGTTTTACATATTTTCTCACACTTATGTTTGTTTTATTAGAGAAAAAGGCTACTGTCACCCTTCTTTATGTTTTATTGCAGAATACAGGTTTTGGGACTATTTTACATCAAATGGAGCTAGAATCAGGTCAATCGGATCAGCGACGCTCATCGACTAAGTCTCTGTTACGGTCCGTATTGCCTAATACGGACCAGGCCTAGCACAGACCAGAAGATGGCGCTGGAAGCATTAAACTCTAACTGTCAAGGTCTTAATACGGACCGTATTGCCTGATACTGTCCGTATCCGAAGGCACCTTTTGGAGAATAACTGCCGACAGCTGTTTCCAGATCAGTTTCTTAGCCCCTACTCAACCTCTACACGTCCCTACACTCCTATATAAGGCCCCTGGGCAGAAGGAATAATCATCTTTGTAATTAGGGTTAGATTTGATTAAAGAGAGAAGAGAGGAGTGCTTGTAACCATGCCGTTCTGCGGCTAAGTTCATTCTCTTAGGGCTAGGCAGTAAACCTTGTTACTCTTGATGTTTTGATATATATATTTCTGTTGATTATGGTTTCTTGTTGTTGTACTAAACTGCTTTTGTGATTTACTATCTCTTCGTCTAATTTCAATGATCTAGTTTGAGTCCGTTAGGGTAGTGACAGTACTTTAATGGTAAGAGAAACTATTTGTATGAATTAGCCTCGTTGAGATCTATTAGGTTTATGTGAAGAAAACCTTAGCGGGGAAACCATAAACCAGACCAACAAAATGCGTACCAAATTCCATCACTTGCGTAAAGTAAATCGCAGTGATCTGTGTAGTAATTTGGGGTATTTGAGAGATCAGACATTTGCGTAAGGTAAATCGCAGTGTCCTATGTAGAATCTCGGTGAAAGATCTGTCATTCTTGCGTAACATAAATCGCAGTGACTTATGTGGTGTCTTTCATTAAAACAACAACAGGAAATCAGACGCAACAGGAATATATTGTCAAGGCGGATTGAGTGGCAATGGTGTGCCGAAACCCTAGGAATTCTCATCTCTATCTTTATTTTAATTACTTGTAATTGCTTCCTAATTTACATTGATCAACAAACATCTCTCAATTTTCAGATTTCGTCTAGCCTTTCGAAAGGTTGTGATTCGATCGCTCAAAGCATTGAACCAATATTCCTTGTGGATCGACCTCGTATGTACTACTCGATAAGGATTGTGCGCTTGCAGTCCGAACCGATAGCATTTCCGAGTTTATAAATATTAAAAGAAATATTGCTCTCTTTTGAGTGATCAAGCTTTTTGTCGCCGTTGCCGGGGAGTAACGGTTCATTGTGCAAGGCCTCGCAAGACGTCCTTGTTTTGACCATTGAATCCAATTAATTAGAAACGCCTAGATTTCTTTTTATTTTCTGCATTTTTATTTTTCTTTTATTTTCAATTTCGTTTTTCTTTTTGTTTTCCTTTTTATTTTCAGTTTTTAGTTTAATTTTCAGATTTTCTTTTCTTTGTAGGAAACTGCACGCTGGCCGAATCATCCGTACGAAGATCCGAGAGGATTGCTAGTAGGAGAGGACAATTCGCTTCCACATCACCGATAAGAACCAATCATAGTTCTTCATCAAGTAATTCTGAAAGCGAAGAGGACTCAGATTCGATCAACATGAATATCCCACCGAACGAACCACCGATTAACAATGGAAGACATAATGGTGATAATGAAGTTCACGATGCAGCAAGACCCAAACTCCTACGAGACTATTGCGTACCGCGCGCGAATGATCCTAATTCTAGTATAAACCCGCCAACTGTTACGAACCGTAATTTTGAGATCAAACATGCTCTCATAAATATGGTTTCGCAACAACAATTTGGAGGATTTCCACATGAAGATCCACATCTTCATTTGTCAATTTTCCTAGGGATATGCGAGACGATAAAGATCAACGGAGTTACCGATGAAGCAATCAGGCTAAGGCTATTTCAATTTTCATTAAAAGATAAAGCAAGAGCATGGTTGTTTTCCTTACCGGCCAATTCCATTCAAACTTGGGACCAATTGTTTAATGTGTTTATCGCAAAATATTTTCCACCATCCAAAACTTCGAGGTTTAGAAATGCAATTACTAATTTTGAACAAAGGGATGGTGAAATATTGTGTGAGGCATGGGATAGATATAAGGATATGTTAAGGTGTTGTCCACATCATGGTCTAGAAAGATGGCTGATTGTCCAAACTTTTTATAATGGTCTAAACCCTACCGATAGGTTGTCTATTGATGCTTCCGCAGGAGGAGCAATCATGAACAAGGAACCTGACGAGGCTTACAACCTAATTGAAGAGATTGTAATCAACCAACACTACTGGATCCCCGAGCGAAAGAAGCCAAGTCCAACACCTGGCATGCACCGAGTAGATGATATATCCATGCTGAGCGCAAAGATTGATGCTTTGCAAATGGCACTCAACAAGCAAACCAAGCAGCGAACGGTAGCAGCAGTCAATGCCGCAACAGCATGTGGCTATTGCAGAGGAGCGCATGAGATGAACGAATGTATGAATGTGACGGAAACTGAGGAAGAAGTAGAGCAAGCAAACGCAATCGATAACAACTTTCGACCTCAGCCCGCCTACAATACATACCATCCGAACAACCGAAACCATCCAAATCTCTCATATGCAAACAACCAAAGGCCTGCTGCACCTCAACAGAACTATCAACCACAGCCCAATTATCAACCGAGATACAACAATCCTCAACCAAATTACCAACCAAGGCAATACAATCAACCACAGCAACCCGATATCACATCTTTAATGGAGAGATTCCTAGAGAAGCAAGATAAGGCTAACGCCGAAATCGCGCAAAAGATCGAATCCTTAACAAACCGCAACAAAGACTTAGAAGACAATGTCTCTAAGATGGCTAAAGAACTCTCGAGTATTACACGCAGAAAAGGAAAATTTCCGGGCCAACCGGAAGAAAACCCGAGAGAGACTTGCAAATGCATAACATTAAGGAGCGGTACAGCTTATCAGGGACCTCCCATGCCCGATCAAACTTTCGATGAGATGCATGCAGAGCCATCGCATTCCGAAGAGTACGAGCCGCAACAACCGGAGCCGCCCGTATTTGAACTGCAGACAGACCTTATTAAGCAGCAGAATGACACCGTAGGTGGAGACGAGCGACAACCCGAACCTGAATACATTTCACCACCACCCTACAAGCCACCTCTGCCATTCCCTCCAAGGCTGGCCAAACAGAAGATGGAGCAGCAATTCGCGAGATTCATGGAGACACTCAAGCAATTACAAGTCACAATCTCCTTCACTGAAGCAATTGCAAGCATACCCTCGTATGCTAAATTTCTGAAGGAAATTCTCTCAAATCGAAGTAGACTCCAAGAATTCTCAACAATTCCGCTCAATCTGGAATGCAGTGCGCTCGTGCAAAGCAAATTACTGACAAAGTTGAAAGATCCAGGAAGCTTCTCGATACCATGTACCATTGGCACAACCGATTTCAAGAGAGCACCGATTTCAAGAGAGCTTTATGTGATCTGGGGGCAAGTGTGAGTCTGATGCCTAAGGTAGTATTTGACAAATTGGAATGTGGAGACCTATCACCAACACGGATCTCATTGTAACTAGCTGACCGATCAATTCGATATCCTGAAGGAATGTTGCTTGATATCCCAATCAAAGTCGGTAAATTCTGGATACCAGCAGATTTTGTGGTAGTTGATATGGAAGAAGATGAGCAGATTCTGATTATCCTTGGAAGGCCATTCCTCGCCACATGTGGGGCAATGATCGATGTTAGGAATGGGAAGATTTCACTCAATGTTGGTGAGAACAAAATGATCTTCAACATGAATGAAACCAAAGTCCCACCTGACATAAATCTTATTTACAATTTGGAAACAGCGGACGAGTATGGCAATGATGAATTGCGAATGGATGAATTTGAAGACATCGAAGAAATGATGCACGAAGCAGAAATGGAGAGGCTGTCCATTGTACAAGATAACGGTCAGGTCCATCCAACCTCCGTGACAACACAAACGGATGATCTGAACAAGAGCCCTAATATCGCAAACAACAGGAATTATTCTCTCTTAGCCCTTGCATTAATCAAAAACCTACGCGAAGAACTCGATGCAATTTCTCAAAGACTGGACGAGGTTGAAGCAGCACTCGGTTTGAGTCCGGCATTCGACCCCGGACCTCAAACACCAACCGACTTCTTTGAGAAGGACAATGATGATGAGACCACAGAAGATGCTGAAGGCGAACCACCCGACAAGCAACCTGCTTGCATTGGCGGGAGGATATCTGGAAGAAACTGATGCGGCACAAAGTCAAGCTAATGACTTTAAACAAGCGCTTCTTGGGAGGCAACCCAAGGCCACTTTTATATTTTCTTACAAATTTTTATTTCTAATTTATTTAGGACTTTAACAAAGAAACAACTCATACCCACATTTGTTCCATGATCAGGTAAGCATGCTGGAGGAATGCTTGATTAAAGACATGTCGGAAGATGGAAAAATACTCTCTGGTACGACCTGTATTGGCTGATACAGACCTTGCCAATGGATACGGGGCAATAGAGTAAGAAGAAAGGAAACAAGTGGTGAATACGGTCCGTATTGGCTGATACGGCCCATGTTCAAAGAAGTTAAAACTTAGCGGTTATTGGGTTTGAACATAAGGGACTCAATACGGACCGTATTGGCTAATACGGTCCGTAATGGAGGCCAATCCGGGAGATGCAAACCCGTTAAGAAGAGACGTTTGAAATCCTACGAGAATCACGTCTCATAACCGTTAACCATTTTCGTTTTAACCCCTAAACCTCTTCTCTCCCTCTCTTCCCCTATTCTCTTCCCCTCAATCTCTTCTCTTTCTCCCTCTTCCATTTTTGCCCAAAACCGAGCCCCTATTCCTTGCCGTCGATCTCCATTGCCAAACTCGCCTCCATTCACCATTGAAGCCGCCGCCGGCACCATCTCTCCGTTTCCCTACCCTAATACGGACCGTACCGGGTCCGTATCCGACAGCCACTCGATCCAACTTCTCCAAACTCGGTTTTTCTAAAACCCCTTTTTAATTTCAAAATTTAAATTCATTTTTGCATTTGTTTTAATTTAAAACTCTGTTACATTAGTTTATATAATCAAGTTTTATTTTTGCAAAATCACAAAAGTCACAAAAAAATTAGGTTTCTGTCAAAATCCCAATTTTTACCAGTATAATACGGTCCGTATTGACTCAATACGGTGCGTATTCGTTTACCAGAAAAACCAGTCCAGTACTTAGCAGTTTTTCAACCCCTGTAATACGGTCCGTATTCACTTGATACGGTCCGTAACCAGTCCGGTACTTGGTCAAATTCACCAACCAACTAGTCCGTAATCAGACCGTACTGCCCAATACGGTCCGTAACAGAGCATTTTATTTTAAACAAATGGCCCCAAAAATGAAAAATATTTTAGGGGCAGTTACAAGGAGTGCCAAGAAAGCCCTCCGGGGTGCCGGCCCGAGAAGTTCACCGCAGAGCTCCTCTAGCCGATCCTCCCGGTCCTCCGGTTCGCAACCACAATCCTCCAACCATTCCTCCTCTCAATCCGACACTCAACACTCAAACAGAGACACATCAGTCTCCTATGAGGAGTATGCCTCGGAAGAATTCAACCCTCAAGATTTCGGTCTCGAGGAAGAAGACTCCGATAAAACAATGGAGGAGGTCCAGCCAACCGAATACCAACCTGTCTTTTCGCACACACAATTCAAACAAGCCTACGAGAAGATGACAACAAGGGAGGTCATCTACCACAAATCCATTAACACAGAAACACTCGAGCGACTAGGCCTCCTTGCACAAACCGAACAGCTCGCAAACCGGATCCACATCTGGCAATTCCTAAACCTAATCAAAGGAGTTAAAATTTACAAGGTACTCACGAGGGAGTTCCTTGCGACCTACAGATACAATGAGGACTCCATCACTTTCCAGATGCTTGGCGTGCCTTACACAGTCTCCATGAGTGATTTCTGCGCCATCTTCGACCTCGCCGATAATGGCACTTTTGATTCTCCTGACTGCCGAGAGTTCTAGTACAGCATCACAGAAGACAACCATAATTCAACTCGACCGGCGAGCAGAATCCTCCATCCCCAAGTCCGCCTCTTGCAAGTCATCCTTGCCAATTCCATTTTCGCAAGAGGCAAGAGTTCATCCAAGGTAACACTACCCGAACTCTACCTCCTCAGATGCATGATCGGGCCAACACCGGTGCGACCTCACCTCGGCCATCTCCTTTGCAAACAAATCCGTGAGGTTGCCCTTTCAAAGAAAGATAAAGGCAAGATTTCCATTGGATTTGTGGCCACGATCTTGGCCAGTCACCTCGCTCTGCCGATTGACCATCTCAAGGAGGCAAGCGGGCTCACACAAATTGACATACCATGCCTCCAAGCCATGAAAATTGTCACCGGCCACTACCCAGGCCCCTACTTCTACAAATCACCGAAGGGAACCCTCCAATTCCCTTTCCGACATCTCAACCTCCGTAGTAGGGCCTCCTGGAAGATGGCACGACCCGCGAGCCCAACTTATGAGCCTCCTCAAGATTACATAGATGTAATCGAAAGCCAAGCCGCAATGAAAAATCAGGCTAACATCGATCGGCAACAAAGAGAAGAGGAGGAGCCCCCTTTTGATGCATATAGGGAGGCAGGCACACCGGCGGCTAGAGTCGGATCTTCAGGGGCGGCACCATCTGATGCCCCTACAGCTGAGCTTGATCAGTTCATTCAAATGGTAGATTGGATGAACTCGAACCTCAATGAGCTCACCTTGACGACGGGAGAGACCACCCGACAAATGGAGCAGAATGGCTCATCACTTCGCCAAGAGGTTGGCGAAATCCGAAACAGCATGGAGGAGGTCCGGAGGAGTGTTGACGAGAGCAGGCGCGAGATCCAGCAGACACGCTACATGGCACAGCAGTATTATTAGTACGCTCTCAACTCCGGATTCGAGTACCAGCAGCCACCATATGGACTCTTCGACCCATCATTCTACGAGGAGATCCAGCGCCCACCACCACCTCCACCACCTCAGGATTGAGGTGCAGTGAGTTGTATCTTTTCCCCGGTCTTTTTACTTTACTACTTCCTTTATTTTTATCTCTCGAGCATTGGGGACAATGCTCAATTTTATTCGGGGGGTAGAAGGTAAAATGACCATGTATCTTTAAATTTTTTTTTCGCATTTTTAAATTCTTAGGTGCTAGTAGTTTTACTCAATTTTTGACTAGGGTTGGAGGCTTTACCGAAAATCCTAGAATGATTAGATTGAGCTTTTTAGCTAGCTTGCATTTTTATTTTTTTAGGAGTAGGTTAATCAAATAGGAATTGTTTCAAATTGAATTAGGCTAAGGTCTAGACAATTGAGCCATGATAGGAAAAATTCAGAATTTCTAATTGTTGGTGATCTCAAAATGAATAATTAATTGCTAACCATGAGTGTTGACCAAAAATCGCAAACCCTAGAATTTTTATTTATTGAGCAGTTTATTTTTGCAAAGTCTTTTTAAATTTGATAGTGTTTTAGAATACCCATTTATTATAGATAGACTCCTAGCGAAACTATGCAATAATTCCTTGTATGAATGAATACTTGGAATTGTGTGTAATCATGGTGCTTGTGACACAAAAATATTTATTTTACTTTTCAGAAAAATAGAAAAATACAAAAAAAAAATCAGAAATGAGAAAAATAAAAAAAAATAGAAAAATCCAGAAAAAGAAAAAATAGAATAAAAGATGGAGGATAAAAAGAGTACGGGTGCCTACGCAAGGCTGGTTACCAATAGGCTCGAGAAAACCTCCCAAATTTAAATTCTTGTACATATTTAATTTTTCAAAAAATAGTCACAAGTACAAACACACTTAGTTGTCATACTTTGCTCCAATCAATTAGGAAGGAAAATCAAAATTTATATCATTAGAATTCCTATTGATTGGAAGGGATTTATTTATAATCGAAGGGGAAATTAATACTCTCAATTTTAAGGATATTTGTGAATTAGATTGTTCGATAATAATTTTTCTAGGGTAAGCATAATGAGGTCAATCATGGGGTGAATAAATTGTTCAAGGGAGAGATCATGAATATTTTAGAATTCTAAATTTTTATTGTCATGTCAATTGTACCAAACCTAAGCCCTAATTTAATTTTTAACAAGTCCTTGAGATTGTATGGTTTAACCTAGACCGGATCTTTGACCAGCTGGGATGTCATTGCTTGAGGACAAGCAACAATTCAAGTTGGGAGGCGTGATCAGAGTCAAAATAACGATGATTTACGTAGGGTTTTGGCTTAGGTTTTACATATTTTCTCACACTTATGTTTGTTTTATTAGAGAAAAAGGCTACTGTCACCCTTCTTTATGTTTTATTGCAGAATACAGGTTTTGAGACTATTTTACATCAAATGGAGCTAGAATCAGGTCAATCGGATCAGCGACGCTCATCGACTAAGTCTCTGTTACGGTCCGTATTGCCTAATACGGACCAGGCCTAGCACAGACCAGAAGATGGCGCTGGAAGCATTAAACTCTAACTGTCAAGGTCTTAATACGGACTGTATTGCCTGATACTGTCCGTATCCGAAGGCACCTTTTGGAGAATAACTGCCGACAGCTGTTTCCAGATCAGTTTCTTAGCCCCTACTCAACCTCTACACGTCCCTACACTCCTATATAAGGCCCCTGGGCAGAAGGAATAATCATCTTTGTAATTAGGGTTAGATTTGATTAAAGAGAGAAGAGAGGAGTGCTTGTAACCATGCCGTTATGCGGCTAAGTTCATTCTCTTAGGGCTAGGCAGTAAACCTTGTTACTCTTGATGTTTTGATATATATATTTATGTTGATTATGGTTTCTTGTTGTTGTTCTAAACTGCTTTTGTGATTTACTATCTCTTCATCTAATTTCAATGATCTAGTTTGAGTCCGTTAGGGTAGTGACAGTACTTTAATGGTAAGAGAAACTATTTGTATGAATTAGCCTCGTTGAGATCTATTAGGTTTATGTGAAGAAAACCTTAGCGGGGAAACCATAAACCAGACCAACAAAACGCGTACCAAATTCCATCACTTGCGTAAAGTAAATCGCAGTGATCTGTGTAGTAATTTGGGGTATTTGAGAGATCAGACATTTGCGTAAGGTAAATCGCAGTGTCCTATGTAGAATCTCGGTGAAAGATCTGTCATTCTTGCGTAACATAAATCGCAGTGACCTATGTGGTGTCTTTCATTAAAACAACAACAGGAAATCAGACGCAACAGGAATATATTGTCAAGGCGGATTGAGTGGCAATGGTGTGCCGAAACCCTAGGAATTCTCATATCTATCTTTATTTTAATTACTTGTAATTGCTTCCTAATTTACATTGATTAACAAACATCTCTCAATTTTCAGATTTCGTCTAGCCTTTCGAAAGGTTGTGATTCGATCGCTCAAAGCATTGAACCAATATTCCCTGTGGATCGACCTCGTATATACTACTCGATAAGGATTGTGCGCTTGCAGTCCAAACCGATAGCATTTCCGAGTTTATAAATATTAAAAGAAACATTGCTCTCTTTTGAGTAATCAAAAGACAACCAGAAAAAGATGAATAACCACCAGTAGAATATGAAAGACAAAAAGTAAAACATGAAAGATAGAAAATGAAAGGCTACTAGTAGAAGATGAAAGACAATCTGTAGAAGAAGGTGAAAAGCAACTACAGACCATGAAAGACAACCAATTGAATAGGAAAGATAACTATAAGAAAATGAAATGCTACTAGTAGAAGATGAAAGACAACTGGAAGAAGATGAAAGAGAAGTACAAGAAATTGTAAGACAACTAGTAGAAGATGAAAGAAATATGAAAAACAACTAGAGGATGATGAAATACAACCAGTAGTAGATTAAAGACAACATGTACAAAATGAAAGACAATTAGAAGAAGTTGAAAGACAACTAAAAGAAGATGAAAGACAACCAGTAGAAGATGAAAGAAAACTAGAATAATATCAAATGCAACAAGTTGAAGATCAAAGACAACTAGAAGAAGATGAAAGACAACCAGTACATCATGAAAGACAATCAGTACATGATGAAATACAACTAGAAGATGATGAAAGACAACTTCAAGAATATGAACAAAGCTTATAGAAAATGAAGTAGAACATGGAAGACAAATAAAAGAAAATGAAAGACAACTACAATAAGATGAAAGACAACTAGTAGAAGATGAAAGACAACTAGAAGAAAATTATAGACAACCCATAGAAAATGAAAGACAACTTCTACAACATGAAAGACAACTAGAAGAAGATGAAATAAACCAATAGTTGATGGAAGACAACTAGTAGAAGATGAAGACAACTAGAAAAAGATGAAATATAATCTGGAGAAGATGAAAGACAACTAGAAGAGAATGAAAGACAACTACAAGAAATTTGCAAAATTATTATTTACAAATTCCGTACCGTTATCCGATGTAAATATTTTTATTTTGGCATTAAATTGGTTTTCAACACGATTTACAAATTCTAGAAAACAATAAAACACTTCATCGTTTGATTTAAGCAAATAAAGCCATGTGGTTTGTGAGAAATCATCAATAAATAACACAAAATATTTAAAACTATTGTAAGAAATAATTGGAGTCGGACCCCATACACCGGAATGGATTAATTCAAAAGGTGCTTCGCTTTTACTAATTGACAAAGAAAAATGAAGTCTTGTTTGCTTAGCTAGCTTACAAACATCACAGCTAATACAATTTTAAAAGAAAAATTAAAAAGCTTGTTTAAAGTTTGGTCGGAGGGATGCCCAAGTCTCTTGTGCCAAAGTTCTTGATCTATATGACTCCTTTGTTGCACTAAAAATTAATTCTTGATTTTTTAGAATATAAAGCCCATTTTCTAAAAATCCTTCACCAATCGTCTTCCCGGTTTTCCAGTCCTGAAATTGTACATTTTTAGGAGAAAATATTGCATTACAATTTAGTTCATTTGTTAGTCTTTTAGTTGAAACTAAATTAGTTGAAAAAGCTTCTAAATATAATACACCCTTAATTTCTTTTGAAAATATGTTAAATGTACCACTACCATTAATTTGGACTTTCATACCATTTGCTACTTGAACTTGTTAACCATTATTATTAATTCTTAAATTTGTCAAGAAAGTTTTATTTCCAAACATATGATTAGTAGCACCGCTGTCTAAAATTATTTGATCAATTCAATTAGATTTAATAGAGTTTAGAGCTATACCATCCATATTTTTCTTAGCATACCACACGGAAAACTATTGAAACAGCTGTTGCATTTGATCCTGACTGCCTGACCCACCTGAACCATATATACTGGAGGTATCCAGTTTCAGATTGACTGGAGAGAATGCCCCCTGGGTATTAAACCCCTTCTCCATCTCTCCCCTTCTATTTTTGCTGGTTGTCTGGAGAAAGCCGCCGCCTCTGTTATTTCCATCCCGATCTCCCCCTTTCTCTGATCCTCTTCTCTTCGGTCTGAAATGGGGATGCTTGAACCAACACTTCTCGTGATTATGATCGAGTTTCTTGCAGTGCGTACACTTCTCCCCCTCCGATTTGAAGTTAGGGTTTTGAGGCCGGTTTTGAGAATTCAGGAAAGGGGCTCTGGCAGCGAGTGCATAGTTGTCGTGTCCCTCGCTGTTGGCTTGTGGACCAGCCATGACGCTCCGTCTCGACTCTTCCCTTTGAATAATTATTGCCACCTCGTCATAAGAAGGTAGTGGGGCTGAAAGCAGAATTTGTGCTCTCACGGCCTTATAACTCGGGTCTAGACAGGCCAAGAGCTGAAAAGTTTCATCTTGTTCCTCCCTTTTATGAATTTATGAAAGGTCGGTTGTGGGAGGTCGGTAAACTTTGAGTTCATCTTTTATTTTTTGGAGCTGGCTTAAAATCTCAGTAAATGGTTGATTTTGTTGTTTGATTTGATGGAGATCTTGTTGGAGTTGAAAAATATGAGCATAGTTGTTTTTATGCCCATATAATTTTTCAGCTTTGTCCCATAATTCTTTGGCCAAGTTTGTGCAGTAGAATAGATAGGCAATGGGTTGTTCCATGGATGTCAGCAACCAACTCATAATAAGGTGATCGTTTGCTTGCCATTATGTCATGGCCTTTGTTTCAGTTTCATTAGTTTTGTCTGCCACCTCTAGTTGTGGTTTCTTCTTGGCTCCAGTGATGTATTCGAGTTTTAACCTTCCACTGAGAGCAAATGTGATGGATCTGGCCCATGATAGATATAGTTTTTACCATTGAGTAGTACCCCAGTAAGTTTTTCGTTGTGTTGAGACATGTTGGATTTTGATTTTTTGGTTGGCTGTTACAATAGCTCTTTGAGATTGGGTGGCTGTTACAACAGCACTTCGGTGGCCTTTTTTTGCGCTTGGTTTTTGAACTGAATTCTATTTCTACTCTGATATCATGTTAATTTTAGACAGAGAGGAATATGAAAAAGATGATGAAAAAGTTATATTCAATTTTGATGTTACATGGTGTATTTATAGGAATTCATATCACCGACGGTACCGTAATAGGAAATCTTTTACAATTACTTGATCTGGACCGTTCTTTTTAACTTGGCACGAATCTCAAAGCCCGATAATACTGCCCCCCAGTCAGCCCGAATCCCAAACCGGCTGAGAGTTAATCTCAACCGTAAATAGCTAATTGTAAAAGGGAATCTTTTACGGTACCGTCGAGGATATGGACTCGTATTTATAAACACACTCCAACGGTTCTCTATTTTCTAATTACAACGGTAAAATTTCTGAGTTAGGTGAAAAGGTGGAGTTTAATTTAACTCCCTTTTTACCTAATACTAGTCAATGATGAGATTGCCACATGGCATTGAGACTAGTTAATTCTATTTATATTTATTTCTACATTTATATTTCAACAATACCCTTGCATTTTGGAAGTAGTTGAAACTACCCAGGCCTTTTCCATTCAATTTTTCATTAAATATGTGAAAAGATCAAACATATTTCTATTATTGAAAAAATCATACACACTCCTTTCTTTTTTGAAATACAATACTAATGAGTCAATTGGAGTAACGAATATTTTTATTGAACATTTAAGACTGATGCTTCATTTTTAGTTTTTTACCATTATTCTTACTATTATGCTTATGATGGTTTAATGCGTATACAAACTGATGACGAGATAGAAGCCTCATTTAATGTGTTTTGTAATGGAAGAAGAATAATTGAAATTGCATTTATTTATTTCATTGTATATTTGCTTTGATACAAATTCCTGTATTTATAAGGGAGCTTTACAACATAACAGCCTACCTACCTAACAAACAAACAAATTTCTATTTTAGAGTCCTATTTACATCTGTTTTACTTAATCAACATAACAGCCTTCCTTCTCTCTCCCACCACAAAAACAACCTGTCACCACATAATCAAGGACTAAGATGGTGGTCAAAGCAGTGCAATTTAAAAAAAAATATATAAAATTTACTGTTGAATGCTAGTTATATTTTATTATCATTTAAGAACTAATTGAATTACTTATATAGAACCTGCTGTTAATTTTAGCCCATAATTCAAAATGGAAGATGTTTTATTAAACAAATAGAGAAACAAAGATTTCTTTAGATCAAAGTCGTCATTGCTGTCGAGCATATTTATACTAGGGCTAGAAATACAAAGATCTGCGAATGTATTTGCAAGATATCCAATGATGAGAAAATAAAAAGCTTCAATATTTTTATGGGTATAATGACAATATTAAAAAATTTGACAAGAGTGTACCAGCAATTAATCCTTAAAAATTTAGATTTAATTCATGAGAAATCAATAGATGTTATAATAAGAGCACGGTATGAAAATTAGGATGTTAAGCACAGTAACAAAATTAGTCTTTAGAACACCATTTCAAGACTGAAGCATAAATAAGGTCCATTTTGTTCCAAATGGCATGTGGTGATGTTATATTATATTGATCTCAGCTCCGACAGAAAATGAAAGAGAAGTCGAGATGGATGTTATCTTCAATTGTTTTACTTTAGAATGATTGTGGCTTGGAAATGATCAGCTCTGCAGGGAATGATTGTCAGTCAATTTTAAGTCACCATGCTATGAAAATAAGTTATTATATATCTATATATAGAGAACAACAATTTCTTGCAATGGATCTATCAATTATAGTAGGAAATTTATATTATGAATTGCATAGATCGTTGCTTCAAAATAAATTCATTCATGATTAACTAACATTGCATTGACAACAAGCAAATGGAGGCAAATAAAAGAAACTTCTGAAAAAGGAACACAAATAGTTATGGGTAGATCTCGATGACCGACATGAATCCAACGGTATGGGTGATCTTGTAAGAACTAAATCCGGCTTCCTTGAATAAATTTTTCCACTCATTCTCATCTCGCTCTTCTCCTCCAGTTACTGTCAACATTAACATATCCAACAACAGCTGTGGTTCGTCTGATATCATAGCAGACGTTGATCCGACAACTGCTTCCAAAACTATGACCTTGCCTCCAGCTTCTCTTGAAGCAATTGCATCTTTGCATCGCTGCAAGATCTTTATACAATCTTCATTGCTCCAATCGTGTAGAATCCACTATAACATCGAGTTTCCAATAGGTAACTAATTATGTTGTTTGTGTGTATGTGTGTGTTTGTGTGTAATGTATAATATAAGTAAAGAATGATAAAAAAAAAAATTATACCTTGAGAAGAACTGCATCTGTAGGAGGAATATAATTAAACATGTCACCTGAAACAAACTTCACGATACCATCATTTGGACTGTCACCTACAACATGCGGTAGATCCAAAACAATGCACTTCACATGAGGGAAATTTTTGGCAATAATCTCTGCCATTGCACCTCTACCGCCTCCTACGTCAACAAGGGACTCTATGCCCTTGAAAATAACATTACCATTTTTTATGATAACATCGTTAAAAAAGCAACTGCCGCTAACCATAGCATCATTAAACATTTTGTTAACCATAGGATTTTGGCTTGCCATTTCCCACAAGGTGCAACCATGTGCCAACTCAGTTGGAATCTGCTCATCCTCTTGCATGAACCAATCTCCCATGTATAGAGAAGGTTTCATCCATTTATCGTCGAGATGACAACGTACAAAGGGCAACATATTGGTTGATTCACCTTTTCGGGTAACCAGACGCGATTGAGCAGTTAGATCATAGACTGCCTCTGTGCCTTCACCGGCACTTTTCTCAATGAAGAACCCAAAATGGGTCAATAAGCGCATAAGGCGTTGCAGATGGGATTTCTTTGAGGGAGGAAGTGCCAAAACAGAGTGTAGCTCGCTGAGGGTCATCGGGTGGCCATTGTTATCGATCGCATCAGGGATGCCGAGGTCTAGAGCACACTTGAGAGACATGGTTTTTAGGTAACCAAATGTCATGTTCCACAACCCTGCTTGAGCTTGAGATACGTTGCTGTCCATTTTTTTGGTAGTAATAGAGTCGGAATAGTTGAGAGGATTAAGAAAAGACAATGAAATTGGAATAAATTACTGGAGTATGCATGTATATATAAGACTTAATAAGAGAGTAGATACAATGAATCAAAATCTTACTAATTTATTATTTAGATATAGTAATTTATTACTAGATATACTTTCCTAAATAGTAGAAAAGAATAATAATAAACTAAAAGAAGTAACTAAATGAGTAGAAACAAAATTCCAAATATTTTATGGGCCTTTCTAGAATCTTCTATTCAATGTTTCCAAGTTTCCTGT
Organism: Carex parvula; assembly: GCA_025461045.1. Classification (NCBI taxonomy): domain Eukaryota; kingdom Viridiplantae; phylum Streptophyta; class Magnoliopsida; order Poales; family Cyperaceae; genus Carex; species Carex parvula. Next base: position 750,437 of record JAJGRW010000568.1, read on the forward strand.
TTCATTGGCCCAGTTTTGAGAAGCAATAAAAATCTTAGAGAAAGAAATCCAAAAATTTACTTTCATCTGACCTACTAGAAAATTATTTTTGTTTTATCCAGAAGAATTTAGCTAGTCCGACATCAACCACACCTAATTCCTTTCCCAACCCATAAATTATTTTCAATTATAATTTAATTTAGCTAGCCCGACATCAACCACACCTAACTCCAGCCCATAAATTATTTTCAATTATAATTTGATTAGTAACTATATAGGTGCTTCATGTTGTATTGTAACATCCTGAAAATTAAAGCATAAAATCATAAAGGGCTTAAGTATAAATTATAAATTTTACAATAGCTAAGTACAAAATCATATAAGATGATTTATCTTTAAAGCACTAACAATTTATTGGATCGTACATTAGTCCGAAATATTGTTAGTTGACAACCACAAAAAATCAAATTAAATGAATACCACCCCAGGGTTTTTTTTTTTTTCAATCATACCACCCACGTCAATTGGGTTCGCGCACCAAATTAGCTGGTGCGCGCACTGAGTTGGCGCACGGACTGGGTTGCAAACCGATCTCTTGTCGGTATAAAACCTTACCATTGCGGAAGGGTGCTCAAACGGGACTTCGCGCACCAGCTACAGTAAAGAGGTAATTTTTTTTTTATTTACTTTTTTTTTGGTTGTTTATAAATTGGGTAGTTGGGTATAGGTGTCCAAAATAGGTCCAAATAGAATAGAATTGTATTAAATAATTAGAATGGTGTCCAAAATAGGTTCAAAATAGAGTATAATTGTATTAAATAATTAGAATGGTGTCCAAATAAAGTAGAATTGTATTAAATAATTAGAATGGTGTCCAAAATTGGCAATAATTTAAACTAGCTATATTATGTTGTATTTTAGGCCAAATTATTTTAGAAAATTACCAAATTAGACCAACTTTGACTAGAAATGCACCAAAGTTACCCTGTGTTGTTTGGATTACCCAAAATTGAATCGTTTTTTTTACCGATGGTGCCAAAAAATTAGTAAATTATTAAAGTACCCTATTTGAGGTACTTAAGACCAAAATTGACTAGAAATGCACCAAATTGTAGTATGGTGTCATCAAGTGGGACCAAGCAAACCAGTCTGCCTCATGATGATGTGGATTTGGATTTGGAGTTGGCCCGAACCGTCTTTCTGCATCTGACGACTGAGAGTATTAGTCCCGTTTGCTGGTTCCCGTACAAGGACCACAAGATCAGAAATTCATATGTAAGTTTACATTTCTATACCACTTGCAAATAATATACATTTTCATTTGAATAAAATAAAAAATTGTATTTGTGTTTATTTTGAAGTTAAATGCAGACTCATACTCTGATATCGATAAGGAATAACCAGATGAATATCCTCTACGACGAGCGATTTGCACCCGCGTTACAGAGGCTGAGTTTGTGGCATGTGTCACAGCTCAGTGACTTAAATGCAGATGTTGTAGAGGCTGGGTCTGTGGCATGTCTCAGGTTACATTTTTCACACATTTGTAAGTTACATCATCCAGGATTGTAGCAATTATTATGAAATTTTAACACACATTCGTACCTTAGACGACACACTGGTATCACATGAACACATGGTATTCCGGTGAGCTGAGGCTTTTGACAAGAGCATTCCACCTGATGGTCATTCTTCACAACAACCTTGTACCTACAGTCTTGGGACATGTACACCCATTTGCCTCTCTTTATGTCAAATGAGATTTTCTCACCATGTGATGTCACCATAAATTCCCCGGATCTGTTGAATGCAACCATGCTCATTTTGCTAGTCTTCTGGAGTGCTTGTTCAGCTTTAAGTGCGTACAAGTGGAGAAAAGTTGACCATCTTCTTGGCATTGCACGGCCTTCTCTCTTCTTTTCAACGAACCAGGTGACACACTTGTAAAACGTCTCCTCAATAATTATAGCAACCGGTAACCTACGAGGATTACAATTTACAATTAAAATAAAGATAACCTAAAATATTTCATTAATTGTAAACTATGAAAATTGTGAATAACAAACCTGCGAGAAGTTTTGAAGACATTGTTCAGCAATTCAGAATTATTGCTGGTCATTATGGCCCAACGACCCCCATCGTTCATAGCTTGATAAACCTTCCATGGCTTAGCTGGTTCTTCCTCGTCATTTTCATTATACTTGCCACATGTATCCAAGTATATCAACCAATCAGAATTTCGCCTTCCGATGGCATCAAGGCCTTCTTGTAATCTTCTTGGTTTCTTTTTTTTTAACCATGATCTTGAAAAATTTAGAAGCAACTTTATCCTGAGTGTGTTTTCCAAAATTCTCAAACACGTGTTGAGAGCAGTACCGGTGGGCACACTCCCCGTTCTCCTCTGACCAACCCAGATCATCTTGTATGAACACCTTTTTTTATGCCCTTGTGCCGGCCAGAGACCACACACATGAATCTATTCGGACCAATTACAAACCCCCGCACCCACTTCCTAAACCACCCCTAATTCTCAACCTCCTCGCTCTCTACCAATCCAAATGCTAGTGGGATTAATTGGTTCTCCGCATCATATCCGATGACAATCAACAACTTACCCTTGTATCTACCTGACAAGAAACAAGCATCGATACTGATGACGGGTCTGAGGTGACCTGCTGCTTGTATACACGGTCCCCATGCCCATACCAATCTCATTAAATACCGGTACCCTGCCTTTTCTGAAGGCTTTGAAACAACTTCATATACAATTCCAGGATTTGCCCTTTTGATTGCCTCAAACAAAGGGACAATAAGCCCGTAAGACCCCTCCCAACTACCAAATGCTCGGGTAATCGCTAACTCTCTACCACGCCACAAGTTGTTCTATTTTGGGACGATGCCCTCATACTTTTCAGCAACCAGGTCACTGATAGCTCTGATACTAATATGAACATTTTTCCAAAGACATTTTTATGCAATTGGCGACCATAGAGGACGTCAACTGCGCATGATCTAACCTGGATGCATCTGCATGGCATGTATGCTTTACCTCATTCTTCGCGATGGCTCAAGCATTACCAAAGCCTGTGGCCCTCACAACCAACCCCCAGTTGCACCGGTCGCTCTTGCACTTATACCTCATCCTTCCTGTGTCGTTGTGTGTCTGTTTGATCTCGATATTTTTCTTTATGTGCCAGTGGTGGATTTTTTCTTTCATTTGATCCTTGTCATTATACGTCATCCCCTCAGAAATTTCTGATCTTTCTCCAATCTTAAATTCAAAAATTTTAAATTATTAAATTTTCAAAGAAATAAAAAAGGGTACTATGCATAGCACGGTTTGGTCCGTGCTACGGCTCAATATTTGAGTTTTCAAAATCCTAACGGTCGATCCGAACCATTCAACATGATTATAAAATGAATATGTACTTGCAAAGCAAATTTTACATTTTTTCAAATTTTTTTACTATTTTTTAGATAGGTAGAAAATCACTTGATCTGAAAATTCTAGACCATCAAAAAACAGTGATTTTCTACCTATCTAAAAAAATAGTAAAAAAATTCAAAAAAATGTAAAATTTGCTTTTCAAGTACATATTCATTTTATAATCATGTTGAACTGTTCGAATCGACCGTTAGAATTTTGAAAACTCAAATATTGAGCCGTAGCACGGCTCAATCCGTGCTATGCGTAGCACCGTAGCCTCACTCTAAAAAAATCATATAAGTTCAAAAATGAACCTCTGAACCTGCAAAACAAATGTCAGCCTCTTAAAACCCCGAAGTGTCATGAAAAGCTAGGAACGGGTGTCTTTCTCTATGACCCGATATCGGCCACCTTCGCATACCCAGCATGGGACGGGTGTCTTCCTTGTCACTATGATCTACTGTCCCCTCACCGTCGTCACTAGCATCCCAATTTTCCTCTGCCTCCCATTCTTCGAGATCCTCGACTGTATTGTCAGTATAATAACGTGGTTCTGGGGTTTCAGATCTGTGTCAGGTAGATTGGGCACGGCTATAGCTAGAGGATGAAATCAAAGATCGGCCCCGACTAGGACTAGCCCATATGGATGGGGACCGACTAGTACCCGCTAAAGTTAGGGCCCGAGTAGGACCCGTCACTGAATGATCAATGCCCCGACCCTGGGGCAACTGCAACAATAGTCTGGTGTTCTGTATGGGGTTGGCAACCACATATAACTTTAGGAACTTGAAAGGTGTTGTCAAATTCAAAGTCATTTGGGTATATACAACTACCAACTGTTATCGTCTAGTACAGAGAGTTGTTGGAACCATGTTTGGTTGCCTTGGCCAATATTGATCATTGCGGAAATTACTAGTTCGTAATAATTCAGGTCAATACCAAGTTCCAGTACACTTCCCTAGTTATACCTTCGAAATCTAAATCCGGTCCGATATTGAACATTTTCTGGGGTTGGGTACTGTAATAAGCACCATTGGGCCCTTGTAATACTTCACCACCAAAATAACAAGCAATTCCAATCATAGTTGGCTGAATTACGGAACGAACCTAACATTTAATAAATTTACAAACAATTAAAAAAAAAATTATAAAAAGATAAAGGACTAGAGTGAAAAAAATTACTCTTTGCTCTTTGGCTGCCTGCTGCCTTGCGTCTGCTGCTGTGCTAAATGAACACTGTTAAATTTGGTGGTAATTTAATAGGCAGCGGACCAAGTCTGCCAACCCAGTCAACCCAGTCAACGCACCAAGCCCGCCAACCTAGTCCGCGCACCTGGGTGCGCTAACCCGGTGCGCGCACTCACCTATTTGGTGCGCGAACCCAGTTGGCGTGGGTGGTATGATTGAAAAAAAGCCCCTAAGGGTGGATTTTTTTGGAGTGTGAACTAAAAAATTTTGGTACATTAATGGATGGGCCTTAGCTGGACTCAACTAAGACATAAAAATAATAAGGTCAAACATTTCCTTTAGAAAATTTTGTTAGAAATTGTTTCTTTATTCGGGGGTAAAACCACTTTTTCTCTCTTTAAAAAGAAGACGGAAGATATAAAATTGATTTTTCCTTCATAGGTGCTGGTACTCTCTCTCTTAGAACCAGTATATTCCTTGAAAGTAACGAAAAGAGGGAAAATTGAAGCGAAAAGAGTGAGAGAAGTGGACAAGAAGAAAGAGGATGATGGAAACTCACAATAAAGGATAGAGTTAATTCCACACCGTCACGGTAAATCGATCACGAGTCAGGTGCGGATGTCGAATTTATTTAGTCCTTCCTTTTAATTACTTGATTGTGAGTTTTATTTTATTTACATAATTTAATTATGACCAATTGCTATTTGTTCTTGAGATTCTTTTCTTATATTGCTAAATTGAATAATTCCTCATTAGAATTACTAAATTCTTAATTCTTAATAGAGTACATGAATGGAACCCTAATTATAATTGGTTCGTATGGCACCCATGATTGACCAGAAAAAAAGGAGAAACTGAAATCTGATATTTGAGTTGCATTACTTGCATGATAATATAATGTTGAATTTAACTTATGTGTGAGTGGCCAAGTCATGGCTGCATAATATAGACAACATATATGGTTTGGACTTTGAACAAAACTTGCACTACTACAAAAATATACATTGTACACTGCACACTGTACACGGATTTGGCAATTTTATATAAGAACCGTGTACCAAATATGATTTTTTAAGATCTGAACGATTTCTACACGGCTAATTAGTTAATAATCAGTGTAGAATTATTACAGAGAGCTACACGGTTTATTAGAAACCACAAATCCGTGTGTAAAGAGGTCCGTGTGCAAGTTATTGAGAGAGCTACACAGATTTTTGTTAAATATCCGTGTAGGAATATATACACGGATTTTTGATAATATATCTGTAGGGCGCAGAAAATTGCACAGCTGGTATGGAAGGTGTGTGCATGTATTAAATGCCTCAGGGTTCAATGCTCTCGGTTTTCAAGACATGAAAGAGAACATCGAACTTGAAACATTCGTTTTCTTTCTACAATTCCTTCGGTTCACCCTCGACAGACCTACTATTCATAATCAGTCTATCGAGAGAGTTTATTGATTGTGGGAACGTTTAACTCCCAGCGGGCGCAAGCCCCCGCTGTTAATTACATCAGATGACCCTTCCAAGTCATTACTGAACACCTCGTTCATTCCGGGATTTGTGCCTATTTAAGTGAATTGAATAAAGGGGCTAAAAGGGGGGCTCATGTATAGATTCTGGTATTGATTTGGTTTTCTACGCGTTTGGGTACATGTGTGTGATTTTACATTAAAATAATGCTTATCTCATTTTTAAAATAGGAACTCGGATATTTGAGAAGTGTATGTACACTATTTATTTATATTTGATTTATGACATATTTGTTTATATTTTTATTAATTATTTACATTCCATTAAGAAATCATTTAATTTTGGAAAAGGGTATTTTGGTCATTTCAGAATTTGGTTGATGTTTGGACATATTTAATTTTGATTTAGAAAAATTGAGAATTTGATTTGGGTTCATTTGAAGGTGGTTTGAGTCGATTTGGACTTGAAATGGAGAAGTTATAGTCAAAAAGGACTTATTTGTAAAGCTGGATGGACTGGATTTTATAATTTGGGTTTTTGGCAAGGTCTGAAGTGTAAAAAGGGGCTCCTTTTATCATCTTTGGGCTTTAAGATAAGCACAGAGCATTGATTTCAATTGTGGGCTTTGAGATTCGTGTATTGTTTTGGGATCGGGGTATGCTCTGAGATCTGTGCTTGTTATCTGAGCATAGATCCCTGACTTTGAGATTGGTGCACGAGGGATTTCATTTGATCCAACAGGTGGGTCCCAGGCTGCAGCTTCATTTAAACATTGGGCTTTGACTGAGAACCCTTGGATTTCTCCTTTATGTCAAGATTCGGACTTTTGATTTAAATCCTCATTTTGGCGCCGAAATCACACGGCTCATGTTGCTTCAAAGTCTGCGCTTGCTCGGATTTGAACACTGTTTGAAACCCGAACCAGGGTTTGACTTCACCGTTGCTCCGGTTAGCTTCCGGTCACGGCAGAGCTGAGGAAGAGTATCACTAATATCGCCTTGAAGAGATGGACACGTTGGACATACTGTCGGCGGCTGTCGACCATCGAAGGCGGTGGAACTGGGCTGACATTGGGGTTTTTGGTACCGATTGAAACTCCTATTCGGTTTCAGCGATCTCTTTACCTTCTTTTCCAATTACTTGTTCAAATAGCATCGTTTCATCACGAGAAAGTCATTTGTAATTTCAATTTGGGGTTTAATTGAGTTTTGAGTTTGTTTAGAGTTCGAGATTTCTGAGGTGGTACCGGTTTGATACCAGATTTTAACCCTTTAGTTCTGGACATGATTTGGAGGTTTGAGCAAGCATCTGTAACCTTGTAGAAGCTTATCAAAGATTGTAAAGAGTTTAATTTAACAATTTTTATTTAATTTCGGATTTAAGCATGACAGTTCATGTACTGTTTATTTTGAATTCATGTTTTCTTCATTAATCTAATTAAAGGCATGTGTAATTTTCATCCTGAGATTATAAGAGAAGGTCAGAGAGTATTTGTGTGCATTTTCATGATGTTTGGGATTTTATTTCTATTTTTATGTTTTATTTGAGGCAGGGGCATTAAGAGTAATTTCCCATTTTTAATTGATGATTTTTTTGTTTTAAGTGATTGTCTTTGAAAATTTATAACAAATTCAAAAGAAATCAGAAAAATATGAAATTTATGTCCATTTTGTATATTTTGAAGTCTTGTACATGACTGTGATGTCCATTTTTCAGTTTGGTCCTTGAATCAATTTTTATCATTTAATTTACCAGCAGAGGTCCTTTGTCATTGGATGCTGTTTTTTTTTTATTTTGAAACCTGAACTTCAGAAATTCATATAAAATCGAAATAAAATCCAATTAATATGAAATTTATGTCAATTTTATGTATTTTGGAGTACTTCATCTGACTATATGATTTGTTTTTCATTTTGAAATTTATAGTGACTTGTGCAGTTCGGTTTGTGAACAGGGGTCATTTCTGGTCTGTTGGGGTATACCACTGTACCAGCAGCCTTTAAACCATGTTTGGCTGCTGGACTTGAACTTGGTATGATACCATAGGCTGGTACAGAAGTGTTAACACCCATCTCACTGACTGGTCAGGGTTAAAACAATTTTCTTTGGTCCAGTAGCTGCTGCCTTGTACCAGTAAAGAGAAAAGGAGAAGATCAAAGCTCCAAAAATCATCTTCCAATGTTTTTAAATCATCAAAAATGTCAGAACTTGAGGTTTTGCAGGGAGATCCCTGGTTTTATCAAAATTTGTGTATTATGTGCTCTTTTCATTTGATTATAGGGCAAATCATTAAGATGTCATAGGAGAAAGATTACAAATGACAAAATGCAATAATGATTGCTGTCTATTTGCATCTTAAACCTCTATCTTTCACCATATTCATATGTATATCAACTTAACCCTTTGCAAAGTGCATTTTTGTACACTTGCATATATGAAAGGTCAAATCTCTATACTCGAATCATGGGCCCTTGGATCATTTAACAGAGATTGAGAGGAAGCTAGCTAGCTTGACCTTTTCAACCCCCTTGTGTGTATTTTATTTTTTTGTCACTTTTAATTTCTTCTTAATTCTTTGTTAAAATAATCAAGTAGCTCCAATATAAGAGGAAGCTAGCTAGCTCAACTCTCATATTTTTACTATTTAATTACTTTAAAAGAATTAAAAAGGGTTGATAAGAGAAAAGGAAAGAAAAATCACAAGATCAAAGGAAAAGGCATGAAAGCTTACAACTTTATATTTATATTTTTTTTATTGTGTGCTAATATATGAAAACAGATCCTATTTAGCTAAGGACATCAATAAACTCTTTTTTTTTTATTTTACTTAATGTTTTATCTAAAACAGTAAAGGAAAAGGGATTTTCTTTTATTGATCATTAGACTAACATGCTTAGCTTATTAAGAAGTAAGCTTGAATACCATGTAGTCTTCTCATTTTATCTATCTAAAAGCTCCAAATAAACAAAGAAAGGAAGCAAAGAAAGATCAAGAACAAAACCGAAAATAAAAGTAAAATGAAGAAATACATAAATTTCAAAGAAAACTTTATTTCATGAAAGGTATACATAGCTCGGCTCCTTGGAGCCTACATGATTTTAGGTATTGATTACCTAATCTTTTCTACTGTTAAGAAGAACAAGCTTTTTCTTTTTCTTTGCTAGCTAGCCTATTAGAGAGAAGAGAGGGTTCTGGTGTATAGAACTTGTGTATTTCGGGTTTTTCTTCAGTTGCTCAGTGGTGTATCTCACTATCTGGTCGTCTCTTTTCTTCTTCCATCGATCCCTTTTTATAGCTATAGGGCAAGGGATTTAGGGTTTTAGGCATAGCTGAGTTGGCTTCATCTTCATCTTCCATTTTTATCGCTTTCTCATCAATGCTCCAGATTTTGTTTCAAGGTATCAAATTATGTTTTCAGAAGCATAGGCCAATAGCCTCAAGCCATGTTGGCAATCCATGCATTGAATTCAACTTTAACCCTTGATTTGATTTCCTTTAAAGGCCAAGATTTGGTGATTTAGTATCATGCATCTCCTCATGCATGGGAGAAGATGCTTCTCCTTTGGCAGCTTGCCTGGCGCTGGCTCTCTGCCGTTTCTTCTGATTTTTTTTGTCTGTTAGAGGAGAGAAAGAAGATCCTTTTCACTCATGTGGGCATGGAGTAGCGTGAGCCATGAGGATGCTCAACGAATGGTCTTCATGAGCCGTGTGTATGAATGGAGATAACGTGAGGCATGTGATTCGAATTTGGTTTGGATTATACAGCAGCAGCTCAACATCACTTGGTTCGGCTAACTCAAATCTCTGCCTTGGGCCCGATTGATATACTCCTTGATTTTTTATGAGGCCCAACTCTTTTAGTTTACCCGAACCTTAAACCATTATTTAATTCATATCAATCACTTTAGTCGGCCCAGCAGCTCAAATCCATGCATCTCATTTTTCGGCAGAAACCATTCACTTCAATTGAAGTCAACTATTTTAGTTTAATACAAAACCATAAAGTCAACTATTTATATTTTCTTTTGACGGCTCAAATTGGTTCAATTGAAGTCAATTATTTTAATTCAATATGAACCATGAACATTCTTTCCTAATTTTGTGATTAAATATAATCCCGACTTTTTAGGGTCAAACAATATCCGTGTAGAAATGGAAGTTTTGTACACGGATTAATAATTAAATAGCCGTGTATGATTTAGTTGGAGAGCTACACGGATTAATAAGTAAATATCCGTGTATAAAAGTGTAGGGTTTTAATGTCTTCTCCTTCCAGCGCTGTTTTGATCAAGTCTTTTATATATGCACCTCTGTACATCTCTCTGAACTGAGCTTTTTCCTATCAGATTTCTGCGAATTGAGGCCAGCAGCTGAGATCTGAGATCTTTAAAGTTTGTATTTTCTCCTCTCCATCTTTCTAAGGTTAGTAATATGTATTTAAATCATTTTCTTCCTCTAATTTTTTGTTATTTATGCTTATTTAGGTCATTTCATGCATGCTTGATTTCTTAATTTTAGATGTAATTAATTAGTGTATTGTTGTCCAATAACCGACCTATAGATGCTTTTAGGTCCATGCCCGTTCAAAATTAATCCAATAGGGATTAATTTTGGATAGTCCCCGTTTTGGGACTGCTCTTTGAATATTATGTCTCATTTAGGATGTGAACACATATTAGCGGAATTTAATTAGTATTTGAGGAAAGTTCGACAGTATTTTCCCTTAATGCTCCTACGAGTATGTGGTTCGTACGCATACTTGGGAAGTTAAGAGGAAATGCTGCCGAATTTTTCTCAACTACTAATTAAATCTCGCTAATATGTATTCACATATGAGACATAATATTCAAAGAGTGGGTTAGGATTGTAAACCGGCCCTTTGTAAGCCCAAAATTTTGTTACAATGGAGAATGTTGACCATGCATGATTAATTGATCAAATCATTTTTTTAATTTAATTTACAGATGGATCGAAGTTGGATGTATGAAATGCGACGTGACAGTGAAGAATATTTGGTTCGCGTTGATGAGTTTATAAAATTTGCTGAGAGTTATAGAGTGAAGAAAAAAGAAGAAGACATTTTGTGTCCTTGTAAAGATTGTAAAAATTTATTAAGATTTTTGGACATCGAAGAAATTAGAGCTCATTTGATTTGTCGGGGATTTAAGAAGAGATATACATGTTGGTTCATGCATGGTGAGAAATTTGGGAAAAGTAGTAGTGCCAGTAAAGATTGTAATCGTGAATTGAATGATGAGAATGTTAGAATTTCTGATAATTTCGAACTTGATTGGAACGAGAATTATGAGAGTGTCGAAAATTCTAATAATATCGAACCCGAAAACGACGATAGTGAGATGGAGATGAATTTTGATGAAAATGTAGAACACGAGTTTACTGAAAATTTTGAGGAAATGTTATGTGATGTGGAAGATGAAATTAGTGTTAAAAATTATGATAAATTTCAAAATTTGTCTAATGAATTCAAGAAGCCGTTGTATCCCGGGTGTACCAAATTTACAAAACTGTCAGCTGTGTTGAAATTATTAAATTTAAAAGCAGACAATGGTTGGAGCGATAAGAGTTTCACGTCCTTATTACAACTTTTACGAGAAATGCTCCCAGATAACAACGAGTTACCCGGTACAATATATCAGGCAAAGAAGTTGATATGTCCAATGGGGTTGAAGATCGAAAGAATACATGCATGTCCGAATGACTGTGTATTGTATCGTAACGAGTACGAGGCCATGCATGTATGTCCTAAATGCGGTGTTTCACGGTATAAACGTAAGAACCAGGACACTGATGATTGTAACGAGGCCACAAATGGCTGGCCTCCGGCTAAGGTGTTGTGGTATTTGCCGATAATACCGAGATTCAAACGGTTGTTTGCGAATCCCAAAGATGCAAAATTATTGCGCTGGCACGAAGAAGAGAGCAAAAATGACGGTAAACTAAGGCACCCGGCTGATTCTCCTCAATGGAGAAACATTGACAGACATTTCAAAGAATTTGGTTCTGAAATGAGGAACCTTAGGATTGTGGTGAGCTCAGATGGAATGAGTCCGTTTGGAAGCATGAGCAGTCGGCACAGTACTTGGCCAGTTCTTCTAGCCATCTACAATCTTCCTCCTTGGTTGTGCATGAAACGCAGATATATAATGATGTCATTACTAATCCAAGGACCCAGACAACCCGAAAATGACATAGATGTATATCTTGCACCATTAATCGAGGACCTCCAAAAATTGTGGCGTGATGGCGTCCCGGTCTGGGATGCGTACTGCAAAGAGGTCTTTCAATTGCGGGCCATGGTGTTTTGCACCGTAAATGATTTCCCCGCGTACGGGAATTTGTCGGGTTACACTTGTAAAGGAGCAAAAGCGTGCCCGATCTGTGAAGATGACACGCAGGTGCTGAGATTGAAAAATTGTCAAAAGAATGTATTCATGGGGCATCGTAGGTTTCTTCCTATTAATCACCCGTATCGTAGGAAGAAGATGGCATTCAACAGGAAAATTGAGCTTGGAGTGGCTCGTCATCCATTAGACGGGGAGAGTGTCTTCAAACGGGTAAAAAACATTGATGTTGTTTTTGGAAAATGCGCCAAAGCACCACCGAAGAATATTTGAAAAAAGATGTCCATATTTTGGGAGCTACCGTACTGGAAGCATTTAGAAGTGAGGCATTGCCTAGATGTCATGCATGTTGAAAAAAATGTCTGTGACAGTTTAATTGGTTTATTATTGAACATTCCGAGGAAGACTAAAGATGGTATTAAAGTGAGAAAAGACATAGTAGAGATGGGAATACGACACGAGCTCGCACCGCAGGAGAAAGGGAAGCGCACATACCTATCCCCCGCACTGTGCACAATGTCAAAGAAAGAGAAAACAAGCTTCTGTGAATGCATCAATGGTATAAAAGTCCCATCAGGGTATTCTTTGAATATTAAGAAGCTGGTGTCGATGAAGGACATGAAGTTGATTGGTATAAAATCCCACGACTGTCATGTTTTATTGACACATATAATTCCCGTTGCAATTCGGGGAATTTTACCAAAGCACGTTCGTCAAACCATTACGATGCTTTGTTCTTTCTTCAATGCAATAAATTCCAAAGTGATAGACCCTCTAAAATTGGACTCTTTGCAGAAGGAGGTCGTCGTTACTCTTTGCCAACTTGAGATGTATTTTCCGCCATCTTTTTTCGATGTTATGGTTCACCTTGTTGTTCATCTTGTGAGAGAAATTAAGATTTGTGGTCCCGTGTTCCTTCGGTATATGTATCCATTCCAGAGATACATGGGCATCTTGAAAAAATACGTAAGGAACTGACATCGACCCGAAGGTAGCATTATAGAAGGATATTCCACGGAGGAGGTGATTGATTTTTGCACCAACTACTTGACCGGTGTGAATCCTATTGGCGTTCCAAAATCTCGATACGAGGGAAGGCTCCAAGGAGTCGGGACAATTGGGTTGAGAGCCGTAGTTGCTGATCTAAATGAACTACAAAAGACACATTTTATTGTACTACAGCACATGACAGATGTTGCTCCATATATAGATGAGCACATGACAATCCTTCAACAACAAAACTACATGAGAAGTCAGAAGTGGCTTGTTAACGAGCATAATCGTTCTTTTATAAGATGGCTGAAAGAAAGAGTGAAGTCACACCCCGTACCTGAAATTGTTAAACTGCTGGGCGAAGGACCCCAAATTGTTGTTAGAACATTCCAAGGATACGAGATTAACAGATATACATTTTACACAAAATCCCAAAGTGATAAGAGCACGATGCAAAACAGTGGGGTGACGTTGGTGGCGACCTCTCAAGAATTCAGTAGATCCGGAGATGGCCGGGCTCTAATAGCATCAAAGTCATATTATGGCGTTATTGAAGAAATTTGGGAGCTCATTTACATTTCTCACCTGAGCATTCCCGTGTTTCGGTGTCAATGGGTCGAAGACCGAGGTGTTAAAGTTGATAGCGACGGGTTCACACTCGTTGATTTTAACAGGGTTGGGCATGTTGATGATCCGTTTATACTCGCCAAGCAAGCCACCCAAGTCTTTTATGCCACTGACCCGAGTGATGATAGGTTGAGCGTCGTCCTATCCGGAAAAAGAAGGATTGTCGGGGTAGAAAATGTCGTCGATGAAGAAGAGTACGACCAGTTCGACGAAATACCTCCTTTTTGTACCGACGTGCAAGCTGAGGTAGCAACACTTGAAGGGGTAGACGAAGCTGACTACAATGAAGGATTATGGGCCGAGGGTACTGTTCAAATAGTGGAAAAAAGGAGAAAAAGGAAAAAAAAACATAATGTATAATATTTATTTTGTTTAAAACCGTGTAGCTTTCAATATTACAACTTTAGCTTATAATATATCAAATAAAAAAGGAAAAAAAGAGGAAAAAAGAAAAAAAAGCATAATGTATAATATTTATTTTGTTTAAAACCGTGTAGCATTTAATATTACAACTTTAGCTTATAATATTATCAAATAAAAAAGGAAAAAAAGATAAAAAAAAGGACAATTAGCTTTCAAATCTTAGTCCAAATATTAGTATTAGTTTTCAAAATATTAGTTAAAACATTTAATAATAAAATAAAATATCAAATATCAGTATTAGATTTTAATATTAGTTGCTTGGTACAAATATCGGTATAAGTTTTTAAATATTAGAAATATACAATTTTAGTTAATTTATTATTACTTTAGAAATATTAGTTGCTTGTAACTGAACTGAACCTGGGACCCGCCTGTCGGACCTATTTATACACGGACGTTTAGCTAATAGTCCGTGTAGAAATGGAAGAGAGCTACACGGTCTATTAGCTAGATATCCGTGTAGAAAGAGAATTGCACACGGACTATTAGCTAGATATCCGTGTAGAAAGAGAATTGCACACGGACTATTAGATAAATGTCCGTGTATAAATAGGTCCGACAGGCGGGTCCCAGGTTCAGTTACACAATTTTTTTGCTCCCTATATCCCAAGCGCCCGATATTTTATTTCCCCTTCTAATTAATTTCGAACTCTTTCAAATTCTGCGCTCCTCCCCTCTGCCTCCTCCGCCTCCTCTCGGTCCTCCGCCTCTCGCTGCTCCTCTCCGTCGGCCTCCCCTCTGCCTCCTCCGCCTCCTCTCGGTCCTCCGCCTCTCGCTGCTCGTCTCCCTCTGCCTCCTCACGCTGGTCCTCTGCCTCTGCCACATTTCGCTCCTCTACCGCTCCTCCGCCTCTCCCTCCTCCTCTGCGCTCCTCTACAAATATCGGTATAATTTTTGTAGTCATCACTTAAAATCTTTATTTCTGTATTTTTATCATTTTACATAGAATCTTTCCTGTTTTATAAATATACCACAATGAATGCGATTTGGAATGAGATTTTATAGTTTTTTTCAAATCTGTAAGGTGTAGTATAGAGATATAAGTTTGGTTGCTTTTAATTTTAACTAAAAATATTTAATATTTAGGGTTTAGGGTTTAGGGTAAACCGACATGATTCTTTTAAAAAATTGATTGATTTAGGGATTATGATATAGGGTTTTGGTTGTCAATTTGCTCTCATTCGAGAGATTTTTCGAATCAACTATTTGCATTCTCTTTGTACACAATTGTGATTTGATCTTTAATTTCTTGCAGAACCATGTCGGTTGAGGATGAGTATGTAGATATGATGGCAGAAGAGAAGCAGCAAGCTACTGTCTCATCAGAAAGAAAGAAAAGAGGGCCGACAATGTGCACGGGCACGTCCGAGCAGAAGCAGTTGGAAATCTGGTTCACGGAAGACGGGCATGCGCAGGGTGAAAAACGGATCAAATACTCAAATTGGTGTACGAGTTTGGTGAGGCAAAAAGCGAGTATCCTTGTAGAGAGATGGGATCATTTTACGGACGAGGAGAAGGACGAGTGGTGGAACATGGTGAAGGTAAAGTGCCTAACAACTCGTTGCTTTATTTTCACTGATGTATCTATACTTGAATACACTAAATTTTGGTGTCAAACAGGCACAGTGAAACATCCCGAACGACGTTCCAAAGGATAAGACTCTGAGGATAATGAATGAGGGCTGGAAGCAATTTAAGAGCACGTTGAAGACGGTGTGGATGGAGAAAGGGAGAAATCCGGTAGGCTACTACAAATGGCTAAAACAAGAGGACTGGGAGGCGTTTCAAGCTTTGAAGTCGACCAAAGAGTTCCGGGTATCTAACTTGTGCCAAACTTATGCTTATTATTTATCGATATGTACTTATCTTTCTAAAATTAACTGATCGTTACATTGTTTCTGTGAAGGCAAAAAGTGATAAAGGCAGGAGGCTCGTTGCCTTGAACAAGTATCCACACCATCTAGGGTCAGCTGGTTACGAGAGTAAGAAGGAAGAATGGAGGAAAATACTGGACCAAAACAAGGATTCTGACTCACCCGTGGTTAGGATCCAAAATCCTAGGGGCCAAGATTGGTTCATTGGTTGATCCGAGGTAACCGCTGACGGGAGGATAGTACTCCCAAAGGATTTGCAACCCGTGGCTCAAAGAATGGTAAGAGTCCTTTGTTATTACTTTGTGACACTCATGTACAAAATTATAACTCCGAAGGTACATCACTTGATCTTTTGCTATAACTAATTCTTCTACTTGAACAGTTGGAGGTGGAGGAGGAGGTCAACTCGGGTGCCCGTAGTGTCGAAAGACAAAATGATTCATTGGCCGCAGCGCTCGAGAATCCAGAACACCCGGGTCGAGTAAGGGGTGTAGGGGCCTATAGGGGCTGGAAGGAGGTGTTCCGAGTGGAGGGACAAAAACCTCGAAGAAAATCTCGTGCTAAGGTAAACAAAGATGAGATAGTTGCGCAGATACGCGCGGAGGTGAGCAAAGAGTATGACGCAAGGTTTGCTGAGATGGAATCAAGGTTGTTGAGCCAAATTAGATCAGCAACTACGCAGCCATCCGAGCAACCACCTCCCATTTCGCCAGGAATTCGGCGAAGTAGTCAAGCATCCGGCACGTGGGCCTTAGACGATTTGGATAATCTCAAGGTAATCAATACTTGTTCATAATATAAAAGGTAATTAAAACCTGTTTGTAACCTTGTTATACAATATTACACCATTAAAATAAACAACTTTCTGATAATTGCAGGACCCCAGAGCATGCGACCTCGTCCTGTGGCCTGATAGTGTTCCTCTGACCGTTGCTAAGGGTGTTGTACATCCAGGAGCCAATACTGTACACTTACCTCAGCTAAGGCCCGACCATGCATGGGTGCAGGTTGACTTAGTCGTGGATGGATGGCAGCGCGTACCCCTTCCTGTCCCTTCCGACGACATGCTTGTGCTTGATGATGCACGGATGTCATTTGTCCAGTGGCCCAATGGTCAGATTATTTTGGATCAGGTAATCCATAAAAAAATTCATTTATTTTGTTACATTCAAATCATTCTTATTTGTTATACTTGAATAATCCATTTATAATTTGATACAGACACGAGATGGTGATGTCACCGGTACGGCGATGTCACCGTTACACCAAGAGGTGGCTTGCGACGTCGGGGCTGACGCGCCACAATCACCACACCGTCCTATGGTCACCGAAGAAGAATACAGCCGTTTGCCCAATGATTTGCGCATTCTCCACGACCACTTGATGACGGCGCCCGAAGGCATGGAGGATATCATCATCCCTGTCCCACCTGGGATGTTTCTACACGAAGGCAGGTATCTCCTGCTGTCGTTCCAAGACTTCAAGGACATCTTCCACCACTCGTCATCCGACAAATGGCTCGATGTGTCATTCATCACCATTTTCCTCATGTTAGTGATCAAAAATTATTTTCATTATTGTATAGAACTCAAATATATATTCTAATTACAATATTATGAGTTTTCAGGAAGCTAGTCCGAAACTGTGACGAGATGGTTGAACAGAAGAACTTGTGCATATTTCTGGACCCGGAGAAAGTGAGTTCTACGGCAGTGACATGTTATTCGGATATGGCTATCGAGTACATGTGTTCTGCGATGCATCGTGCTAAGGCGGAGGAGAAGAAATTCATTCTCATGCCATACCACCAGAGGTTAGTTCTAATCTTAACTTATGTGTTGTTTATATTTTAATTAAAGAATTGTATAAAGGAAATAAAAGTTAAACATAAAAAAATGAAATCACACCATCAACCATAGCAAACACTTGTGTCACTATTTTATGCTAAAGTACTAGGTTTGAATTTCTTTCAATCATATCAAATTATAAAATTGCTAATTACATTCACTCAATTTTGTAAGGGCTTTTGCAAAATATATTAAAGAGGGAGGATCAGATAGCACGGGCACGCGCAAGAAATCTAAGTTGAATTGGAAGTGGATGTTGGTGAGCACACTTTATGAGTTAGTAATTTCATATCTTGTTCAAAAAAATATTGTCATTCTAACAAAGGCCGCTAAATGTAAATTTCAGAGCCCGCAACAGTTGGAGGGTTGGGAATGCGCTTATTACACGATGATATTCATGTTTGACTTTGTCGAAAGAATACAATTCCTATTCCCAAAAGCGGTATGTACTTCATATTAATTGTTCCTATATAATAAGCAATTGATATCTACCTTTTATGAAATACTAACTATTATCAAATTATAATTGTAGAATGTGACAAAGCAACCGCATTACACCAAGGATCAGATTGACGATGTGCGGTGCATGTGGGCAAGGTGGTTTACCATGGAATTTTGTAATCCTCGATATGGATTTGCATAGAATTGTATAAAATATTGTATAATTTAGTATATGAATTTCTTGCTAATTAATCTGTTTCGAATGAATTTATTATTGCTATATGAATTTTGTATAATTCTGTCGCAAAAAACTGGCTAGCAAAGCTGGAGGCTAGCCCAAAAACAAAATATACAAAAAAAAGAGATTAGCTATTTATACACGGATATTTAACAATTGTCCGTGTATGATAGAAAAACAAAAAAAAAATTAGCTATTTAACACGGATATTTAACAAATGTCCGTGTATGCTACACAGACATTTAATACAAATCCGTGTAGAAAGAGTAATCATACACGAATTATTTATAAGTTGTCCGTGTATGATAGCAGTGCTGGAGGCGAAATACAAAAAAAATTAGCTATTTATACACGGATATTAACCAAACGACCGTGTATGATAGCTAAAAGAGCTACACGGTCTTTTAATAAAAAACCGTGTATAAAGAGTAATCGTACACGGTTACTTAGGGGATATCCGTGTAGCTCGGTAACTTGGAGAGCGACACCCCAGGTCTTTGTACACGGAGGTTTACAAAGTAATCCGTGTAGAAATTATTATAATCACACACGGTTAAATATCCGTGTGTAGTTTCTGACCTATTCATACACCCTGGATTTAAACACGGCAGGAAATCCGTGTAGCTCTTCCATTAATGTCCGTGTGCAAACTCATTTTCTGTAGTAGTGTTGAGTTATGGAACATGCATGTAGGATTTGAGATATACCATAGTATTGAAATTGCAGGACATGCACGAATATTTCACTAAAGCTGAACCTCAACTTATGCACGATACGGGTTGCATGTATGTTGCATGATTTGAACCATGATATATCTATAGATGAACTCTGTTATTTTGTAGGCCTTTGATAGGTGTAAATTATATACACCGTCGATCTAGTTTTTATCATAAAATAACACCAAATATCTTGTATTTTGAATATAAAGTGAATAGAATACACCAAGAATCAAGTTACTGCGTTCGCTCGGTATTTCAATGCAGAAAACAATGCAAAATGAAGAAAAAAAATCTCCCGTGCGGACGCACTCAGTACTTAGCCATTTTTTCAGCATCGCAGAACCTCACAGACAAAAAGTCCGAGCGCAGTGCGGACGCACTCACCTCCAGTGCGAGTGGGGTCATCCGCACTCACTACTTAGCCGATTTTTGATATCTTCATATTCTTCCGAAAACAGAAATATCCAAGGCCAGTGCGGACGCACTAAGATCCAATGCGGACGCACTAAGATCCAGTGCGGACGCACTCAGAGAAAATTTGCAGAAAATCCAGAAAAGGAAACTTGGAACCAAATGAGAGTTGGAGCCAGTGCGACCCAGACCACTCGCACTCACCACCAGTGCGGACGCACTGGACTCGCAGACAGCCAGAAATTCGCATTTTCAAGAGGTTTTCTATTTTTGGCGAACAAGGAACACGTTTTAGGAGGCTAATAATAGACATGGCAGTCTGAGGAGTGTACCCACTAACTCCACTTCTATCTTCTAAATTGGGCAATACCTTTGGCTATAAAAGAAGAGGAATTTCATCTCTCTCATCATCCATTATGATATATCCATTTTCCACAAATTGAGAGAGAGAGATCCTGCAGAAATTCTCGAAGTTCCGAAGGCTTTTCAAGAAAGGAGAAGAAGAAGATTCAAGCAAGGAGTCGGCAAGATTGAGGTTTTTGATCTAAGAAAGGGTGTAATCATTTCTTTATTTCATTTCTTATTGTTTTTGCCAAACTTTGTTATGGATCTCTCCAAGAGAGAGTAGTTCTCTTTCTAGGGGTTTAGGTCAATGTATGAACTTGTTTAATTCTATCTTATTCGGATATTTGTTTTTATTATGATTGTTTTATCGGATTTGATTGTTAATTTCTGTGATTTATCATTTGTGCTAATTACATAGTTTAGTACTTGAATTGGACAAGTCTCGCTTTGGATTCGAAAGAACCAAAGTAGTTAGGATGGAATAGGAGAGTACCAAATTATGAGCATAAATATCATAGGTTTTGGATTAGAAGCGACCGTACTTTGATATCCAAACTGGAACTATAGGAATTAAGATTAGGGTTTGGTGAAGGACTTAATCGTGAAGGCAAATCCCTAGTTAGGACCCCTTAAATTGAATTGCATATTGGTATGAAGGACTTAATCGTGAAGTACCAATATTTGAGGATAGGATAGGCTAACATCAAGCTTCATGGTCTAGGTGATCTAGGAACGTTATTTAATCACGGATGTGACCCTGGATAACATTTTAGGTTAGAAACCTCATCGAATCAAACATGAATTCAAACAAACCGAATAAGTAGAAGTAGCAAGGAATTGTAGACCGAATGCCCCTAGATCTCCTCAAACTTGAAAACAAACCAATCTTTCTTTCCTTTATTTTATTTACATTTATTGTTTCAAACTCCTCTCTTCCGGGTATTGAACCCAAACTTAGAATTTTAGAACGAAACCCCCCCCCACTTTACTATTGTTTATTTAGTTTTAAAAGTAGTTTTCTTTAATTAAAAATTGGTATTTCCCTATCTCCTTGCGGATCGACACCTAAATACTACAATCGATACGTTGTGCGCTTGCAACTAACCTATTCATTGGGTACGAAGGTTTATAAATATTAAAGGCAAAAAGGGTATAAAAATCCTATACCTAAAATACTCAACAAGCTTTTTGGCGCCGTTGCCGGGAAGAATAGGATAGATACTAGTTTTTATTTTAGGAAAGTATTTTTAATCTTAGTTTCCTTATTTACTTTTCAGAAAATTAAAAATCCAAAAATATTTTACTTTTCTTATTTAATTTTCTGCACTTTACTATTCTCTATTTCTATTCTCTCTCTTTCACATCTCATCTCTTTTCTTCTCTCATAGAGTTTGAGCGCTGGCACCAGTCACAAAGAGTCAAACTGCGAAGATCAAAGCTAGCAAATCTTCTCTTTCTCAACCAATGGAAGGTCTAGATCCCCGATTAGGCATGCCTCGCAGCTTTGAGGTAGAAGTGGAAGACTATCCGGAAGGCCTTCTCAATCAAGTCCTTCTCGATAACAATCCACCTCCTCCGAACAACAACCCACTACCACCTCTTCCTCCACACAACAACCAACCGCCACCGCTTCCACACAACAACGAGCCACCTCCTATTCTCAATAACAATCCTCTGTTTGGTGTCAATCCAAACAACAACGGAAATGGCCGTAATCGCCAACAAGGCCACCGCTTCGGTTTCATCCACTTGCTTGGCCAAAGTCAGTTTGGGGGAGCCCTAAACGAAGATCCACATGCCCACTTGGCAGTCTTTGAAGAATCTTGCGGCACTTTCGCTCGAGAAGGAGAAGAGCTAGACAACCTCAAGCTCAAATGCTTCCACCTATCCCTCCGAGATAATGCAAGATCATGGCTAAGGACCGTGAATCGTGACCATATAAGGACATGGGACGACATGGAGAAGTTATTCTTAGGAAAATATTTCCCTCCATCCAAAACCCAGCACTTTCGAACAAAGATCACAACATTCAAACAAGCTGAGGGGGAGTCTTTGACCGAGGCATGGGATAGATGGGCAGAGCTCCAACGCTTGTGCCCTAACCATGGCCTTGACATGTGGTTGTTTTTTCAATTTTTCTTTGCAGGTTGCACAATAGCCACTAAGACTCACTTGAATTCAGCCGCAGGAGGAAACATGTCAAAGATGGATCCCGAACAAGCAATGTTGATGATTGAAGACATGGCAATCAACCAAAGGGAGTGAACGGCCGAAAGAAGTGGGCGAGCCCAAACCACACCAGGGGTCTTGAAAACTGACGAAGCTACCGCTTTGCGTGCCCAAATGGAAGCCTTGCAACATCAAGTGGCACAAATGCAAAATGCCAAATCTGTGACGAAAAAGGCTTCATGCGGTATTTGTGGAGAGGCGACTCATATCACCGCCGATTGCCAAGTCCTTATAGAAGGAGAAGAAGTCGAGCAAGCCAATGCAATGTTCTACAATCAAGGTGATAAGAGGAACGACCCGATCTACAATAAGGTTAGGCCAAATGATAACTCCAATACATACAACCCTAACACGAGGTGGAACCATCCTAATTTCAAGTGGAGGACCGACAATGACAACTCCAACCAATACCAAAGGTAATTCCAATCAATTCCAAAATCGGTCGAACCAAAACTCGTATCAAGGACATTCTCAAAACAACAAACTAGAAAAATTGATAGAAGGCCTTGTAATCTCTCAAAACGAGTTCATGAACCAACAAAGAAACACCAACACCGAAATCTCAGATTCCTCGAGGAACCTCAACAATAGATTTGAGTTCTTAGAAACTAAGACGAAGATGCTAGAGACCCAAATAGCACAACAAGCATTTTCGTCCTCTCGTCAACAAGTCACACTTCCCGGAAAACCCGACATCAATCCAAGGGAGCAAGCAAAAGCCATAACATTGAGGAGCGGTACGGAATACGAAGGACCAAAGATGCCCAGCGGGGATGAGTTCCTACAACCACCAATTGAGACACAACCACCTAAAACTCCTCTCAGCACGGACGCACCCATTCTTAATGCGGACGCACCGGCATCGGAAAAACCACAAGAACCGGGTAAGCCTAACCCGGCCAAGGTAAAACCTACTGAAACTCCTAAGTATATCCCACCACATAGGTTTATGCCATTCCCTCAAAGGTTAGTAAAAAGCAAACTTGACCAACAATATGCCAAATTTGTAGAACACCTCAAGAAATTGAATATCACCATCCCTTTTACCGAAGCAATTACTCATATGCCCACTTATGCGAAATTTTTAAAAGAAATTTTATCCAATAAAAGAACAATTGAAGAAGTGGGCACGGTATCCCTTAATGAGGAGTGTAGCGCTATCTTCTTAAACAAGCTACCTCCAAAATTAAAGGATCCCGGAAGCTTTGTGATTCCATGTGTGATTGGTAATACCGAATTCAAGAGGTGCCTATGCGATTTAGGCGCAAGTGTGAGCCTCATGCCAAAAACCATTTACCAAAGGCTAAATCTTGTTGACTTGAAAGCCACAAGGATGTCATTACAACTAGCGGATAAGACGGTGAGGTATCCCGAAGGGATTGCGGAAGACGTGATTGTCATGATTGGTAAGTACTTTGTCCCGGTGGATTTCGTAGTTGTTGAGATGGAAGAGGATACTCATACCCCTCTCCTATTGGGGCGTGACTTCCTTACCACAGCAAGTGCAAACATTGATGTCAAAGAAGGAAAGATATCCTTTGACATTGGTGGCGAAAAGGTAAATTTTCACATGTTTAATGCCATCAAATTTTCTTCTAATGATAATGATTCTATATGTAGAGTGGATGTTTTAGATTCCATTATAGCTGCCCATATGGAGAAGGAGATGGTAAATGAACAACTGGACCGAATCCTGGAAGAAACCGGCTCCGAAAATGACAAATTAGGTCCAAATGACCCTCAGTGCGTCCGCACTGCCGTCCAGTGCGTCCGCACTCAGCACGATGAAACCACAGATTCAGACATCCGAGACCAGTGCGTCTGCACCGAATTTCCAGTGCGGATGCACCACTCGCACTCACCAGTTGAGCCACATTATGGAGCCGACGAGGAAAATGTCCGAGCCCAGTGCGTCCGCATTGACCACCAGTGCGTCCGCACTCAGTACAACTCCGAACAGGATGCATATCAGATTTCAGAAAATCAAGCGCAGTGCATCCGCACTGACCCCCAGTGCGTCCGCACTCAGGCTGAAATAGCTCAAATCGAGGGAATTTCGACCAATTCCGCACCACCAAAGGTCGAACTCAAGCCTTTGCCATCTACCCTTCGCTATAAATACTTAGGGGAGGACAAGACGTATCCGGTGATTGTCAATTCCGAGCTCAACAAAGACCAAACTGAGAAGCTTTTACACGAGCTAAGGCTTCATCGGAAAGCAATCGGCTACACAATCGACGACTTAACCGGAATCAGCCCATCCCTTTGCATGCATAGAATTCTAATGGAGGACGACCACAAACCCACTATTGAAGCTCAACGAAGGCTCAATCCGAATCTAAAAGAAGTGGTGAAGAAGGAAATCCTCAAACTACTTGATGCCGGCATCATCTACCCAATCTCTGATTCCAAATGGGTAAGCCCGGTCCATGTAGTACCAAAGAAGGGAGGCACAACGGTGGTGAAGGGCGAATGTGACAAAATGATATCCACAAGTGTGATCACCGGATGGAGGATGTGCATTGATTACCGAAAGCTTAACAATGCAACAAGGAAAAATCACTTCCCTCTACCATTCGTGGATCAAATGCTCGAAAGGCTAGCTAATCACTCACATTTTTGCTACCTAGATGGGTATAGTGGATTCTTTCAAATCCCTATTCACCCCGATGACCAAGAAAAAATGACCTTTACTTGCCCTTACGGTACGTTCGCGTACCGTAGGATGCCGTTTGGTCTATGCAATGCCCCAGCTACATTCCAAAGAGCCATGATTGCTATTTTTTCCGATTTATTAGAGAATTCCGTGGAAGTTTTCATGGATGACTTTTCAGTTTTTGGTACTTCTTTTGATGATTGCTTATCTAATTTAATCAAAGTTTTAGAACATTGTGAGCAGGTCAATCTAGTACTAAACTGGGAGAAGTGCCACTTCATGGTGCAAACGGGGGTAGTTCTAGGCCACGTGGTGTCCTCCGAAGGCTTAGAAGTCGACAAAGCAAAAGTGGAGGTGATCGAGAAGTTACCATATCCGACTTGTGTGAAGGATGTGAGAAGTTTCTTGGGCCATGCGGGCTTCTATCGGCGTTTCATCAAGGATTTATCAAAAATCTGCAAACCACTTATCTAACAATGAAAGATGCAGAATTTATATTTGATGAACCTTGTATTGTTGCTTTTGATAGGATTAAGAAGGCGCTAACCTCAGCCCCAATTCTCCGACCTCCTAATTGGGATGTGCCCTTCGAAATCATGCAAGCGATTTCGCCGTTGGAGCCGTTCTAGGGAAAAGGATCGACAACAAGCCACATGTGATCTATTACGCAAGTAAAGTCCTAGATGAGGCGCAAATGAACTACACAACCACGGAAAAGGAGTTTTTAGCCGTCATATTCGCTATCAACAAGTTCCGACCCTACTTGGTTGGATCTAAAGTGGTTGTATACACCGATCACGCGGCAATCCGATACCTCCTTAACAAGAAAGATGCCAAACCACGCCTAATCCGGTGGATCCTCCTACTCCAAGAGTTCGACCTAGAAATTAAAGACAAGAAAGGTACCGAAAATTCAGTGGCGGACCACCTATCATGCATTACCCATGAACCAAAAGAAGATGGCATGCCCATAGATGATTCATTCATAGATGAACAACTCTACGCAATCAACCACCAAGAGGTACCATGGTATGCGGATTTCATCAACTACCATGCATGCGGTTTCATACGCCCGGATCTAACCTCTCAACAACGGAAGAAATTCATTTCGGATGTAAAACAATACTTTTGGGATGAGCCGTTGCTGTTCAAATTAGGGGTAGATGGGATCCATAGAAGATGCGTGCCTCAAGAAGAGATCAACCAAATTCTCCAATGCTGCCATTCATCCCCTTATGGAGGGCACACCTCTACTAACAAAACTGCGGCAAAAGTTCTCCAAGCCGGATTCTATTGGCCCACGCTTTTCAAAGATGCAAGAGAATATGTGCTAAAATGTGAGAAGTGTCAACGAACCGGTAACATATCCCGAAGACATGAGATGCCTCTCAACGGGATTCTAGAAGTCGAACTCTTCGATGTATGGGGAATTGACTTCATGGGTCTCTTCCCGAGTTCATGCAATAACAAGTACATTCTTGTAGCAGTGGACTATGTCTCAAAATGGGTAGAAGCCGTAGCAAGCCCAACCGTCGACTCCGCCATGGTAAGAAAGCTTTTTCAGAAAATTATTTTTCCTAGGTTTGGAGTACCTCGAGTGGTGATTAGCGATGGTGGTTCTCATTTTATCAACCGCCAATTCGACAAACTCCTATTCAAATATGGAGTCAAACATAAAGTAGCCACGCCATACCACCCTCAAATAAGTGGGCAAGTGGAGGTATCCAATCGCGAAATAAAGAGCATCCTACAAAAAGTGGTGAACACATCAAGAAAAGATTGGTCACTAAAACTCGATGAAGTGCTTTGGGCATACCGCACCGCTTACAAAACACCAATAGGTATGACTCCCTTTAAACTAGTGTATGGAAAACCGTGTCATTTACCGGTCGAACTTGAGCACAAAGCATATTGGGCGATAAGAGCACTAAATTTTGACTTGAAAACCGCTGGTGCGAAAAGAATTCTTGACTTACATGAATTGGATGAACTGCGCCTCAATGCATACGAAAATGCCAAACTATACAAAGAGAAGACAAAGAAGTGGCATGACAAACACATAATAAGGCGCGAATTTCACGAAGGAGATGTGGTCTTGCTATACAACTCACGACTCCGCCTCTTTCCCGATAAGTTGAAGTCAAGATGGAATGGCCCATACCAAATCCGGAAGGTGTTCAGTCATGGAGCAATCGAGATTTGGAGTGAACGAACGGGCCCCTTTAAAGTGAATGGACAACGCCTTAAACATTACAACCATGATCATTCGGTAGGCGAGACAGAAGACGCTTACCTATCCGACCCACACACTCAATAGTGAGCCCAAATCATGTCGAGCTCACGACGTAAAATTGAGCGCTTCTTGGGAGGCAACCCAAGCTTTTTAGTTTTCTGCACTTTTAAATTTTCAAAATTTTAGATTCCCTAACTTTGCTAGGCTTTCAGGACGAAAAAACATATAAAACGACTTGAGTGCGTCCGCACTGACCACCAGTGAGTCCGCACCGACACAGACTGAAAGTCTGCGCAGTCTGAACATGCTACCCGAGATCAGTGCGTCCGCACTGACCATCAGTGCGTCCGCACCCAAGGTATGTTTTTAAAAATTTTCGGAAAATTATAAAACTCAAAATTTTTAGGTGAGTACGAGTGCCCCACCCGCACTGTCAGCCAGTGCGTCCGCACTCGGGTTTCTTCTTCTTCTTAACCGACCCAACCCCTTGATTTTCCTTCGTGCCCTATCAATTTCAAAACCCCAAAACTCGGTTTTTCTCTCCCAAAACCCGAAAACCCCGTTTTTCTCTCAAAATCTCCCTCTCCTCTCTTTTCTCTATCACTTTTCTCTTCTCCTCTCTCTCTTTTCCTCTCCAAAACCGAAGATCCAACTTCTCTCAAGCCGTTCAAGCACCGCTTCTCTAAAAACTCGGATTTCTTTGTGTTTTCTCGAAATTTTTGCGATCTACAACAATGTTTGATCTCTCCTTACTCTTATTCATCAATTACTTCTTAGATCTGTGAAATTGGTACCAAAAATCGAGGAAATAAACCAAATGGGTGAAAACGGTTCAAATTCGTCCCCCAGTGCGAGTGCCCCACCCGCACTGCCATCCAGTGCGTCCGCACTAAGCTTGGGGGAAAACCTAACCATACCTAATTTTTCGGTTTTTGGCTAAGTACCCAGTGCGGCCCGAACCACCCGCACTGAGAGCCAGTGCGTCCGCACTAGGCTCGGGAAAATCCAAACCAGCCCTGAAATCTACAAATTTGAGGTTAAGTACACGGTGCGTCCGCACTGAGAGCCAGTGCGTTCGCAGTGCGACCCCGAAATTTCCAGATTTTTGGTTAAGTACCCAGTGCGGCCAGGACCACCCGCACTGAGAGCCAATGCGTCCGCACTAGGCTCGGGAAAAAACCAAAAATGACCCTGAATTGAACCAAAATTGAACTGTTTGTACACAGTGCGTCCGCACTGACCACCAGTGCGTCCGCACTCAGCTCAAATTTAATCAAAAATTTCAATTTTTGAATTTTTCCATTTTTGAATTGCAGTAAAAATGCCAAAGAAAAACGCTGCCAAGAAGCAAAAATTTGAGAAAGGCCAAGGCAGTCGCCAACCACCTCCTTACCCACCCGCTATACCGCTTAATGAGGATCAAGAAATACGGCGTAACATTTTGGAGTACAACCGAACCATAGAGCCATCTCGGTGGATATGCCGGGACACTCTTCACACGCTCGGCCTCCTCGAATCGGTGCAAATGCTCACCGAGCGACTTGGGCTATGGGAGTTTCTTCGTGACGAGGTCCCAACTTACAAAGCCATCACAATCGAATTCCTCTCCTCATATGAATTCGACCGGGCCTCACGCGTAATGCACTTCAACCTTGGCAGTTATTCTCATCAGATGCACACTACCGAGCTCATGGAAGCATTCGACCTACCCATTGTGAATATCGATCAAATGCGCACCATTCTGGACTTCTTTTACGACATGAGTGAGGCCCAGTTTCGCATCTACACGTGCCATGACCGGGTCCTCGGCCAGCAAAGGGTCAAGAATGTCCTCCATCCGGCAATCCGATATCTCCAGCGGGTACTCTCTCATACTCTCTTTGCCCGAGGGGAGTTCGCATCGGTCTTCAACCTCGGGGATATGATGTATATATACAGCATGCTCCGACGAAACAATGGCGAGATGGAATACATGCCGCACATCGGGTACCACTTGGCCAAACACATGCAAACTGTGTCGCACAACAGGAAATCGGGCGGGAAAGTTCGAATTGGAGGGATAATTACAAAGCTTGCAAGACACTTGCAAGTACCGACCGGAAATGATGTGGTGCTCGGCTACACTGTAGTTGACCTCGATGGCTTGTTTAGGGCGAGGTTAATCCAATGGGACGATATCGAAGATGCTTGGATTAATTTGGGTCCAAAGGATAACATCCGACACCGATTACCTCTTCAAACTCAAATCGACCCGCAGAACACCGATACTTGGAAAATAGTCGATGAGCCAATTGATCCATCGCTACCACAGCCACCGCAACCACCACCGCAAGCAGCACCCGATGCAGCACAACCACAAGGAGTTCCTACCAACCAGCAAATATGGGACTTCATGCAAACCATGAATACCTCCATCAATAACTTGAGCATCAATGTTGGTGGTCGCATGGATCGCATGGATGGCCGCATGGATACCTTTGACCGCCGTTTTGATGAGATCGAGGCTGAGGCTTCCAGGTCGACTTACTACTCCCGCAAGACAGCCATGCACTCAAACCCACATTTTGAAGATGACCCACCGACACCACCATATCAAAGACGGGCAGCTCGTAGGAGAGAGCAAGAGATGGCATTGGAGCGTGAGGCAGCAAGGCTTGCACAAGAAGCCGCAGCAGCAGCTCAAGATGGAGAAGATGGAGAGGATGGAGAGGATAATGAGGATGCCGAAGACATGGATCGCGACGAGGATTGATCCCGTGCAGCACCACCACCACCTTACGCTAGTACAGTAGTTCATGTTTCTTCTCTCTTTTTAGTTTATTTTTAGCACTGAGGACACTGCTTTATTTAAGCTTGGGGGATGGGAAGAAATTGTATCTGCATGCATGTTTATTTTTAGTTTTTCATAAATTTTTAGGATTTATAACCTTGCTTTTTACTTGACCATGAATAGGATTTGTGATTTTGAACTTAATTGCTTGAGATTACGAATTTGTCAAGACGTTTTACGAGGTTGTGAAAAATAGAGTCTTGCATAATTGGACTTAATTGTCTAAAAATGCATAAAGTATAAAATCATGTTTAAGTTTTTGTGTTAAAAGTTGGCAAAAATAAAAATTTTGATAAACTTGAGTGATTGACAAAAATTAAAAGTATTTTTGCACGATTTTTCAAATTTTTGGTAAAACCCTTAAAATAATTTTGAAATGACGACATAATTCGGCGAAAAACTTTGTGGAAATAAAGGTGTTTGAAATTGAGACATTAGGAATTTAAATTTATTAGAGAAGCCATTTAGATTTGGAAATTTTTTAGAAAAAAAAAAAATTAGGATATCCGTAAGTATGAAAGAATACTTAGGATGTGTGTATTCATGATATGTGCATAAATGTTGAGAAATTAGGTAAAAGAAAAAAATATGGAAAAAATAAAAATGTGACTCCAATGACCTATGTTACGGCTTCATGACGTACTTATGGTTATGAGTCATTAGCACTCCTGCTCCACTAGTCTCCCGATAAAATTAACATTTATGTTGGTGGAAGGGTAGATTATGAGCATGCAAAACACCCTTGAATTAGAACGGTTGGGTACAGTTAACTACTTGTAACTAACCGGTGCTTAAATGAGGATGGGGAAAATAGTGCTAAAGTCATGAAATAGTGCTCAAAGTGAGAAAATCAAAAGCAACAAAACAATAGGAATATGCATGTATCAACACACGAAGTCCGTGATTATTCTAACCCAAGTTTGATTCAAGCTTGGGGGTATTTTGAAAATTCTACATTTAAAATGGCATATCTTTTAAATTTGGGTATACGAAGTTCACAAATTCAAAGCCTTTACGGAAATAAAAGTTAGAGTAATCGAATTATGGGTTGATTCATAATTATTCGAGGGTTGAACTTGGAATTTGGGAAATATGCATGGAGATTTTAAATTTTTGCAAGATCATACAAGATTTTCATTTGAGAAATATATACTTGATATAGGGTTGAATTGTAGATCGAATTTTAGTTCAAGTTTAGATGTTGCTTGGGGACAAGAAAAGTTCAAGCTTGGGGGTATTTGATAGGTGTAAATTATATACACCGTCGATCTAGTTTTTATCATAAAATAACACCAAATATCTTGTATTTTGAATATAAAGTGAATAGAATACACCAAGAATCAAGTTATTGCGTTCGCTCGGTATTTCAATGCAGGAAACAATGCAAAATGAAGAAAACAAAATCTCCCGTGCGGACGCACTCACAGCCAGTGCGGACGCACTCAGTACTTAGCCATTTTTTCAGCATCACAGAACCTCACAGACAAAAAGTCCGAGCGCAGTGCGGACGCACTCACCTCCAGTGCGAGTGGGGTCATCTGCACTCACTACTTAGCCGATTTTTGATATCTTCAGATTCTTCTGAAAACAGAAATATCCAAGGCCAGTGCGGACGCACTCAGAGAAAATTTGCAGAAAATCCAGAAAAGGAAACTTGGAACCAAATGAGAGTTGAAGCCAGTGCGACCCAGACCACTCGCACTCACCACCAGTGCGGACGCACTGGACTCACAGACAGCCAGAAATTCGCATTTTCAAGAGGTTTTCTATTTTTGGCCAACAAGGAACACGTTTTAGGAGGCTAATAATAGACATGGCAGTCTGAGGAGTGTACCCACTAACTCCACTTCTATCTTGTAAATTGGGCAAGACCTTTGGCTATAAAAGAAGAGGAATTTCATCTCTCTCATCATCCATTATGATATATCCATTTTCCACAAATTGAGAGAGAGAGATCCTGCAGAAATTCTCGAAGTTCCGAAGGCTTTTCAAGGAAGGAGAAGAAGAAGATTCAAGCAAGGAGTCGGCAAGATCGAGGTTTTTGATCTAAGAAAGGGTGTAATCATTTCTTTATTTCATTTCTTATTGTTTTTGCCAAACTTTGTTATGGATCTCTCCAAGAGAGAGTAGTTCTCTTTCTAGGGGTTTAGGTCAATGTATGAACTTGTTTAATTCTATCTTATTCGGATATTTGTTTTTATTATGATTGTTTTATCGGATTTGATTGTTAATTTCTGTGATTTATCATTTGTGCTAATTACATAGTTTAGTACTTGAATTGGACAAGTCTCGCTTTGGATTCGAAAGAACCAAAGTAGTTAGGATGGAATAGGAGAGTACCAAATTATGAGCATAAATATCATAGGTTTTGGATTAGAAGCGACCGTACTTTGATATCCAAACTGGAACTATAGGAATTAAGATTAGGGTTTGGTGAATGACTTAATCGTGAAGGCAAATCCCTAGTTAGGACCCCTTAAATTGAATTGCATATTGGTATGAAGGACTTAATCTCGGTATTAATCTCGGTATTATCGGCAAATACCACTACTACAAAAACT
The DNA here is from genome assembly GCA_025461045.1 of Carex parvula. Classification (NCBI taxonomy): domain Eukaryota; kingdom Viridiplantae; phylum Streptophyta; class Magnoliopsida; order Poales; family Cyperaceae; genus Carex; species Carex parvula. The sequence goes on from JAJGRW010000568.1 coordinate 783,292, forward strand.
GGCTTTGTACACTGCACATTGTACACGGATTTGGCAATTATATTAAAAACAGTGTACCAAATATAATTTTTTACTTGTTCAAAAGATCTGCATGATTTCTACACGGATAATTAGTTAATAATCAGTGTAGAATTATTAGAGAGAGCTACACGGTTTATTAGAAACCAAAAATCCGTGTGTAAAGAGGTCCGTGTGCAAATAATTGAGAGAGCTACACGGACTTTTAATACAAAGCCGTGTAGGAACATTACACACCGTTTTTTGATAATATAGCCGTGTAGAAATCTTATAATTGTACACGGATTTATAACTAAATAGCCGTGTATGTTTAGTTGGAGAGCTACACGGATTTATAACTAAATAGCCGTGTATAAAAGTGTAGGGTTTTAATGTCTTCCCCTTCCAGCGCCATTTTGATCAAGTCCTTTATTACATCTCTCTGAACTGAGCTTTTTCCTATCAGATTTCTGCGAATTGATCGAGGCCAGCAGCTGAGAACTGAGATCTTTGAATTAAGTTTGTATTTTCTCCTCTCCATCTTTCTGAGGTTAGTAATATGTATTTAAATCATTTTCTTCCTCTAATTTTCTGTTATTTAGGCTTATTTAGGTCGTTTCATGCATGCTTGATTTCTTAATTTTAGATGTAATTAATTAGTGTATTGTGGTCCAATAACCGACCTTTAGATGCTTTTAGGTCCATGCCCGTTCAAAATTAATCCAATAGGGATTAATTTTGGATAGTCCCCGTTTTGGGACTGCTCTTTGAATACTATGTCTCATTTAGGATGTGAACACATATTAGCGGGATTTAATTAGTATTTGAGGAAAGTTCGACAGTATTTTCCCTTATTGCTCCTACGAGTATGTGGTTCGTACGCATACTTGGGGAGTTAAGGGAAAATGCTGCCGAATTTTTCTCAAATACTAATTAAATCTCGCTAATATGTGTTCACATATGAGACATAATATTCAAAGAGTGGGTTAGGATTGTAAACCGTCCCTTTGTAAGCCCAAAATTTTGTACACGAAGGAGAATGTTGACCATGCATGATTAATTGATCAAATCATTTTTTTTAATTTAATTTACAGATGGATCGAAGCTGGATGTATGAAATGCGACGTGACAGTGAAGAATATTTGGTTCGCGTTGATGAGTTTATAAAATTTGCTGAGAGTTATAGAGTGAAGAAAAAAGAAGAAGACATTTTATGTCCTTGTAAAGATTGTAAAAATTTATTAAGATTTTTGGACATCGAAGAAATTAGAGCTCATTTGATTTGTCGGGGATTTAAGAAGAGATATACATGTTGGTTCATGCATGGTGAGAAATTTGGGGAAAGTAGTAGTGCCAATAAAGATTGTAATCGTGAATTGAATGATGAGGATGTTGGAATTTCTGATAATTTTGAACTTGATTGGAATGAGGATTATGAGAGTGCCGAATATTCTGATAACGTCGAACCCGAAAATGACGATGATGAGATGGAGAGGAATTTTGATGAAAATGTAGAACACGAGTTTACTGAAAATTTGGAGGATATGTTACGTGATGTGGAAGATGAAATTAGTGATAAAAATTATGATAAATTTCAAAATTTGTCTAATGAATCTAAGAAGCCGTTGTACCCCGGGTGTACCAAATTTACAAAACTGTCAACTGTGTTGAAATTATTAAACTTAAAAGCAGACAATGGTTGGAGCGATAAGAGTTTCACGTCCTTATTACAGCTTTTAGGAGAAATGCTCCCAGATAACAACGAGTTACCCGGTACAATATATCAGGCAAAGAAGTTGATATGTCCAATGGGGTTGAAGATCGAAAGAATACATGCATGTCCGAATGACTGTGTATTGTATCGTAACGAGTACGAGGCCATGCATGTCTGTCCTAAATGCGGTGTTTCACGATATAAACGTCGTAAGGACCAGGACACTGATGATTGTAACGAGGACACAAATGGCCGACCTCCGGCTAAGGTGTTGTGGTATTTGCCGATAATACCGAGATTCAAACGGTTGTTTGCGAATCCCAAAGATGCAAAATTATTACGCTGGCACGAAGAAGAGCGCAAAAATGACGGTAAACTAAGGCACCCGGCTGATTCTCCTCAATGGAGAAACATTGACAGACATTTCAAAAATTTGGTTCTGAAATGAGGAACCTTAGGATTGTGGTGAGCTCAGATGGAATGAGTCCGTTTGGAAGTATGAGCAGTCGGCACAGTACTTGGCCAGTTCTTTTATGCATCTACAATCTTCCTCCTTGGTTGTGCATGAAATACAGATATATAATGATGTCATTACTAATCCAAGGACCCAGACAACCCGGAAATGACATAGATGTATATCTCGCACCACTAATCGAGGACCTCCAAAAATTGTGGCGTGATGGCGTCCCGGTGTGGGATGCGTATATGAAAGAGACCTTTAACTTGCGGGCCATGGTGTTTTGCACCGTAAATGATTTCCCCGCGTACGAGAATTTTTCGGGTTACACTTGTAAAGGAGCAAAAGCGTGTCCGATCTGTGAAGATGACACGCAGGTGCTGAGGTTGAAAAATTGTCAAAATAATGTATTCATAGGGCATCGTAGGTTTCTTCCTAATAATCACCCATATCGTAAGAAGAAGATGGCATTCAACGGGAAAATTGAGCTTGGAGTGGCTCGTCATCCATTAGACGGGGAGAGTGTCTTCGAACGGGTAAAAAACATTGATGTTGTTTTTGGAAAATGGGTTGAGAGCCGTAGTTGCTGATCTAAATGAACTACAAAAGGTACATTTTATTGTACTACAACACATGACACATGTTGCTCCCTATATAGATGAGCACATGACAATCCTTCAACAACAAAACTACACGAGAAGTCAGAAGTGGCTTACTAACGAGCATAATCGTTCTTTTATAGGATGGCTGAAAGAAAGAGTGCAGTCACACCCCGTACCTGAAATTGTTAAACTGCTTGGCGAAGGACCCCAAATTGTTGTTAGAATATTCCAAGGATACGAGATTAACGGATATACATTTTACACTAAATCCCAGAGTGACAAGAGCACGATGCAAAACAGTGGGGTGACGTTGGTGGCGACCTCTCAAGAATTCAGTAGATCCGGAGATGGCCGGGCTGTAATAGCATCAAAGTCATATTATGGCGTTATTGAAGAAATTTGGGAGCTCATTTACAGTCCTCACTTGAGCATTCCCGTGTTTCGGTGTCAATGGGTCGAAGACCGAGGTGTTAAAGTTGATAACGATGGGTTCACACTCGTTGATTTAAACAGGGTTGGGCACGTTGATGATCCGTTTATACTTGCCAAGCAAGCTACCCAAGTCTTTTATGCCACTGACCCGAGTGATGATAGGTTGAGCGTCGTCCTATCCGGAAAAAGAAGGATTGTCGGGGTAGAAAATGTCGTCGATGAAGAAGAGTACGACCAGTTCGACAAAGTACCTCCATTTTGTACCGATGTGCAAACTGAGGTAGCAACACTTGAAGGGGTAGACGAAGCTGACTACATGCGGTCCGACCACAATGAAGGATTATGGGCCGAGGGTACTGTTCAAATAGTGGAAAAAAAGAGAAAAAGGAAAAAAAAGGTTTATGTATAATATTTATTTTGTTTAAGACCGTGTAGCTTTTAATATTACATTTGAAGCTTATAATATATCAAATAAAAAAGGAAAAAAAGAGAGAAAAAAAAGAGAAAAATGAAAAAAAGGTTTATGTATAATATTTATTTTATTTAAAACCGTGTAGCTTTTAATATTACATTTTAAAGCTTATAATATAGAAAGGAAAACAAGAGAGAAAAAAAAGAGAAAAATGAAAAAAAGGTTTATGTATAATATTTATTTTGTTTAAAACCGTGTAGCTTTTAATATTACATTTAAATATTTAAGTATTAAAAGTTTAAATAAAAAATTGTTGTAAGAAAAATATCAAATATTAGGTTCCTCTAGTTCAAAATTTTTTTAAAGGTAATAGTATTAGTTTTCAAATTTTAGTCTAAATATTTGTATTAGTTTTCAAAATATTAGTTAAAACATTTAATAATAAAAATAACTTTGAAGAAATCAGTAATTATATTTTAATATTTAGTAAACGGTATAAGTTTTTAAATATTAGAAATATACAATTTTAGTTAATTTATTACCTCTCCAGAAAATATAAAAACCCAATTTAATTTTTTTGAAGTATCGTACACGGACTATTAGCTAATAATACGTGTCTAATTTGTATTTGCACACGGATTGTTATGTACAACCGTGTAGAAATTGAAGAGAGCTACACGGACATTTAGTTAAAAGTCCGTGTATAATGAGGAAAACACTATTATTTCGAAATCCTTCTCTGCCAAAATTTTCATAAGTCCGAAAACCCTCAGAGAATTAATCCGCGGTTCAGTTCCAAAAACCTCCCAAAGCCTCCGATCTCTTCACCGCCTCACCGCCTCGCCGCCTCGCCCGCCTCACCACCTCGCCCGCCTCACCGACTGTTCAGATTAGGGTCTCTCTCACCCGTGGTTAGCGTCTCTCTCTCTCTCTCTCTCTCTCTCTCTCTCGTTATTTTGCAATAGGGGTTCTGTTGCTTGGGAGAAACTTAAAAAACAAAACAAACAAATTAAATAGGGGTTTTAGGGTATATTTTGGAATTTCTCTGATCTAGAAATAGAATTGCTAAAATCACCTCTCGTTATTTTGTCGTTGATAAATGTTGCCAAAAATTGATTAATCGAGGTTATATGATATAGGGTATTTTAGGGTATTTTAGCAAGAGGTGATTTAGGGTATTTTGCCAAAAATTGATTAATTTAGGGTATTTTAGCAAGAGGTGATTTTAGCAAGAGGTTTAGATTTGTCAATTTTATTTTATGTTCATTTTAGCAAGAGGTGATTTTAGCAAGAGGTCATTTTAGCATATTTGTACAAGAATATCAATTTAGGGTTTCATTATTGGTCACTTATGATATTTTGTACAAGAATATCAATTTAGGATTTTTGTACAAAATATCATTTTTACTTGTGTACAAAATTCTTGTATAAGAAATATCAATTTTTTACACTAAATAATTTGGTGAGAATTACTTGTACAAGAATATCAATTCATTCATTACTTGTGTCATGCATGTTTTAGGATTTCATTATTGTATAAGAATTACTTGTACAAAAAATTGATATTTAGGGTTTAGGGTTTTAATTGATATTTGGTTGTACAAGGATTTTTGTACTACAATTACTTGTGCATTTTGTACAAGAATATCAATTTAGGGTTTAGAGTTGTCAATTTGCTCTCATTCGATAGATTTTAATACTCAACTATTTGCATTCTCTTTGTACACAATTGTGATTTGATCTTTAATTTCATGTAGAACCATGTCGGATGAGGATGAGTACGTCGATATGATGGCAGAAGAGGATCAGCAAGCTACTGCCTCATCAGAAAGAAGGAAAAGAGGGCCAACAATGTGCACGAGGGCGTCCGAGCAGAAGCAGTTGGAAATCTGGTTCACGGAAGACGGGCGTGCGCAGGGTGAGAAACGGATCAAATACTCAAATTGGTGTACGAGTTTTGTGAGGCAAAATGCGAGTATCCTTGTAGAGAGGTGGGATCATTTTGAGGATACGGTGAAGGACGAGTGGTGGAACATGGTGAAGGTAAAGTGCCTAACAACTCTTTGCTTTATTTTCACTTATGTATCTATACTTGAATACACTAAATTTGGTGTCAATCAGGCTCAGTGGAACATCGAGAATGATGTTCCAAAGGATAAGACTTTGAAGATTATGAATGCGGGTTGGAAGCAATTCAAGAGCACGTTGAAGACGGAGTTCATGGAGAAAGGGAGAAATCCGGTCGGATACTACAAATGGCTAAAACAAGAGGACTGGGATGCGTTTCAAGCTTTGAAGTCCACCAAAGAGTTCCAGGTATCTAACTCGTGCCAAATTTATGCTTATTCTTTCTCGATATGTACTTATCTTTCTAAAACTAACTGATCGTTATTGTCTTGTTTCTGTGAAGGCAAAAAGTGATAAAGGCAGGAGGACCGTTGCCTTTAACAAGTATCCACACCATCTAGGGTCAGCTGGTTACGAGGGTAAGTCGGCAGAATGGAGGAAAGTACTGGAGCAAAACAAGGATTCTGACTCACCCGTGGTTAGGATCCAAAATCGTAGGGGCCAAGATTGGTTCATGGGTAGATCCAAGGTAACCGCTGACGGGAGGATAGTACTCCCAAAGGATTTGCAACCCGTGGCTCAAAGAATGGTAAGAGTCCTTTATTCTTACTTTGTGACATTCACCCGAAAATTATAACTCCGAAAGTACATCAATTGTTCTTTTGCTTTAACTAATTCTTTTACTTGAACAGTTGGAAGTGGAGGAGGAGGTCAACTCGGGTGCCCGGAGTGTCGAAAGACAAAATGATTCCTTGTCCGCAGCGCTCGAGAATCCAGAACACACGGGTCGAGTAAGGGGTGTAGGGGGCTACAGGGGCTGGAAGGAGGTGTTCCGAGTGGAGGGACAAAAACCTCGAAGAAAATCTCGTGCCAAGGTAAACAAAGACGAGATAGTTGCGCAGATACGCGCGGAGGTGAGCAAAGAGTACGACGCAAGGTTTGCTGAGATGGAAGCAATGTTGACACAAATTAGATCAGCAACTACGCAGCCATCCGAGCAACCACCTCCCATTTCGTCGGGAATTCGGCGAAGTAGTCAAGCATCCGGCACGTGGGCCTTAGACGATTTGGATAATCTCAAGGTAATCAACACTTGTTCATAATATAAAAGGTAATTAAAACCTGTTTGTAACCTTGTTATACAATATCGCACCATTAAAATAAACAACTTTCTGATAATTGCAGGACCCCAGAGCATGCGACCTCGTCCTGTGGCCTGATAGTGTTCCTCTGACCGTTGCTAAGGGTGTTGTACATCCAGGAGCGAAAAATGTACACTTTGGTAAGGTAAGGCTCGACCATGCATGCGTGCAGATTGAGTTAGTCGTGGATGGATGGCAGCGCGTACCCCTTCCTATCCCTACCTCTTCCACCACTCGTCATCCGACAAATGGCTCGATGTTTCACACATCACCATTTTCCTCATGTTAGTGATATTAAAATATTTTCATTATTGTATAGAACTCAAATATATATTCTAATTACAATATGATGAGTTTTCAGGAAGCTAGTCCGAAACTGTGATGAGATGGTTGAAAAGAAGAACTTGTGCATGTTTCTGGACCCCGAGAAAGTGAGTTCTACGGCAGTGACATATTATCCGGATATGGCTATCGAGTACATGTGTTTTGCGATGCATCGTGCTAAGGCGGAGGAGAAGAAATTCATTCTCATGCCATACCACGAGGGGTTAGTTCTAATCTTAACTTATGTGTTGTTTATATTTTAATTAAAGAATTGTATAAAGGAATTAAAAGTTAAACATAAAAAAATGAAATCACACCATCAATCATAGCAAATACTCGTGTCACTTTTATATGCTAAAGTACTATAATTCTTCTCCTCGATCCCACAGCAAACATTGGTGCTCGATTCTCATTGTGCCGTACCTACATGTGGGCATAATTGTTGATTCTTGTAAGCCCAAAGGAAGGATCGCGCTTGACAAGTGCAAAGTTATCTTCCCTTTTGTGAATAAGTAAGCAATAATAATTCTATAGGTTTGCATTTCTTTCAATCATGTCAAATTATAAAATTGCTAATTACATTCACTCAATTTTGTAAGGGCTTTTGCGAAATATATTAAAGAGGGAGGATCAGATAGCACTGGCACGCGCAAGAAAAGTAAGTTGAGTTGGAAGTGGATGTTGGTGAGCACACTCTTTATGAGTTAGAAATTTCATATCTTGTTAAAAAAATTATTGTCATTCTAACAAATACCGCTAAATGTAAATTTCAGAGCCCGCAACAGGAGGAGGGATGGGAATGCGCTTATTACACGATGATATTCATGTTTGACTTTGTCGAAAGAATACAATTCGATTTCCCAAAAGCGGTATGTACTTCATATTAATTTCCTATGTAATAAGCAATCGATATCTACCTTTTCTGAAATACTAACTATTATCAAATTATAATTTTGTAGAATGTGACAAAGCAAGCGCATTACACCAAGGATCAGATCGACGATGTGCGGTGCATGTGGGCAAGGTGGTTTGCCATGGAATTTTGTAATCCTCGATATGGATTTGCATAGATTTGTAATAAAAATATGTTTCGAATGAATTTATTGCTATATGAATTTTGTATAAATTTAGTATATGAATTTCTTGCTAATTAATCTGTTTCGAATGAATATGGAATTTTGTATTTCTGTAGCAAAAAATTGGCTAGCAAAGCTGGAGGCTAGCCCAAAAACAAAATATACAAAAAAAAAAAAAATGTATTTATACACGGATATTTCACAATTGTGCGTGTACGATAGAAAAAACAAAAAAAAATTAGGTATTGCACACGGCTATTAAACAATTGTCCGTGTATAATACCTATTAGAGCTACACGGACATTTTATAAAAATCCGTGGGCAATACTAATCATACACGGATATTTTAGAAAAATCTGTGTATGATAGCCATGCTGGAGGCGAAATACAACAAAATGTTAGCTTATTTGTACACGGATATTTACCAAACGTCCGTGTATAATAGCTAAGAGAGCTACACGGACTTTTAATAAAAAGCCGTGTAGAAAGAGTAATCGTACACGGTTAATAAAGGGAATATCCGTGTAGCTCGGTACTTGGAGAGCGACACCGGCAGGTCTTTGTACACGGTTAATTAGGGGATATCCGTGTAGAAATCATTATAATCACACACGGTTAAATATCCGTGTGTAGTTTCTGACCTATTCATACACCCTGGATTTAAACACGGCAGGAAATCCGTGTAGCTCTTCCATTAATGTCCGTGTGCAATCTCTTTTTCTGTAGTAGTGACCTTTGGCTATAAAAGAAGAGGAATTTCATCTCTCTCATCATCCATTATGATATATCCATTTTCCACAAATTGAGAGAGAGAGATCCTGCAGAAATTCTCGAAGTTCCGAAGGCTTTTCAAGGAAGGAGAAGAAGAAGATTCAAGCAAGGAGTCGGCAAGATCGAGGTTTTTGATCTAAGAAAGGGTGTAATCATTTCTTTATTTCATTTCTTATTGTTTTTGCCAAACTTTGTTATGGATCTCTCCAAGAGAGAGTAGTTCTCTTTCTAGGGGTTTAGGTCAATGCATGAACTTGTTTAATTCTATCTTATTCGGATATTTGTTTTTATTATGATTGTTTTATCGGATTTGATTGTTAATTTCTGTGATTTATCATTTGTGCTAATTACATAGTTTAGTACTTGAATTGGACAAGTCCCTCTTTGGATTCGAAAGAACCAAAGTAGTTAGGATGGAATAGGAGAGTACCAAATTATGAGCATAAATATCATAGGTTTTGGATTAGAAGCGACCGTAATTTGATATCCAAACTGGAACTATAGGAATTAAGATTAGGGTTTGGTGAAGGACTTAATCGTGAAGGCAAATCCCTAGTTAGGACCCCTTAAATTGAATTGCATATTGGTATGAAGGACTTAATCGTGAAGTACCAATATTTGAGGATAGGATAGGCTAACATCAAGCTTCATGGTCTAGGTGATCTAGGCACGTTATTTAATCACGGATGTGACCCTGGATAACATTTTAGGTTAGAAACCTCATCGAATCAAACATGAATTCAAACAAACCGAATAAGTAGAATTAGCAAGGAATTGTAGACCGAATGCCCCTAGATCTCCTCAAACTTGAAAACAAACCAATCTTTCTTTCCTTTATTTTATTTACATTTATTGTTTCAAACTCCTCTTTTCCGGGTATTGAACCCAAATTTAGGATTTTAGAACGAACCCCCCCCCCCACTTTACTATTGTTTATTTAGTTTTAAAAGTAGTTTTCTTTAATTAAAAATTGGTATTTCCCTATCTCCCTGCGGATCGACACCTAAATACTACAATCGATAGGTTGTGCGCTTGCAACTAACCTATTCATTGGGTACGAAGGTTTATAAATATTAAAGACAAAAAGAATATAAAAATCATATACCTAAAATACTCAACAGCCTTGTACTAATAGAACATTTTGATTTGCTTGTATATATATAATGCCTGTTATGTATTTTGGTTAGAACTGAAGCATGAAAGTAAGAAAATTTGTTAGCTTTGCATTAAATGAACCTTGGATAGAAATGTGATCATGCTTTGCATTCATAGAACACATTGAATTGTTTGTATATGGAATGTCTTGTATGTACTTTGGTGGGAACTGAAGCATGAAATTCGATGGTCATGTAGGCGCCATATGCTGGTAGCGCATAGCAGTAGCTGTGTAGGCCCCATATTCGGGTAGCGCATAGCAACAACTGTGTAGGATCCATATTTGGGTAGCGCATAGCGGCAGCTGTGTAGGCGCCATATTCGGGTAGCGCATAGTGATATCTATGTAGGCGCCATATTTGGGTAGTGCATGACCAGATTTATGCTTGGTGCAAGAACTTGTAACTCATGATATACGAAGGAAAATATTGTAGAATTTCTATACTTGAACAATTGTGCATATTTGAGAATTGTTATATTTTAATAATTGTTCATTCATTACTTCACATGAGCATTTTTATCTAGAATTTCGTTTTACCTCATAATATTGCCCAGCACCAGGACTAGACGACAGGAGTGTTGGCTGCCATATTGGACAGATTTTGGTATAGTCTCTGCATATATGTATATTTTAGTTGAACAGTCATTTTGTCACAACTCTTTATCCTTGGACACTTCTCGCTTAGTTTGCCTTTTTGTTCATATTTGCACGAGAAGTTCTTTTGTAAATGTTCAAGAGACTGTAAAACTTATATATATATGTGTAGTTTTCAACATGTGTGTATGATGTCTATGTTGAATGACTCTATTGTATCTTGGCAGCGTTGAGCATATATTGGTATTGCCATAACCTTAAGTATTATTGAGCCTTGTAACATTTAGTCGGGTGTGCTGTTGTTAACCGCTTGACATGAGTGTTATGGCAAGTTGTCTATTATCGCAATGGTGACAGTTATTCTCCGTAAATGGTTGTGTAAATGGATGTGACCTTGTTGTTACGGTTGTTCTCTTATTTGAGAAGTTTTAGGTATGTTGGTACATTAGAAGCAATTGAAGGTATTGCAGCAAGGGTATGTTAATTCATGATTGACAGTAAAGAAGGCGAACAATATGCAATCAAAGTGGGAGGACTTGGCGCAAACAATATGTAACTGACTCGTCAGAGAGGTAGTAATTCGAGTGGTTACGGTTTACCGCCTCATATTTACCATTTACGCACAAAGGCTGCCAGCTCGTGGACTTCAAGTCGGCCAAAGGTTATCTTTTCCTTGTTTGGCTGGTATATTAATAAAAAAATAAAGGAAGTCGAGCGCATTATATTATCAATAGAGAACTAAATATTTTTTTGTAAAACAATTAGGCAGGTTGAAATGTAATTAAAATTTAACAGAATTTTCTGTAAAGTTTATATACTATATCTTGAAATGTATGTATGTTTGTACAAGATCAAGCTTCCTGACCTCTCCACCTTTAATTTTTTCATTTTTAAAAAAATAAATAAATAAAACTGGTAACTACACCAGCTAGTACCTACTTGATTCTTGATCATAGTCAAAATAATGATGATTTACGTAGGATTTTGGCCTAGGTTTTGCATATTTTCTCACACTTATGTTTAATTTACTAGAGAAAAAGGCTACTGTCACCCTTCTTCATGTTTTATTACAGAAAACAGGTTTTGAGACTATTTTACACCAAATGAAGCTAGAATCGGATCAATCGGATCAGCGACGCTCATCGACGAAGTCTCTGTTACGATCCGTATTGCCTAATACGGACCTAGCCTAGCACAGACCAGGAGATAGCGTGAGAAGCACTAAATCCCTCAGCCACAAGGTCCTAATACGGACTGTATCACCATGATACGGTCCGTAACCGAAGATGCCCCTTGGGAAATAACTGCCGACAGCTGTATCCAGATCAGTTTCTTAGCCCCTACTCAATCTCCAGACGCCCCTCCACTCCTATATAAGGCCCCTGGGCAGAAGAATAACTTATCTTTGCAATTAGGGTTAGATTTGATTAAAGTAAGAAGAGAGGAGTGCTTGTAAGAATGTCATTTCACGGCTAAGTTCAATTTCTTATGGCTAAGCAGTAAACCTTGTTACTCTTGATGTTTTGATATATATATTTTCTGTTGATTATGATTTCTTGTTGTTGAATCAAAATGCTTTTGTGATTTACTATCTCTTCATCTAACTTCAATGATCTAGTTTAGTCCATTAGGGTAGTGACAACGCTTTATTGGTAAGAGAAGATATTTGCATGAATTAGCCTCGTTGAGATCTATTAGGTTTATGTGAAGAAAATCTTAGTGGGGAAACCATAAACCAGACCAACAAAACGCGAACCAAATTCCATCACATGTGTAAGAAAAATCACAGTGATCTGCGTAGTAATTTGGGTATTTAAGAGATCAGTCACATGCGTAAGAAAACTCGCAGTGTCCTATGTAGAATTTCGATGAAAGATCGGTCATTCTTGCGTAACATAAATCGCAATGACCTATGTGGTGTCTTTCATAAAACAACAACAGGAAATCAGACACAATATGAATATATTATCAAGGCGGATTGAGTAGCAATGGTGTGCCGAAACCCTAGGAATTCTCATCTCTATCTTTATTTTAATTAATTTTAATTGCTTCCTAATTTACATTGATCACAACAACATCTCTCAATTTTCAGATTTCGTCTAGCCTTTCGAAAGATTGTGATTCGATCGCTCAAAACTCTGAACCAATATTCCCTATGGATCGACCTCGAATATACTACTCGATAGGATTGTGCGCTTGCAGTCCGAACCGATAGCATTTCCGAATTTATAAATATTAAAAGAAACATTGCTCTCTTTTGAGTGATCACTTCTCAAGCTGAAGTTTAGCATAGAGATTGTGAATCAACTCCTCTTTTCTTCTGATTCTCTCAAAAGATGGATGTGTGTAGTTTCCATCTGAGAGCACTATTCTAGCAGATCAGCGCTCTGACGCGAGATGAATCCAACTTTGTCAGAAAGCACCTTAATGCATTGGTGGAACTCATCTCCTTCATCCTTCATAGATGAACTTCATCGATTAAGAGGGACAAAATCTCATTAAAGTAGTGAAAATATAAACCAAATAAATAGGTACATACCTGAAGAAAAAGATCTCGACCTTCCCCTTTTTAATGCTAGAAAAGCACTCGAAACTAAGTTCAATGCTAGAAAATTGCTGAATCGAAATCTAAGATCGTTGTAACACAGGTTTCATGAGCCAATATTGCCGGAATTGTTGTCTGGCATACTCCTTGTAGTCTGGCATACTCCTTGTAGTCAAAATCTATATCATTCACATGTTCCTACAAATATACACATAAAATTTTGAAAGTTGATAATAATTTGAGAAAAGAAAAAAGGGGACATATTTAAAATATGTAACTTACAGATCACCAAGCGCATACTTGAAAAAATAAAAATGTAAAACCAGGGGGAACTTTTGTAAACTCAAAGAAAGTACTCGATCTCTTAAAAAAGAGAAACCAGAGGAACTGAGATATGTATTTACAAATCATCTACGCTCTTCAGCACCTAACAAAAGAAAGGAAACATATATACTGCTTATGAAGACCAAATCAACCTAAGACAACTTAAATCTATATACAATAAAATGGCAAATAATTGAATCAAGAACATTTAAACAATTTAAAGGAATCACACACACATACTGCATCAGTGGATTTATCACTCTCCCTGTTATTGTAACAGCATAGTTAATGTACAAGTGGAATTGAAGAACGTACTAATGTGGATAATAATATCCAACATCAAGAGCTTGTAAAAACATACTATGTGGATAATTTCTAGACGTTGATTTTTTCAAATAATTGATTCACATAAAAACAAAATCGAAATGTAATATTTTTTTGTATGAGCACATAGAGAAAATAATATAGATCACATCTAATGATTTTATTTTGACGTTTAAGTTTTAAATTTTGATTTATTAACATTTTTAAAAATAGAGGCATGGTGGAGGCACAAAAAATAGAGGCATTTAAACCCTTCCCTTATAAAATTGATCTCTATTTTTCATAGAAAAATTTTATATGATGGACCTCCATATATTTTTAACCCCATAGTTCGAAAGTGTGGCTCCGTCCCTCACGATGACTTGCTAGTCCTGGAAATTTCCTTGTGAACTATAGGAAATTATGCCAACTCGGGTAATCTACTACAATTTTAATTTATTCTAAAATTCTAATAATATTTATGTGAAGTATCATGAACATGTAGAATGCATTGCGCATAAAAACTTCTCATATTTATTTTACAAAATAAAATGCAAAACGTTAATTACTATATATATACTAGAATTTTCTATTCAATTTTTCCAAGTTTCCTGTTTCATTGGCCCAGTTTTGAGAAGCAATAAAAATCTTAGAGAAAGAAATCCAAAAATTTACTTTCATCTGACCTACTAGAAAATTATTTTTGTTTTTTCCAGAAGAATTTAGCTAGCCCGACATCAACCACACCTAATTCCTTTCCCAGCCCATAAATTATTTTCATTTATAATTTAATTTAGCTAGCCCGACATCAACCACACCTAATTCCTTTCCCAGCCCATAAATTATTTTCATTTATAATTTAATTTAGCTAGCCCGACATCAACCACACCTAATTCCTTTCCCAGCCCATAAATTATTTTCATTTATAATTTAATTTAGCTAGCCCGACATCAACCACACCTAATTCCTTTTCCAGTCCATAAATTATTTTCAATTATAATTTAATTTAGCTAGCCCGACATCAACCACACCTAATTCCAGCCCATAAAAAATTTCAATTATAATTTGACTAGTAATGTTCCCAGCACTACTACAGAAATGGTCATTGTACACGGCACATTGTATACGGATTTGACAATTTTATATAAAAACCGTGTGATATTGTAATTTTTTGGAAGCCCGAAATATCTGTGGGATATATTACACGGATATTTATTAAAGAATCAGTGTAGATAGCCTTGAGAGAGCTACACGGACGTTTATCAGGAATTGTAAACGGATTATTGTTTAACTAACAGTGTAGATAGCCATGAGAGAGCGACACTGATATTTATGTTGAGCACCGTGTAGAAATATGCGAAATGCACACGGATGTTTGTTTAAACAGCCGTGTAGATATATTTGACAGAGCTACACGTCTTTTTACATAATAATCCGTGGAGAAAGGTTATTGTAGGGTTTTGATTATCGATAAAGGCCTTCTCCTTCCAGCGCCGTTTTGATCAATTAATACTCTCTCTCTAGATCTGTATATGAATTGGTCTGATTTCTGCGCACTAGGAGGCCGGATCTGAGATCTTTGAAGTTAATTTGTATTTCTCCTCTCTATCTTGCTAAGGTTAGTCGTGTATATATTTCTCTTTTCTTCCTCTAATTTTCTGTTACTTGTTATTGCTTATTTAGGTCAATTAGTAATTAATGCATGCATGCTTGATTTGTTGAGATATTGTAAATAATTAGTATATTAAATAGAGTGATGCATGTATAATTGTGCTTTTTTCTAATAATAGAGTAATGCATGTATAATCAACTAATGCATGTATAATAGAGTAATGGATGTATAACTGTTATTTTAGTGATGATTAGCTTGATAATTGTGCTTGTTTAGTAATGCATGTATAATAGAGTGATGCATGTATAATTGTGCTTGTTTCTAATAATAGAGTAATGCATGTATAATCAACTAATGCATGTATAATACAGTGATGCATGTATAATTGTTATTTTAGTGATTATTTTACTAATGCATGTATAATTGTGCTTGTTTCTAATAATGTTGTTTTTTGTAGAACCATGTCACATTCAGGTGAGCAACGATGGCTCTTCGCTTTTGGTGCCAGTAGCTAGGGTTTACAGAGGGTAATATGAAGATATACATGTTTTAATAAAGAAAGAGTTGAGTAAAAAGTTGGATGAAGGACCTTGGAAAAAAAGGGAAGAGGTGGGATGAAGGACCTTCAGAGCTGGATGAAGAGCCGAATGAGGAGTCGGGCACAATCTTGTCAGACTGACAAGATTGTGTCCGACTCTTCATTCGACTCTTCGTCCGGCTCTGAAGGTCCTTCATCCACCTAGCTCTTCTCTTTTTTTTGAAGGTCCTTCATCCAACTTTTTACTTGACTCTTTCTTTATTAAAACATGTATATCTTCATATTACCCTCTGTAAACCCTAGCTACTAGCACCAAATGTAAACGTTAAGTTTATATTTGAAATCATTATGGGATCGAGGCTCAGGAAGACGGATATGTCTACCCAGTATGGATTTGTATAATATATGCTCAATATGGATTTGTATAATGTTTCAATTTAAATTTTGTAATACTCAATATGGATTTGTATAATTTTGTATAATTTAGTGTACATGAATTTTTAGTTTACCCTTATTAATTGACCGGTTTGTATGCCATCCACCGATTTTGTGTTTCAAATATAAAGCATGTTCTTGTAATTAAATAAAATATAGTGAATTTAGTAATTTTTTGTGCTGTAATTGTAAATAAGGAGATGAATTTATGAATTTTGTAATGCTAAATATGAATTTTGTAATGATAAGTATAATTTTTGTGCTGTAATTGGAAAACTGGATGTCAAATTATCTGAAAAACTGGGGGTAAACTCAATATTGAATTTTGTAGCAAACTGGCTAGCAAAACTGGAGGCTAGCTCAGAAAAAAATTGTTAGTAAAAAAATATATAGGATAACATACCGGATATTTAACTTAAAACCGTATCCAAATAGTAATTGTACACGGATATTTGTTGAATAGCCGTGTACGAAATAGCTACACGGATTTTTTTTTTAAATCCGTGTAGAAAAGACTAGTCCAGAAATAAAAAAAACCCAAAAAATATATAGGACACGAAAACTTTAATTCTATTCATCAATGAACTATAAATTTCCATAATAATTTTTAGCATCCCTAAACAATGGGATTTGCTGTCCGAATTTGCAAAATTAAAAGATAACCTAAACATTTGATATAACTGACAACTTCAAACTCTACTAAAGTTGATGCCCACCTGGCCCGAACCTGCGACTGTCACGCCCACCTGGCCCGAACCTGTGACTGTCATAGGGTGCTTGACGGCGGTTAATGCGACGATCATCGGAGTTATTGCCTTGAGAATATGAGGGTGGTGGAGGTGCATGTGGAGGTGGATTTCCCCTATATGGAGGGGGGCCCGGGGGCGGAGGAGGTGGCATGTAATTTCCACCTCTGAGGAAGTATCCTTCTAATTCCACTTGCACAATTGTTGAGTTTGGGTCGTCAATGAGAAGGATATTCTTTGGAATTTTTGCCGGATCATGAAAAGCCACAAAAACACGAAGCACCTCATAATTACCATAGGGAAAGAAAGGCGCCACTCTTACCAAATAGCCAAAACCTGATACGAGATCAGAGAGGTCTTCCTTGTTCCAATATTGGAGAGGAACACCGTGCAGCCTAATTCTAGCACGGTGGGTTGTGGGCTCGTGGAGCATGCCTAATTCTTCCGTCCATTCCTGTTACATTCTAATCCTTGATTTAAATAAAAATATACATAAAAGGGCCTATTTGTGAAGATTTATTTTTAAATTATACAATATTATAAAATTGGAGGGACCTATGTGCAAAATTACCATATATTATGTTAATACCCATCTTCTTCACTTGATATTTCATTAAACACAACTAAAATTTCAGGAGAACCTATGTCTTGGCCGAACCAAAGAGAGAAAGAGAGAGAGAGTGAAATCGAACGGGAAATCTGATCAGAATTGTCGGAAAACGAAGATTCGAACTAAGTGGACGATCGTGATCAACTCTATAACTTCGATTTGGTATGATTTTTCTTTCCTTGAAATCTCTCAAAAACCCTAAATTGTTCGAATTGTTATATTTCTTTGAGAATTCGTTTTTAAGTTCGATTGATTCGATATAACTCGATATTCGGTTTGATTTGGATTGATTCGATTGATTTTGTTGAGAAATTGGAAAAGGGGGAAATTAGGGTTTTGGTAAAAATGGTGGGATTTGGGGAAATTACTAAATTTTCAGGTGTTATACACCATTTGGATCTGATTAGATCGAGTTGTAATCGTTTGAACATCTCGATTCGTGTTGTTTGGTTAACTAATCCATTTGAGCTGAATTTTGGAATTTGGGTTTTTATGTCAATTTCATACCAATTGAATTCATGACTTAAAGGTGTCGATTCTTGACAACTTAGATGTAATATACCTTCTGAACCGAGAACAAGTAACAAGGGTTAACCGTATCGAAACCCGATCGAAACGACCTAAACTAAACCTGAAAAACCAAGTTTCTGTGTGAGCTATTGCGGGCCGCAAGAAACCTATTACGGGCCGCAATACATGGGTTAGCTCAAATGCCGAAAATACAACTCTCTGGAAATCTTGGTTACGGGCCGCAACCAAACCTTTACGGGCCGCAATAAAATATGGCAGAACACCAACTCTCTGGAAAATTTGGCTGCGGGCCGCAACAAGGCCATTCCGGGCCGCAATAACTACCCAGAAATTCTGTAAACATATATTGAAATTCTGTAAACGGGTATTGAAGTTCTGCAAATGGTTGTTTTGTGTTGTACAAGCCTAATTGGTCGAACCATTGACTTAAACCTATACCATTAGGACCCGAATACGAACATTAAACCGTGTTTAACCTAAATTAACTCGGTTTAACCTACGGGATATCAATCGGTTGTTTTAATCGAATCTAAACGTATAAATAGGTGGTAAACCTACGAGGCATCGGATCTCGGGATCGTTCGAGACGCCTGAGCCTTAGACGAGTGCGCTATATACTCAGGTGCGGGGTTTCTGGACTTGTTTGATAGTTTATATTCAGAATTAAACTGTGTTTCGATTGACATGTTGATTATTGGTTAAATTGCATTATCGGATTGTGTGCATATGCATTGCATTGCCCTAATTAATTGAAACTCGAATTGTAATCGATTGACCTGCATGCTGGTATGGTTGTTATTTGTGTATTGATCTGAATGATCTAATTTGGAATTGAAAGTCACCGTGATTTATATCACCATCGGTTGGTGGATATGGTATTACCGTCCCCCATCGTGGCGACGACACCCAGGGGGTGTGTTCGGATTTGTCAAAGTCTATGCATGGACTTTGACGACCCAGTATTCTAAAGCTTTAGATCGTCTGGCCCTCAGCAGTTCCCAGTACCGGTTGGGACGAGGGGTAAGTGACTCTGTATTATGAATTGGACTATATGTGACTTGTGTATCGGATGGCATTACCCAGGGGGTGAATGCGTTTGAATGGTCGATTGGTTTTAAATGTATCGGAGGCATTACCCAGGGGGTGAATGCGGTTGGACTGTCATTTGGTTTTATATGAATTTTTCCGGATATGAAATGGAACCAGACTTATATTTAAACGGTTAAACCTATAACTACCAGATATTCTGAGTTCGAGTTAAACCAAATATTGTGTGATTGAATTTCGATTTGGCAATTCCTGAGTTGGTTTTCATTTGGCTATTTTGATGTCGGGTTTTATGTGTGCATGTTTATATATTATTATAAACTAATCTGAGCTTTATTTGTGTTTATTTTTGAATATAATCTGTGATTGCAAGTCCAGGGGCGAAACGTGGCAAATTTATCGCACTGAGAATTTATTTCTCACCCCCTCTTTGGGTTATCTTTTCAGGTTTCGGGTCAGCAGATCAGAGAGAGGCACGAGGTCGGTAGGCCTAGTCATTCCGCTGCTTAGATTGTCTGGTATGGTGACATTAGAGATTATGTATATAGTTATGTTTTGGTTATGTACATATATAGTCTCTATGTCATTTTTGTGGTGCGTATCCATCGAGATACGGGTTTGTATGATATTACCTGACCCGCTGGGATTTATGTTATTTGTTGTTGGTTGTTTGTTTATGTTTTCCTTTACTTTTATATCGTAATTGCCTTGTAGGCATACGGGAAACCGTATGTCTACGGCAGGAGAGCACCTGTCGCGCCTCGTTGGGCTGCGGGGTGTGACAGGTCTCCTTCGGTGGTATCAGAGCCAGGTTAGTCAAGTTTAGAACCTGAACCAGACTTGTTTGGATACGAGAGTGGTATGCGTATTAATTGGGGTCGGCACGACTATACGAATTTCGTATGATAAATAAGGAATATAGAATGTTATAAACTAACTTTGATTATTCAGAAAATGGAAACACGTCGAGGTAGAGGCAGACCTCGGAGGAACCCTGAACCTAATCCGGAACCAATTATTGAGCCAGTTGTGGATCAGGCTGGGGCTGGTCCAGCTGGTGCTGGAGGTGCTGGAGGGGCTGTTGACGCTGGAGGAGCTGGTAGAGACCGGGACTTGGATGACCGGTTGATTGCGGCCTATGAGATAGGTCGTTAGGCACAGATGCGGGATGTCGCACCAGTGGTTCACGGTGGGGCACCCGAAGATTTCAGAAGGTTATATGATGCATTTCAGCGTTTGAATCCGCCGCGTTATGATGGAACCGGCGGGTATGCGGCAGCTGAAGAATGGCTAGCTCAGATCAATGCAAAACTGAATTTATGCCGTGCTCCTGATGAAAATAAAGTGGAGTTAGTTGAGCAACAGATGGAAAGTGATGCTAGATTTTGGTGGGACGGGGCCCGACGTAATTTTGAAGGGGAGGAAGCGAGGATTCCTTGGGAATGGTTTGAACAACAATTTAATAGGCGGTTTATGAGCAACATGCAACGTGAAGCATTGCGGAGGAAATTTCTGGAGTTGAGGCAAGATGGGCATCCGGTGGTGGAATACAATAATGAATTTCTGGCTTTGTCGCGCTATGCTACGGATGTAAGAAATGATGTGGAAAGGTATAATAGGCAATACTTGGATGGGTTGGATGGGCATATTTCTATGATCGTGGATACTCCAAGGGCGACGGAGTTACAAGCAATGATGGATCACGCGGAACAAGTGGAGATGCATGGTAAGAGGAGAAAGACACAAGTGACCGAAAGGAATGTGAAACAGCGGGAAGATCAGAGTAGGCAAGTATCGAAGTCGAGGGGAGGATCATCGTATACTAGACCCCCTCGGTCGAATATGGCACCGAGACCTCCATTCAGACAGACCTCTATGCCGGGTTTTAGACCGGCGATGCCTTCGCAATGGTGCCGATCATGCAATCAAGCACATGATGAGGTGGAGTGTAGGCGCAAGGCGAGCGCTTGTTTCATATGTGGTAGCACGGGACATTGGGCGAGGGAGTGCCCGAATTCGCTTATAAGGATGCAAGGCGCTAGTGGCGCAGGAGGGTCAGCTAGCGTTGGGCGTGGCGCGCCGACGGGGCGCGGACGTGGCACATTTCAAGCTAGCGGGGCTAACGCTAGCAGGGCTAGCAGCTTGGGCAGTACCGGCAGGGCGGCGGCGCATGCGCTTAACATCGCTGGAACTTCGCGCAACGCTGCAACTGAGCAAGGAGGCGGCCAGACTGACGTCATGACAGTTGCAGGGATCTTCGGTATATTCAAAGATTGATCTGAGAACAGGGTACCACCAGTTGAAGGATTTGGTTTTATCAGAGGCGCACGACTCGGGTTATGCTATTCATCCGGGGGAAGTGAAAATGTATCAAGATTTGAAGAAGTATTTTTGGTGGCCGAAAATGAAGCGAGACGTGCAAAGGTACGTTGAAAAGTGTCAGATTTGTCAGCAAGTTAAAGTGGATCGACGGAGGAAAGCGGGGTTGTTGAGACCGCTAGAAATACCTACGAGAAAATTTGAGTCGATCACAATGGATTTTGTATCCGGACTTCCGAGAACAGTTAGTAGATATAACACTGTTTGGGTGATTGTGGACCGGCTGACGAAATTCCGCTTCGAATTGAGACATCGGGGCAAGAATTAGCGGAGTTATTTCTGAAATATCAATTCAAATACCACGGTTGCTCACGCTAAATTATTTCGGACCGAGATCCGCGGTTCACTTCTCATTTCTGGGAGAGCTTTCAAGAAACAATGGGTACTAAGCTGAGATTCAGTACAGCGCACCATCCTCAGACGGACGGTCAGTCCGAGCGCACTATCCAAACATTGGAAGACATGTTACGCTCTTGCGCGCTAAGTTTTCAAGGTTCGTGGGTTGATCACTTGTATTTGGTGGAGTTCGCCTATAACAATAGTTATCACTCGAGCATTGGTATGTCACCGCAAGAGGCGCTGACAGGGCAGCAGTGTAGTACTCCGTTGTGGTGGGGACCAGCGGGTACCTATCCGCCTACAGGACCGCAAATGTTAGAAGAAATTGCTGAGAAAACGAAAATGGTTCTAAGTCGACTTAAGTCAGCTCAAGAAAGACAAAGGAAATATGCGGATGTTCATCGAAGACCGTTGGAATTCCAAGAAAGTGATCACGTATGGCTTCGAGTTTCGCCTGTCAGAGGCGTACACAGATTTGGTGTTTCGGGTAAGCTAAGTCCTCGTTATATTGGGCCGTTTCAGATTTTGCGACGAGTTGGACCGGTAGCATACGAGCTTGCACTACCACCAGCATTGGACCGGGTTCATCCGGTGTTTCATGTATCACAGTTGCGTAGATATGTGCGAGATCCGTCGCATTGTATTGACCATTCTGATTTACACGTGCAAGATGATCTGACCTATCAAGAGGAACCGATGCGGATATTGGATCGAAAAGAACAACGGTTACGAAGTAAAGTGATCCGGCTCGTGTTGGTAAAATGGGGACGACATTCCGATAAGGAAGCGACGTGGGAACTCGAGGAGAACATCCGAGAAAAGTATCCGGAGTTATTCGACAATTAAGGTACGAACTCAAGTTCAGAGGACTGAACTTCATTTTAAGGGGGGGAGAATTGTTACATTCTAATCCTTGATTTAAATAAAAATATACATAAAAGGGCCTATTTGTGAAGATTTATTTTTAAATTATGCAATATTATAAAATTGGAGGGACCTATGTGCAAAATTACCATATATTATGTTAATACCCATCTTCTTCACTTGATATTTCATTAAACACAACTAAAATTTCGGGAGAACCTATGTCTTGGCCGAACCAAAGAGAGAAAGAGAGAGAGAGTGAAATCGAACGGGAAATCTGATCAGAATTGTCGGAAAACGGAGATTCGAACTAAGTGGACGATCGTGATCAACTCTATAACTTCGATTTGGTATGATTTTTCTTTCCTTGAAATCTCTCAAAAACCCTAAATTGTTCGAATTGTTATATTTCTTTGAGAATTCGTTTTTAAGTTCGATTGATTCGATATAACTCGATATTCGGTTTGATTTGGATTGATTCGATTGATTTTGTTGAGAAATTGGAAAAGGGGGAAATTAGGGTTTTGGTAAAATGGTGGGATTTGGGGAAATTACTAAATTTTCAGGTGTTATACACCATTTGGATCTGATTAGATCGAGTTGTAATCGTTTGAACATCTCGATTCGTGTTGTTTGGTTAACTAATCCATTTGAGCTGAATTTTGGAATTTGGGTTTTTATGTCAATTTCATACCAATTGAATTCATGACTTAAAGGTGTCGATTCTTGACAACTTAGATGTAATATACCTTCTGAACCGAGAACAAGTAACAAGGGTTAACCGTATCGAAACCCGATCGAAACGACCTAAACTAAACCTGAAAAACCAAGTTTCTGTGTGAGCTATTGCGGGCCGCAAGAAACCTATTACGGGCCGCAATACATGGGTTAGCTCAAATGCCGAAAATACAACTCTCTGGAAATCTTGGTTACGGGCCGCAACCAAACCTTTACGGGCCGCAATAAAATATGGCAGAACACCAACTCTCTGGAAAATTTGGCTGCGGGCCGCAACAAGGCCATTCCGGGCTGCAATAACTACCCAGAAATTCTGTAAACATACATTGAAATTCTGTAAACGGGTATTGAAGTTCTGCAAATGGTTGTTTTGTGTTGTACAAGCCTAATTGGTCGAACCATTGACTTAAACCTATACCATTAGGACCCGAATACGAACATTAAACCGTGTTTAACCTAAATTAACTCGGTTTAACCTACGGGATATCAATCGGTTGTTTTAATCGAATCTAAACGTATAAATAGGTGGTAAACCTACGAGGCATCGGATCTCGGGATCGTTCGAGACGCCTGAGCCTTAGACGAGTGCGCTATATACTCAGGTGCGGGGTTTCTTGACTTGTTTGATAGTTTATATTCAGAATTAAACTGTGTTTCGATTGACATGTTGATTATTGGTTAAATTGCATTATCGGATTGTGTTGCATATGCATTGCATTGCCCTAATTAATTGAAACTCGAATTGTAATCTGATTGACCTGCATGCTGGTATGGTTATTGTTTGTGTATTGATCTGAATGATCTAATTTGGAATTGAAAGTCACCGTGATTTATATCACCATCGGTTGGTGGATATGGTATTACCGTCCCCCATCGTGGCGACGACACCCAGGGGGTGTGTTCGGATTTGTCAAAGTCTATGCATGGACTTTGACGACCCAGTATTCTAAAGCTTTAGATTGTCTGGCCCTCAGCAGTTCCCAGTACCGGTTGGGACGAGGGGTAAGTGACTCTGTACTATGAATTGGACTATATGTGACTTGTGTATCGGATGGCATTACCCAGGGGGTGAATGCGTTTGAATGGTCGATTGGTTTTAAATGTATCGGAGGCATTACCCAGGGGGTGAATGCGGTTGGACTGTCATTTGGTTTTATATGAATTTTTCCGGATATGAAATGGAACCAGACTTATATTTAAACGGTTGAACCTATAACTACCAGATATTCTGAGTTCGAGTTAAACCAAATATTGTGTGATTGAATTTCGATTTGGCAATTCCTGAGTTGGTTTTCATTTGGCTATTTTGATGTCGGGTTTTATGTGTGCATGTTTATATATTATTATAAACTAATCTGAGCTTTATTTGTGTTTATTTTTGAATATAATCTGTGATTGCAAGTCCAGGGGCGAAACGTGGCAAATTATCGCACTGAGAATTTATTTCTCACCCCCTCTTTGGGTTATCTTTTCAGGTTCCGGGTCAGCAGATCAGAGAGAGTCACGAGGTCGGTAGGCCTAGTCATTCCGCTGCTTAGATTGTCTGGTATGGTGACATTAGAGATTATGTATATAGTTATGTTTTGGTTATGTACATATATAGTCTCTATGTCATTTTTGTGGTGCGTATCCATCGAGATACGGGTTTGTATGATATTACCTGACCCGCTGGGATTTATGTTATTTGTTGTTGGTTGTTTGTTTATGTTTTCCTTTACTTTTATATCGTAATTGCCTTGTAGGCATACGGGAAACCGTATGTCTACGGCAGGAGAGCACCTGTCGCGCCTCGTTGGGCTGCGGGGTGTGACAATTCCACCAGTTGGACTTCAACATCCCGGTCAAGAACAAAAACGCCCACCCGGACCGCAGCATCTCTCATAATTGAATTTGGGAAAGTGGCAACAAAGTCCCCAATTGATGGGTCAATTTCAGATATTCTGAAATAATGTGGTGGAATTCCAAAAAATCTACCCAATGCACTCGCCAAACGTGTTGTTGTGCGGTGGTCATTGTAGTGTGGCCCGGCAAATACAATTGCAGAGCGAAGAAGGAACTGATTTTCTTCCGCCATTTCTTGATCCTGTCGAGGCAAATAGACCCTGAGCTCTTCAATGCGATTTTGGATATTAGCCGGATCTTGCATTTGCATAGTTTGCCAATTTGGTGGTGTTGCCATGGTTTTCAGTTTATGAATTGTGATGTCAAGAGCGATGGTGCATGGTTCTATGCAAATGTGTTGCTTCCTTTTATAGATCCTTGTGGCTGCAGTTCAATAGTTTTCTCATGAGTCTCCTTAGTCTGTTTACCTTCTTCTTTATTGCCATGCATGTACTTACTCCCTTTGATAACTGAAGAATTGAATGTATATATTACTAGAAGAAAGTGGATTGCCGAATAGAGGTGATTTGTGCCTTGGCAATTACAGAAACGTTTTGGTTCTTACAATTCATGCTCTTATGCCCCTTTTTTAAGAATCTGAAGCATTTTCCCAGTATGAACAAATCATGGTGCCCTTTCAGCTTTGGCTTGAATTTATTGCCGACATTAATTAAGTTTGGCTTGAATTGCAGCTTCAGCAAGACTGGAGGCTAGCTCAGAAAAAAAAAATTAAAAAGAAAAATACATTAGACTACACGGATATTTAACTAAAAACCGTGTACAATAGTATCTGTACACGGATATTTTTTGAATATCTGTGTCGGAATAATACACAGATTTTTGATAATAAGTCCGTGTAGAAATATTACCATTGGACACGGTTCTTAAGCATAAACGTCGTGAATCCTTTGTTAGAGAGCTACACGGATTGTTAACTATAAATCCGTGTAGAAAAGTGTAGGGTTTTGGTATAAAAGCCCTTCTCCTTCCAGCGCCGTTTTGATCAAGTAATTCAACAAACATAAAGGTTAGTGTTTGCAATTAATAGGTAAATTGTAGGTTCTCCTGTATAACCTTAGGAAGAGAGAAAGACCGGTCACTTTACATTTCGCTTATGATCAACTTTGACAATCATTTCACGGTTAATAATTGGAATTTTGATTTAGGTTTATCAATTATGTCAGATCGCTTATCTATCAAGATAAGTCGCTATCTTTGGAGCTCATCTATCAAGACGAGCGATGTGATATAATTGATAACCTACATCTGGACTTCACTTCTGGCATGAATATCTCCTTCATCTCTGGCATGTATTTTCCGTTTCTTCCTCTAATTTTCTGTTACTTATTGTTGCTTACTTACTCATCATTTTTTTTTTTACAGATTGTGATGAACTTTCAGATGGACAGCATGTGATTAATTTCATTTTCTTTTTATTTTCACTATATTTTATTTGACACTTGACAAGAACATGTTTTTTCTTGGTTAGGTTCCAAAGAAATGGGTAAAACTAACTTTCAATAATAAAACATGTTCTTTAAATTAAATCATGTTTTGATCCCAAGTTTTTGGCGGTGTAGAAATGGCATGTGGCAGTGCATTGTTGTTTAATTTCTTACACAAACTCCATTTGAATAAGATGTGGTTTGCGAAAGAATTTAAACAACAACGTAAGAACACTGCAACGTGTCCATTTCTACATCGCCAAAAACTTGGGACTAAAACATAATTTAATTTTCAGAAAATGTTTTATTAGTTGAAAGTTAGTCTGCCCCATTTCTTTGGAACCTAACCAATATAAAGCATACTCTTGTAAGGTGTTAAATAAAATATGAATTTATGCATATTAGTAATGTTTTATTAGTGAATTTAGTAATGTTCTTGTAATATTTTATTAGTGAATTTAGTAATTTTTGTGAATTCTAGTAATGTTCTTGTAACCATTTTCTTGTAATGTTTTATTAGTGAATTTAGTAATTTTTGTGCTGTAATAGTAAATAAGGAGTTGAATTTATGAATTTTGAAATGCTAAATATGAAT
The DNA here is from genome assembly GCA_025461045.1 of Carex parvula. NCBI lineage: Eukaryota > Viridiplantae > Streptophyta > Magnoliopsida > Poales > Cyperaceae > Carex > Carex parvula. The sequence goes on from JAJGRW010000568.1 coordinate 810,968, forward strand.
TTATGAATTTTGTAATGCCAAGTATAATTTGTGTGCTGTAATTGGAAAACTGGATGTCAAATTATCTGAAAATCTGGTGGTAAACTCAATATTGAATTTTGTAGCAAACTGGCTAGCAAAAATGGAGGCTAGCCCAGAAAGAAATTGTTAATAAAAAAATATACAGGATAACATACACGGATATTTAACTTAAAATCGTGTCCAAATAGTAACTGTACACGGATATTTGTTGAATAGTCGTGTACGAAATAGCTACACGGATATTTGTACTAGCATTATACACGGTTCTAAGTAAAAATAGCCGTGTATGATTTGTTAGAGAGCTACACGGATTTCTTAACGAAATATCCGTGTAGAAAATAAATGTACACGGTTGTTTGTTGAAAATCCATGTAGAACCGCGTTCTCCTATTAAAGCATTTAGGAGAAATGCTCCCAGATAACAACGAGTTACCCCGTACAATATATCAGGCGAAAAAATTGATATGTCCAGTGGGTTTGAAGATCGAAAGAATACATGCATGTCCGAATGACTGTGTATTGTACCGTAATGAGTACGAGGCCATGCATGTTTGTCCTAAGTGCGGTGTTTCTCGGTATAAACGTAAGGACCAGGGCACTACTGATTGTGACGACGGCAAAAAGGGCTGACCTCCGGCTAAGGTGTTGTGGTATTTGCCGATAATACCGAGATTCAAACGGTTATTTGCAAATCCCAAAGATGCGAAGTTATTGCGTTGGCATGAAGAAGGGCGCAAAAAGGACGGTAAACTAAGACACCCGGCTGATTCTCCTCAGTGGAGAAATTTTGATAGACATTTCAAAGATTTTAGTTCAGAGGTAAGAAACCTCAAGATTGTGGTGAGCACAGATGGAATGAGTCCGTTTGGAAGCATGAGCAGTCGGCACAGTACTTGGCCAGTTCTGTTAGCCATCTACAATCTTCCTCCTTGGTTGTGCATGAAACGCAGGTATATAATGATGTCATTACTAATCCAAGGACCCAGACAACCCGAAAATGACATAGATGTATATCTCGCACCATTAATCGAGGACCTCCAAAAATTATGGCGTGATGGCATCTCGGTGTGGGATGCGTACATGAAAGAGACCTTTAACTTGCGGGCCATGGTGTTTTGCACCGTAAATGATTTCCCCGCGTACGGGAATTTGTCGGGTTACACTTGTAAAGGAGCAAAAGCGTGCCCTATTTGTGAAGATGATACGCAGGTGCTGAGGTTGAAGAACTGTCAAAAGAATGTATTTATGGGGCACCGTAGGTTTCTTCCAATTAATCACCCATATCGTAAGAAGAAGAAGGCATTCAATGGGAAAGTTGAGCTTGGAGTGGCCCGTCGTCCATTAGATGGGAAGGGTGTCTTCGAGCGTGTTAAAAACCTTGATGTTGTGTTTGGAAAGTGTGCCACAAAACCGCCGAATAATATTTGGAAAAAGAAGTCCATATTTTGGGCCCTACCTTACTGGGAATATTTAGAAGTGAGACATTGCATAGATGTCATGCATGTTGAAAAAAATGTCTGCGACAGTTTGACTGGTTTATTATTGAACATTCCGGGAAAGACTAAAGATGGTATCAAAGTTCAAAAAGACATGGTAGAAATGGGAATACGACCCGAGCTTGCACCGCAGGAGAAAGGGAAGCGCACATACCTAGCCCCCGCAATGTGCACGATGTCGAAGAAAGAGAAAACAAGCTTTTGTGAATGCCTCCGTAGTATTAAGGTCCCATCAGGGTATTCTTCGAATATTAAGAAGCTGGTGTCGATGAAGGACCTGAAACTGGTCGGTCTGAAATCTCACGACTGTCATGTTTTATTGACACATATGATTCCTGTTGCAATTCGGGGGGTTTTACCAAAGCCCGTTCGTCAAACCATTACGAAGCTTTGTTTTTTCTTCAATACAATAAATTCCAAAGTGATAGACCCTCTAATACTGGACTCTTTGGAGGTGGAAGTCGTCGCTACTCTTTGCCAACTTGAGATGTATTTTCCGTCATCTTTTTTCGATGTTATGGTTCACCTTGTTGTTCATCTAGTGAGATAAATCAAGATCTGTGGTCCTGTGTTCATGCGGTATATGTATCCATTCGAGAGATACATGGGAATTTTGAAAAAATACGTAAGGAACCGACATCGACCCGAAGGTAGCATTGTAGAAGGATATTCCACGGAAGAGGTGATTAATTTTTGCACCAACTACATGACCGGTGTCTGTCCTATTGGCGTTCCAAAGTCTCGATATGAGGGAAGGCTCCAGGGAGTCGGGACAATTGGGTTGAAAGCCGTAGTTGCTGATAGAGATGAACTACAGAAGGCGCATTTTTTGGTACTACAGCACATGACAGATGTTGCTCCCTATATAGATGAGCACATGGCAATCCTTCAACAAGAGTACTACACGAGAAGTCAGAAGTGGCTTACCAACGAGCATAATCGTTCATTTGTAGGATGGCTGAGAGAAAGGGTGCAGTCACACCCCGATATGAGGCCCGTAAATGAAATTGTTCGACTACTGGGCGAAGGACCCCGAATTGTTATTAGAACATTCCAAGGATACGAAATTAACGGATATACATTTTACACTAAATCCCAAAGTGATAAGAGCACGATGCAAAATAGTGGGGTGATGTTGGTGGCGACGTCTCAAGAATTCAGTAGATCCGGAGATTCCCGGCCGGTTTTTGCATCAAAGTCGTATTATGGCGTTATTGAGGAAATTTGGGAGCTCATTTACAGTCCTGACCTCAGCATTCCCTTGTTTCGGTGTCAATGGGTCGAAGATCGGGGTGTTAAAGCTGATAACGACGGGTTCACACTCGTTGATTTTAATAAAGTTGAGTATGTTGATGATCCGTTTATACTCGCCAAGCAAGCAATCCAAGTCTTTTATGTCACTGACCCGAGTGATAATAGGTGGAGCATCGTCCTATCTGGGAAAAGAAGAATTGTTGGGGTAGAAAACGTCGTCGACGAAAAAGAGTATGACCAGTTCCACGAAATACCTCCATTTTGTACCGACGTGCAAACTGAGGTAGCCTCAATTGAAGAACAAGACGAAGCAAACTATTTGCGATCCGACTACAATGAAGGAATATGGGCCGAATGTAATGTGAAATTAGCGAAAAAAAAGAGAAAAAGGAAAAAAAAGAGAGATGTATAATATTTATTTTGTTTAGAAAATAACTTTTTAATTATCTTGTTTGGAAACAACTTTTAAATAATATTCTAGTTAAAATATTTCTATTTCAAAACAACATAAAGGTTTTTACATATTAGTTCACATATTAAATATTAGTAAAATAATATTTCCAGTTAATATATTTCTATTAGGATTTGAAAATTAGTTGAAATATTACATTTCAGTAAAAAAATATTGGCGTTTCAAACATTTCGAGTTGAAATAATACGTAAACTTATTTATTGTCACTAACAAATAATATAAAAAATAACAAGTTAAACCACGCAATGTTGTCAATTACTTCACACACGACCTTTTATTTAATAATACGTGAGGAGAATAGTAACGTACACGGATTATTAACTAAAATCCACACAAAATGAGGAGAGCTACACGGCTTTTTAATGAAGGTCCGTGTAGAAAGGTAATCACACACGGATGTTAGAGTAAACATCCGTGTGTAAAGAGTTTAGGGTTTCATGGGGATGGGAGCTACACGGATTGTTAAAGGTAAAATCCGTGTAGATTATTGGAAAATTTTGGTATAAAAGGCAATCTCCTCCCGGCACCGTTTTGATCAAGTAATTCTGATCAAAAGAAATTAAGAATTACTTGGAAAATAACTTTTGTGCTATTCAGATATGGGAAATCGCAATCCTCCAAAAAATCCGTGTATAATCCGACCATGTGGACGAGGTGATAAATGTCCTAACTGCGGGAAGAATGGTCTCAAGACTCACATAATTCAGTGGGAGAATGTACCCCCGCCACCTGTGGTGGAAGTCTCTTCTCATTCAGAATCCGAATCCGATCCTGAGTCTTATGAAGGTGATTCGGATTCCGGTCCTGATGATCCTTACAGTCCACACGGTCAGTTTGATGATCCCAAAGTTTGGTTAAGGTTGAGAAGAAGCAAGAGAGTATGGGAAAATGTAAACAAGAAAGGAGGCAAGCGAGCAAGATATTTCCCTGAAAAGAGAAAAAGGGGAGGCAATTAGTGAGAAAGAATAGTTTTTTAATTAGGGATAGAGACTTATATTGTTATATATTTTATGTTTTTGTTTTGGTATTAAGTGATGTATCCAGTAACTATTCCTATGTTATTAATATATGAAGTATTTTTATTTTTTATTCTCTTGAACTCTATTAGTATTTGGGGACAGACAAGTATTAGTATTTGGTTTTAAATATTAGTTCAAATATCAAATATTAATAATACATATAATAATTCATTATCACTTCAAATAATACAAATATCAAATACACACGGTCCTATGTTATTAATATATGAAGTATTTTTATTTTTTATTCTCTTGAACTCTATTAATATTTGAGGACATACAAGTATTGGTATTTGGTTTTAAATATTAGTTCAAATATCAAATATTAATAATACATATAATAATTCATTATCACTTCAAATAATACAAAAAATAAGAAGTAAATTCACTTAATATTTTTAATTACTTTCTGCACGGACTTTTTTTTAATAATACGTGTAGAAGGGTCTTTCTACACGGATGTTCAACGTAAAAGTCCGTGTAGCTCTCCTTCATTCTACACGGTTGTTAGGTTAATATCCGTGTAGAAAGAGGTTACAATATAATAAATGACTTGGCTCGCGCCGCTTCGAGTCCTTTGCCAATTTCACCTATCTATTTCTCGAAGGCCGAGTACCCTCGTTGCGATTTCTCCAAATGCTCAACCTTCCTCTCCAACTCAGATTGAAGAACTTCTCCCGGGAGGCTGCATGTGCCTGTTCTGCCTTCAGAGGAGGGAGAAATCTGAGTTGGGAGAGGAAGGTCGAGCATTTGGAGAAATCGCTTGCTGTGGAGTTGTATTTCTAAAAAGAAAATGATCCCTATGAAGGTTTGGTACAGGAACTCAATGCTCAATTGCAGGTTTTCAAATATCTCGGATGCAAGTTGCAAAGAGTTTAGGGTTTAGATCTCTAGAAGGGTGCTACACGGTCTTTTAAATAAAAGTCCGTGTAGAAAGGGTAAGAGACACGGATGTTAAAATTAAAAAGGGGAGGCAATTAGTGAGAAAGAATAGTTTTTTAATTAGGGATAGATACTTATGTTTGTTATATATTTTATGTTTTTGTTTTGGTATTAAGTGATGATGTATCCAGTAACTATCCCTATGTTGAAATTAATATATGAAGTATTTTTATTTTTTGTGCTCTTGAACTCTATATTATTTAATTGCCAGTAAACTTGAGAGTAGGTCCGATGAGCATCGGACCTACTCTGCTTGCGATGGGCTTAATCACCGTCTATTTGCCTTAAAAGTCGTGCGGAATAGTTTAAAATTTGTTCGTATCTGTTTCAGTTTCCGTGCGGACATATCTTAAACTAGATCGGACGGTCATCATCGTTGAACATGAAAGTAGGTCCGGTGGGCATCGGACCTACTCCCTTCTCTTTAACTGAACATCTGTGTAGAAATGCAAAGCGAGCTACACGGACGTTTTCTTAAAAGTCCGTGTAGAAAGGTATCGTACACGGATATTTAATTAAACATCCGTGTAAAAAGGTTTTTAATTTGCAATTCCCGGAAATTATTCTATGTTAAAGCTAGCTTTTGTAATTATTTTGTAAAGTCCCCATAAATTATTTATTCTTCATATCAGGTAAGTGTTAATTTATGTTTTCAAATCAGATTATTTAGACAGCATTAAGTATTTTACTTAGAATCAAAGTTTTAAATATTAAAGGTTTTTAATTAATAACCTTTGTAGTGTTTATATATTGTTGCATGTTGTTGTTTTGTGCTGCTAATTCATATCTGTAAAAGTATTTATTTAGATAGCATGAAGTATTTAACAAAAAAGAAACTGTGTAAAAAAAATTGTTGATTAAAGAACAAAATATATTACATAAAAAAGGATCCCCATACATCGTACCAAAAGAAAGGATCCTCATACATGTACCACAAATTTAAAGAAAAACTACAAAATAACTACAAAGCAATCAAAAAAAAAAACTTAATTAAACTAGTTAGATGGTGGTGGCTGCCTTGGCGTTGTAATCCAAGGGAAGAATGGTCTGGCTGCATTGCCCCTACGTACGTAGGGCTTTGGTGGTGGGTGCCCCCTTGGACTTCGCCGTGGCACACTTGAGGGGGGCCATGGCCATGTCCTCTTCACGTAGGGAGGAGGCATTTCGAAGCCGGGAGGGACTGCGGGACCTTCGGCAGGGACTTCGAGAGGGACTTCGGGAGGGTTTGAGGGGGGCCGTGGCCCTGGCACATTTGGTGGTGGGTGCCCCCTTGGGCTTCGCCGTGGCACACTTGAGGGGGGCGGTGTCACGGCCATTTGAACATTCCAAATCTCAATCGGGGTTTCTCAGATTATATAGAATTTTGAAGAGTCGTTTCGTCTTCTCCTTAGAAATAATAAAAAGGCAACTTTTCGAATTCCGTCGTGGAATTGTTCAAATTAAACAAAACTTAAATAAATAATCTGATTTTTATACTTTTGTCACGGACGTTTAATTACATGTCCGTGTATAATTGTAAAAAGACACGGACGTTTAATTAAACGGCTGTGTCGAAAGGTATTCGTGCACGAGTGTCGTTGCAATGTCCAAAAAGGTATAGACACGGATGTTAAAATCAAGTCTGTGTCGAAAGGGTCTTTCTACACGGACTTTCGAATTAAAGTCCGTGTACCTCTCTCTCATTCTACACGGATGTTAAGTTAATATCCGTGTCGAGAGAGTCTTTCTACACGGATATTTTATAAAAAGTCCGTGTAGATCTTGTACTTCCTCTCTACACGGAGTTTAGATCAAATGTCCGTGTATAAAGGTGTTCCAACACAAATGAATTAAGTGAATTGTCCGTGTAGAACTAGGGTTACAATACATATTACGCGCCTGCTCTTCCAAATTTTTCATAACTTAGCTCGCGCCTTCAATTCTTTTCCAAACATTTCGAAACTTAGCTCGCGCCGCTTCGAGTCCTTCTTCCCCACCTCACCTCGATTTCGTCGCCTCTCCGGTCCAACCAACTCTCCGGTCCGACAACCTACCTCTTCTTTCTCGGGGAAACGCTCAACACCTCCATTGCGAAGAAATTTTGGTATAAAAGTTTTGGTATTTACTGCATGTATTTACTGTATTTACTTTGGTATTTACTGAAAAAGTTCTATTTTTTTTTAATAGAACCATGTCGATTGAGAATGAGCACGTAGATATGATGGAAGAAGGCGAGCACCAAGCTGCTGCCCAATCAGGTTCGGCCAAAAGGAAAAGAGGTCCGACAATGTGCGCGTCCACGTCCGAGGGAAAACAACTGGACATCGAGTTCAGTAAAAATGGGTGTGCGAAGGGTACACGGTCGGCTGAGTACACAAATTATGCGTGCACCACGGTGAAGCAAAAGGCAGACATCCTGGTAGAGAGATGGGATCACTTTTCGAAAGAACAAAAGAACGAGTGGTGGAACATTGTGAAGGTGAAGTACCTAACCAGTTAACATCTTTTTTTTAATTGTACATGAACTTAAATGCAGTAATTTGGGTGTCAATGCAGGCTCAGTGGAACATCCCGGATGACATCCCGGAGGTGGTAAAGGATAAGACTTTGAAGATAATGAATGAAGCTTGGAAGCAATTCAAAAGCACGCTGAGTACGGATTGGATAGATCAAGGTAAAAGCCCGGTAGGCTACTATACTTGGCTGACTCAAGAGAAGTGGGAGAAGTTTGTGGAGATGAAGAGCACGGACGAGTTCAAGGTATGTAAATTCAGCAAAATTACCTTTTTTTCCTTTATCGATTTGAATTATGTTGGTAAATGGTGTCCGAAATAGACACTCTGTTGCTTTTGTTCCAATCATATATAAATGTGAAATGGTGTTTATTTTGAATAACTGAATTAATATGAAGTTCAAATGGTGTTCCACTCACAACTTGTAATTTTTTTGTTTGCTTTTTAATTGGTTTGTTTACTTTTTAATAAATGGAAAATAGTAGCTAGGCTAATTTTTTTACTTAATTTGATGTGTGAAGAAAAAAAGGGAGGAGGGCAGGAGGATCGTTGCAATGAACAAGTATCCGCACAAGTTGGGGTCGGGTGGTTACCAGGGTAAAAGGGAGGAGTGGGCTAAAATACTGGAGTTGAACAAAGACGTTGACTCACCCGTGGTTAGGATCAAAAATACTAGGGCCCAAAATTAGACGTTGGCAAGGTCCGAGGTAACCACTGACGGGAGGATAGTACTACATCCCACGTTGCGACCCGTGGCTCAGAGAATGGTAAGAGTCGTTCGTTAGAACTATGTGTAATTCAACCTTGTTAAAAACTTTGTGTAAATCACTAATTCTTTTGCTATAACTAATTTTTCTATTCACAGTTGGAGGTGGAGGAGGAGGTCAATTCCGGTGCCCGGTCGGTCGAAAGGCAAGATGACTCCTTGTCCATAGGGCTCGGGAATCCAGAACACCCTGGTCGAGTAAGGGGCGTAGGTGCCTACAGGGGCTGGAAGGAAGTATTCAATGGACCAAAATCTCGAAGGAAATCTCGTGCGAAAGTGAACAAAGACGAGATAGTTGCGCAGATACGCAAGGAGGTGAGCGCCGAGTACGGCGCAAAGATGGAGGAGTTGGAAACAAGGTTGCGTGCCGATTTTACAGCTATGGCGCAGCCAGCAGAGCAAGCACCTCCCACCCCGACGGGAGTTCGGCGAAGTAGTCAGGCATCCAGGACGTTCGGATACGATTTGGATCATCTAAAGGTAATCACTACTTGTTCGTATTCTAAAGGCAATTACTACTTGTTGGACAATATTTCAATTTAAAAATAACTACTTGCATGAAATTGCAGGACGCCACAGCATGCGAACTCGTGCTGTGGCTCGGGAGTAAGCCTCTGATTGTTGCTAAGGGCATGGTACATCCAGCAGCCGACAAAGTGCACAATGAGCAGCTACTTCCCGGCCATGCCGCCGTACAGATTGATAATGTCGTGGAGGGATGGGAGCGCGTACCTCTTCCTGTCAAAAGACCCGAGAATGGCATGCTCTATGTCAAAGATGCCCGGCTGTCATTCGTGCAATGGCCCAAGAATCAGATTATTTTGGATCAGGTAATGCATAAATAGTCAAGTTATTTTGTTACATTCAAAGCACTTCCTTTTCAGATACTTGAAAAAGGTAAAAAATTTCGATACAGACAGTAGGAGATGATGGTAGTCGCACGGAGGGCGTGATGTCACCGGTACGGAGGGACGAAGCAGAAGGACCTTCCCAAACAGTTGCTGACCATGCTGCCGGAGCAGCAACTGCTGCTCCGGCAGCAGGGTCAGAAACTGCTGCTCCGGCAGCAGGGTCAGCAACTGCTGCTCCGGCAGCAGGGTCAGCAACTGCTGCTCCGGCAGCAGGGTCAGCAACTGATGCCCCACCAACAGTTGCTGACCCTACTGCCCAACCAGCAGGCCATGACCCTACGGCAGGACCAGTAGTTGCTGACCCTACTGCCGGACCAGCAGGCCATGACCCTCCTGTCCAACCAGCAGGACCTCCACCTCGTCTGCTCACCGAGGAAGAATACAAGCTCCTTCCCGGAAAGGATTTGCGGGATCTCCATGACCGCTTGATGGCGGCACCCAAGGACATGACGGAAGTCGTCATACCTGTCCCTCCGGGGATATTTCTACACGACGGCTCGGTTGTACTGCTGCCGTTCACCGACTTGAAGGACTTACTACATGCCTCGGGGTCCGATAAATGGCTCTCCGTGGGGCACATCACCATTTTCCTCATGTTAGTGACCAAAAATTGTTTATATCATGTGTATAGCACTGAAGAATATATTCTAATGTCATATGATAATTTTTCAGGAGGCTAATCAATAGTACTCACTACAAGGGCAAACAGAACTTGTGTGCTTTTCTGGACCCCATCGTACTTAGTGCGTCGAACGTGAACAATGCTCCGAAGGTGGCTACGGATTACCTGTGTGGCGCGATGCTCCAAGCTGCTAAGGCGAAGAAGAGATTTCTTCTCTTGCCATACCACCAGATGTTAGTTCTAACCTTGTGATTAAATATATAAATAATTGAAATCACACCATCAAGTCAAGCAAACACGTGTCTCACTATTATATATGCCAAAATATCTGGGTACTGTATGCTAAGATCCTATAATTCTTCTCCTCCCACAGGGGACACTGGTGTTTGATCATCATTGTGCCTTGCCTGAGTGCGGTTTACGTTGTGGATTCTTTGCAACCCAAAAAGATCGGATTTAGCACGTGCAAAGAAGCAATCTTCCCGTATGTGCAAAAGTAAGCAATAATCTTTCACTATGTTTGATTTTTTTCCCAATTATAACAAATTGTGGAATTGCTAATTAGAGTCACTCCATTTTGTAAGGGCTTTTGCTACATACGTTACACAAGGAGGATTGCGCAGCAAGGACAAGAAAATGGGAAAGAGGTTGACTTGGAGGTGGTGGCCGGTGAGCACAACACAATTCTATAATTTCATATTTTGTTCAAAAAATTATTGTCATTCTAACATAGGCCGCTAAATGTAAATTGTAGAGCCCGCAACAGGAGGCGGATTGGGAATGCGGATATTACATGATGATTTCCATGTTTAGCTTTGTCGAAAGAATGCAATTCAAATTTCCAGATGTGGTATGTAATTCATATTAATTGTGCCTATATCATAGCAATTGATATTTTCATATTATGCTTACTTATAATTCTCATTTCATTAAATTAGCAATTGATATTTGTGACTGTCTTGCATCTACCTTTTATTGTTACTAACTAATACCAAATTATAATTGTAGCAACCATCAAAGCAAACAAAGTACAGCAAGGAGCAGATCGACTTTGTAAGATGTAGCTGGGCAAGATGGTTTCTATCTGAATATTGTAATGCTCAACATGGATTTGTATAACAATTTAGTGTATATATGAATTTAGCAAGCATAATTTAATGTCAAATTATCTGGAAAACTGGCTAGCAAAACAGAATGGTATATGAATTTTGTAGGAAAACTGGCTAGCAAATTAAACTGGAGGCTAGCCCAGAAATGAAAAAAATCAAGAAAAAAAAATGGGACAATTCTACACGGATATTAAACGAAAGCCCGTGTAGAACGAGTTGAGTGAGCAATGATTATTTTATATTTGTCCGTGTATAGTTACGATACCTACACGGATGTGAATTATAAGTCCGTGTCAAAGCAATCGCTACTATAAACAAAAGCCCGTGTATGTGCATAGAGAGCTACACGGATGCTTTTATATAGTCTGTGTATGGTAGTTAAGAGAACTTCACGGATATGAAACTAAACGTCCGTGTAAAACACAGTAATTCCACACCGCTGTTAAACAAACAACCGTGTAGAAATGAGTACAGATATTCTTTTATATAGTCCGTGTATGATAGTTAAGAATGCTTCACGGATATGAAGTTAAAAGTCCGTGTAGAAAACAATAATTGACACCGTTATTTAACAAAAACCCGTGTAGATCGTTTTCGGTGTCTACACCGATTATTTTATATTTGTCTGTGTACGATAGTTATGACAGGACACAGATATGAAATTAAACGTCCGTGTAGCTAGAGTAATTCGACACGGTTGTTCTGACTAATGTCTGTGTAGAACGAGTTCGGAGATACAAGGATTATTTTATTTTTTATTGATTTGTTAAGAGAGGGACACGGATATACAACTAAATGTCTGTGTAGATAAAGTAACCGACACGGACATTTAGTTGCATTGTCCGTGAATAAAGAGTAGTCGTACACGGTCGTTTACGTAATATCCGTTTTGCTCGGTTATATGGAGAGCGCCACAGGAAGGTGTATGTTCACGGCTGTTTATTTGGTAATCCGTGTAGAAAGCGTTAGATATACACGGGTAAATATCCGTGTCTATAGAGGGTACCTTTTATACACCCTCAACTCATACACGGCAGGGAAATCCGTGTTGCTCTTCCGGTAATGTCCGTCTGCAATCTCTTTTTCTGTAGTAGTGCAGGAAGGTTCACTTCATGGTTGCCACTCATGGTTAATGTTCCCAGGAAGGTTCACTTCCAACCAATGCTAGCGGCAATTCATAAGAAGCTGGATGGCTGGACATCGCGCTTCTTGTCTTATGGCGGGCGAATTACCTTAGTCAAGGCGGTCCTCTTGGCCATGCCACTCCATTACATGCAGGCCCTTAGAATTCCCTCCGACGTGGTCAAGCATATAGACAAAATGCGACGGAATTTCCTATGGAAAGGCACCGACCCTTGCAAAGCAATTAATTGTCTTGTCAACTGGGAAAAGGTGTGTGCTCTTAAAGAGAATGGTGGATTAGGAATTATTAACCTATCGGCGCAAAATGATGCACTGCTTACCAAATGGTTGTGGGAATTGGAGGCAAAACCCGCGGGTCTATGGGCAACCACCCTCCGAAACCTATACGGTATCTCTACTGTAGCCCAACTACAGCATGTGCGGAGGATTCACCCTTTCTAAAAAACTTATCGTCACTGGCTCCATTATTCTCGTGCGGAGTAGAAAGATCGCCCGCTGGATTGTTGTGGCAGGGGTCGGCCTCAAACCTCTACACTTGCGCCTCAGCGTACAGGTTAATCCATCATCAAGGAATTTTAGCTACTGGTTATCAATTCCTATGGAAGATTCGAGCCCCAATGAAGATCAGGATCTTTGTATGGCTGTTGAGGCTAACAAAATCCTGACCCAGGAGGTGCTGACCAAAAGGGGATGCCTGGTTTAATTGGGTTGTCATTTCTGTGACTCCATCTCGATGAAAACATCTAACCACATCATGTGGACGTGCTCCTATGCAAAATCCTTTTGGCAAGGCCTTTTTGCACATCATAACATGCGGCTCGTGGATAGCGGGGGTATCCGGCGAAGCTGGAGGTTACGACAGCCAAATATCTGAGGGGGACTCGGGATCGGAACAATGTGGTTTGGGCAGCAGGCGTATGGGCATTATGGCTAGAGAGGAATAGACGATTCTTCTCTGGGAAAAGGAAACCGGTGGCTTTATTAATCAATGATGCGGTACTTGATATTATTTTCTGGCGGCAAAACATCTAGCCTCAACACCAGGTGCATAACGGGACACGGTGGAGCATACTGTGATCTCCTGGCGGCGATTAGGGATAGCTAGGATTGGCCAATTGGTTATAGGTTTTTTTGGTTTTTGCTGTGATTTTTACATTTCTCCTTCTTTCTAATTTCTTTCTTGTCTTTTTGAACTTTGAGTTCGCTTGTGTAAATAACTTCTTTTATATATACAAATCCAATTGTTGACGGCACTTCGCCGCCAACCTTTAAAAAAAAATTTGACTAGTAATGTTCAATCTGGTTTTGGGAGGATCTACTGTGTGGTATTGTTATGCCGCAGTATTCTCATGTGTTGTATGGAACGCACTTATGTTGAATTTAATGTACTAATTAAACAAAGATTGAGATTAATTTACTCGGATCAATTTAATGTATATTGGACGGTTCAGTTTAGAACCGTGTAAAGCACATATGCATGAGCTCCATGCGCTCTTTGTGATGCTATTTGGTTCTTTAGTTCACAAATAATAGCCCTTTTGATAATCTGGTAAGTTCATATTTTTAAACTTTCTTTTTCTGAAAAGCTTGATTTTTCTTTAGATCATTCTATTTCTTTTGATACTTCAACCATTATGTGTTTTGTTCAATTTAAATCCCTGTTCTAATTTCTAAATATATTTTTTATATTCCTTTTTGTTATTTGTAAATAAGCTATTTTGAAGAAAAATATAATAACACAAATAATAGGGACTAATTAGTTGCAGTCTTTTGCATTTTTCTTTGTTCTGAAAGTTAATCTTTGCAAATTGCATGCATATAAGTTATAACCCATGTTACGAGTACATCCAAAACATGGCAGTGTCTTTTTTGTATTCAGTGTTATTATCCCCATTTCGCAATTGCAAACTGGGCACGTACCAGTATTGAGGATGAACATGAAGGGAACCAGTACGAAGAGATGCGGAGATTGGGACTGCCAACAGATCAACTGGACCCGTTGTTTTTTAATATTTTCATGTAGAACTAGGAAGCGCAAATTGTAGTTAGTAAACCAAAGAGAAGTTTTTTTCAATTTCCTTGCGCAACAGGAAAGAGGGAAGAGAAAAATAGAGTGTTCAAAGAC